>JARVZY010001833.1:0-551000 GCA_030686995.1 Artemisia argyi
GAATTTTAAAAGTTTAACCGCCCATTTTTTGAATTTCAAATTTACACATATCCTGCTCTGTTTCTAAAATTTGAATTTTTAAACGCCCCTATATAAAGCATACCATAACATACTATTTTGCACACACTTCACTTTCTAAACAAGTTTACAATGGCTAATCGTTGGTCCGTTGAAGAAGAAAACTTGTTAGCTGACATGTGGCAAATCGTTCACGAATTTTATGGCGAGTCCGTTTTTTGGAATGAGGTTACAGAAAGGTTCAACAACCAATCTGATGGTCCTTTTCGTACCAAAAGCCAGATAACGGGTAAGTGGGCAAGAATGAATTGTGAATGTCAAAAATTCAATGATATTTACTTGAGCGTGCAGCTTAATGACAAGTTCAATGATCGTCTTCACACTGCAATGAACATTTTCAGAGAACGCTTTGGTGGGAAAGGCTTCAGATATGTTAACGTGTGGTTCATTTTGAGAAGTAGCCCCATATGGAATAGATATAGGGATTAATGGCTTTTGTAGTTCTGTATCGTCTGTCTTTGTATTTCCATATCGTTTGTATTTGTATTTCCGTATCGTGAGTATTTGTATTTTCGTACCGTATGTGTTTGTATGTCCGTATCGTGAGTATCTGAATAAAAGGCTTAACGGCTAGTTTATTTCTAAACAATAGCAACGGCTAGTTTCCATTTACAATATCTTCTAACGGATAGTTTTTCCCTATAAATACCAATTAAACAACACTTCGTATGCTCACACAAACACAATGGCTAACGAACCAGCTGAAGTGCAAAACGCTATCCTTACCCGATTACGCAATGAACAGGAGAAAGAACTTAGGTTGATTAACAGTTTGCTAGGTGAGATTACTCGTTTTATACGACAGATGCATACTCGTGCTCCAGAGGTTGAAAGATTGTGTGAGCTGCCTCAAAACCATCCAGCTATCAGAGTCGGTCTACAAACTCTTTTAAGAAATGATGAAACAGATCTGCAACTTCACGTGGCCTTGAAAATGGTCAGGGAACAAGTGTTGCAAGTTTGGGAGGAAAAATCTGAACTCATGGATAATTACAAGTCTTTGTAAACACTCACCAATGTTTCGTATTGTTTTTAAACCGTATCGTTATTTTACATTTCGTATGTTTTTATTTTCATGTATTGTATTTTTAATTTAATGAAAAGCATTTAGTTTAAGAACTACGGGGGGTGTTTTGTAATATTCATATTCTTGTACCCAAAATATAAAAAACTTTAAAGGGCCAAAAGTGTCAATTTTTTTTTTTTTTTTTTTTTTTTTTTTTTTTTTTTTTTTTTTTTTTTTACACAAATCGCTCTTAACATGAAGTTAAGGGTTTAACTTACCATGTTAACGCCTCTTTAACGCAAATGGTCCCAACGCCTAACGCCCGTTAATGCGGGTTAAAAACCACCTTAACGCACCTTGTGCGTGAGCAATAGGAGTGCTTTTGGCGACAAATAATACGCCAAGCAATTCATGAGACAGGACATGCTTTCCAATTTAGTAGCTATCAAGCTATATATCTACCCTCAAATACCCCCTAATATTTCATGCCCTCTTGTACATGCTCTATTCTTACACTTATATTAAAATTATTAATAATGAATGAGTTAATGAAATCAAGACACTTAATGAAAAGATAATAATAATAATAATAATTATTATTATACTTTACAATATTAAAATAAGGGAAGTTTTTTTTAACTTAGTGAAACGATAATAATTATTATTATTAAAAAAATAACGTTGTATTAGGCCAATAGCTCGGTTATGTATATTTGTTAGGTTGATTAATTCTAAATAATGTAATTGTTAAGATATATATGTATGGTTTTGGGATATAAGTAATGTTATTTATATTATGTTTTTAAGTATTGTAAATTATGGGTACTATAAGTTAAACACATTTCGGTTAATAATAAAGCATACATGAGGTTAAAATAGGCTTTTTTTTCCTTCTCTAAGGATGAGGTTAAAATAGTAATCTTTATTATTCACAAAGGACATCGAGAAGATTTGTCAAACAATCATTTCATTCAGAAGCATGTTGATTCAGCAACTTTGAATTATTCAGCATCTTTGATTCATTCAATACTAAATCTTACAGTTTTGTCAAACAATCATTTCATTCAGAAACAATTTTATCAAATAAGTTATGATTGATTTCTTATTTTGTCTCTTGGACTAAAACAATGGAAGTGTTGAACCACGTGTGATTGCGATGGTCAGTAATACAAGAGTATTAAGAAAAATAAAAATAAATAAATAACAGACTTCGATGACTCAAATGAAACCACACTGTCCGAACCATGAGGTAGCCGCCTAGCATGGTTCAATACGGGTAGTAAAGTTAAGCATGCTTCTGATTCACCCTCGCCATGCTTACTTTCTCTAAGTCATTCACTTTATTATCACCATATACCATATCAATATACTACATATATTAAAGGAAAAACTAAAAAGTGACAAGTGAAAAGTTAAAACTAAAAAATAAAATGTTGAAAACATATATTTCAAAAGAAACTATTAATACACATCGAAAACCGGGTTGACCCGGGACACTTCAAACCCGACAGGTTGATCCGGTTCAATTTGACCATTTTTTCGACCTAACCCGTCGGGTTGACCAGGTTTAAATTGACCCGTTTTTTGATCAAAACGGTTCAACCAGTTGAACCACCCAAGTCGAACCAAGTTTCAAAACATTATGTTTAATCCTCAAACTTTTATTATTTTTCGATTATAACCCATAAACTTTTTTTATCACGAAAATTATCTGCCCCTAACAAAACTCGTTCTTATGCACGGGCACTCATTTAGTATGTTATAATATGTTATGTTAAATCCTCTTCATATATAGTTTCGACTTGGTTGCTAAAGGGTGGCCTTCGGGATTTTGGCCTTGAGACCCTTTCTAAGAGCTCTCGGTACCATGCCCTTGTGTTTGCGATATTCCTACGTGGCCAAGCCTTAACGCGCGTTAGTACCCAAGTTATGAGGGTATGTTTTGCGTTGGGGTGTTGCCCTCAATGTTACCACCACAACGCACGTTATTAGCTTCGAATTTAATATATATATATATATATATATATATATATATATATATATATATATATATATATATATATATATATATAGGGATCCGGTACATTTTTGGATTTTAGTGCGGATGTACGGACGAATCTCAGCCCTCCATCTAGTCAACCATCTGAAAAAAGCGGAGTGGCATTATCGTAAATATCCTGACTTTTTTAAAAATCGTTAATATCACAGTAGATTTTTTTATTAAAAAAAATTCAAAAAAATATGAAAAAATTAAAAAAATAAAGAGAACAACAAATAATTATAAATCGCTGAAAAAAATTTCAAAAAAAAAATCATTTTCATCGTTAAAGGTATTGTGATATTAGCGTATGATTTTGACTTTTGTAAAAAAGTCAAAATCAGATTCTGATATCATATAAACTTTTTTTTTAATAAAAAATTTAATATCACAATAACTTTTTTAATATCATAAAAACTTTTTCTTAATAAAATTGTTAATATCACCGTAACTATCATGCTTTCTTAATATCAAAGTTAATTTTTTTTAATATCACCGCAATTTTTTCTTAATATCGTAATAAAAAAACAATGATATTAAGTTTTTTTACTAATATCGCCGTTTATTTTTTTTATCACCGTAACTTTTCTTAATATCGTAATAAAAAAAACAGTGATATTAATTTTTTTTACTAATATCAAAGTTACTTTTTAAGTAAAATATTGTTAATATCACGGTAGCACTTATAATATCTTTAATATCACATTAACACTCATAATCAAAAAACAAAAAAGTTCTCAGAAAAATCTGAAAAAATAAAAAAAGTAAAGAAGACAACAATAGTAAGGATCCCTTAAAAGGAAAAAAATTATAAAAAACAAATCATTTGCATGGTCAATTGGTACCGTGATCGTTGCGTCAGATCTTGACTTTTTTATAAAAAGTCAAGATCAGATCTGGATGGGCGGCTCAGATCTATCCGCACGAGTTAAAAACATCCGCACGTGATCCTTTGCCTATATATATATATATATATATATATATATATATATATATATATATATATATATATATATATATATATATATGGTAGGGATCTAATAAGAAGAATAATTAAAATGAGAAGGGTAAGAAGTAATTCTAGCCACACATTTTTATATGGGAAGGAAATTTTGAATGAAGATGCATCTATTTTTGTAGGTGCATCTAGAATGTGTGGTTGTGGTTACTTCTTATCCTTCCCATTTTAATTATTTTTCCTATTTAATCATAAGTGTATATATATATATATATATATATATATATGTATATATATATATATATATATATATATATATATATATATATATATATATATATACACAAGAATGGTCCCTCAACGTCTTCAAATAGCTAGTAGCTTTATAATAATAATAATAATAATAATAATAATAATAATAATAATACTCCTTCCGTCCCAAATTTATTGTCCACTATTGACTTTTTTAGTATTTCTTTTTCAACTTTGACTTTAAATATTTTTGTGGGTGTTATATAATATTTGATACAAAATATATAAATGGATTGAGTTTTAAGTGTACTTTTCAATGGTATAATTTTATATTAAGTACTATATAATAAAAAATATATATTTATAGTCAAAGTTGAACCATTTTAACTTTGAAAATTCAAACTGGACAATAATTTTGAGACGGAGGGAGTAATAATAATAATAATAAATAAAAACTTTTCAAAACCTTTTTTTAACACTATAAATACCAACTAATACACACCTTTATTCTCACACTTTCACAACTCAAAATCCTATACATAAACTTCTAAGTGCAAAAAAAAATGTTGGGTTTCAATAACGACGAGAGTTTCTTAAACCTAATGGGTTTCAATAACCCAAACGTGGGATCTTCAAACTCGAACGCGGGTTCTTCTTCATTACAAAACCCTTTGCCTAACCCTCTCGACTTGCCGGAATATGAACTTCACCAACAACATCAAGCATTTTTATTTTGGCAACGATACCGACAAATGCTAAATACCAATTTCAAAACCTACAATTCGGCCAACCAATTCAACCGCCTTCTCAATCTTCACAATTCGATACAAATGATGTATCCGAAGCACCTATTTCTCCACAAAAACCCACACCCACAAGTCGTGGTAAACGTAAGGCAAAAAAAGCAAAGCATTCGAAGAACTTTCCGACGATGACGTGTACGCTACTACCTTGCATTGGCAAGGAGCTGAGGAAAAACTACTTGTAGAGTGTTACGTTGCTGTTACCGAGGATCCAAAAGTTGGTCGTGCACAACCGGGCGACACGTTTTGAAAACATGTCAAGAACAAGTTCAATAAAAACAACTTTTAGAAACACAACAAGGTTATGCTAACAATCAAGTGGAAAACGTTGAACCGTGATTGCCAAAAGTTCAACGGAATTTTCAAACGGGAACAACGTATGAAAAAAAGTGGGGAAAATGAGTTGGATAAACGGGCTAGAGAAACATACCGCAACGAGCATAAAGGAACGTCGTTTATGCATGAGGAAGCGTGGCTCGTTTTGTGTAAGCATAAAAAATAGGACTCGCCCGAGGTGATTGATTTAACCAGAGATGTCCTGTGGCAAACAAACGAGGCGTTATTCGGTCATGATACTCAACCATGTTCGATGGGGAAAAACGTGCTTTTAAGAAAGCCAAATCCGAGGTAACCACGAGCACCGGGGGGACGGCTACTGATGAGGCGAAAAATGAACCGTGTTTAGGGGGTCATTTAAGCCCGGATTCGAGATTATTTGATCAAATATTTCCCTAAATCGTTCCTTTTGTCATTTTAGGTACTTTTGGAGTGAAATTTGGAAAATGGAGCATTTTGGACGTTTTTAGAGCATAAAAGTGAAGAAAACGGCAAAGTCTTAATTTTCCTTGCTGGGAACAGTACCTGACGGCGTCAAGAGTAATACAAGAGGTGGAAGTGGATGATACACGTGACGGTCCAGAGTGTTTTGTACATTGAAGATGACGGCGTCACCTAAGGGCGTCATGGTCCAAATGTTAGTGACGGCCCAGAACAAATTTACACATGACGGCGTCAAAAGTGGATCTAGGCAATCCGATTTCAATATGGGCGGCGAGTTGACGGCATCACAGATTTCTTCTTGACGCCGTCACCCTGTAAAATCTATATATAGTTTTCCAATTTTCATTCATTAGAGTGTAACTTTTAGGGTGCAACTTTGGAGAAAAACCCTAGTCCGATTTTCACAGCTTATTCAAGGGTTTTTACCCTTTGAAACCTTTCATGTCAATTTGAGATAAGTACTCTTTCAATTCAATCAATATGTCTATGTGTTGTTTGAATATATCTTACACTTGTCTTCAATTTAACATGCTTGGCTAGATCTCTCTTGTGTTTGCTTAGATGTAGTGAAACCTAGATGTTAATTATGGGTTGATTGTTTGTTTATAGTTGTTACGGATGATTGTATTCGATGTTAGGCTTAAGAAAACTGACAGACTTCCATTGGTAACATGCTTGAACGTATTAAGAAACATGATCAGAGGTGTACTATGATTTTTTGTTGTATTTAATGCGTAGGAGAATTCTAATGATCCCATGTTAGGAGCTTCTAACGACTCGACATAGAAGTGAAGTAGGATCCTATAGAGTTAGGGAATATTGTACACGGCCCTACGACTAGTATTAAGGAATACGACCCGTCATCCATGCAATTGTAACAAATTATCAACCTGTAAAAGATATCTAGAGAGTAACGAAACCTAAGTAAACACAACTTTCCCCATTATTGTTTACACCACATTAGTAATTAGATTTATTTTCATTTCTGTTATTTTATTTTAATTGTATCTTAGTTAATTTGGGTTAGTTGGCTAGCAACTAATTCCGCCCACTCTTCCAAAAACCCGAGATTTTACTTGCTTTTATAAAATATAAAAACACAAAAAGAATCATCCCTCACCTTTAGACTTAGTTTAGGATACTTTCTAATCCTAGCGACACTATTCCTGAGTTGAACGATCAATCCCCCGGTACTTGTCACTATACTATATTACAATGATCAGGTACACTGCCTGGTGGGGGTTGTAAGCTTCTCGAAATCCATCGAGAGGTAAAGCCTGGTGCGATTCCCACGTATCAGCTACCGGGGGACGAGCTCGTCAAGCTAATTCTCGGACATTATGACATCCGAGTATCGTGTCAAACGGGAAGCAGCCCAAGAGGCGTATCGTGCGGCTAAATAAAAAGTTCAAAAGATACAAAAGTTGGAAGAGATGAAATTTCTGATGATTGAGACTGCCGGCAAGGATTCAAACGTTGCATTTTGGATCGACATGGAAAAAGACAAAATCATCAAAAAATATAATTTGCAACCTTGACAGTAGATGTAATTGTTTTTCGTAATTTCCATGTTGTAGTTTCATTTATGTCATGTTTTTATTATTTCGTTTTTTTTTTTTTTTTGTTCGTTGTAATTTTTTTTAATTCATATTGTAACGTTTATGTTTTAATGTTATATTTATGTTTTAAATGAAGTATTAGTTTAGTTTAGAGGTTGAATTTGTAAATGTTATTTTTAAAAGAAAAGTGAGGCTCAAAATGTTGAGTCATGGTTGAGTTATTATAAGGGGTGTTTTTTGTGAGTTAAGGTTAAAATGTTAAAACTAATGTGGCTGACGTGACGCTGAATTATGGGATAACTCAAGTTATGATACCCTTGGCTCTAATAGGTTCGGATGTTGTAGACTCTATATTTTTCATATTAATCTAACATCCAGAGCAAACGAGTCCTTGAGAGGTGACACTCCATAAGCAGGTTTTACATATTTTAAGTCAACTGTAAGTATACAATTTTCTTGTTTCTATCTTGATTGTCATGAGATGATAACCATAAACATGGATTGAATCATGACATAAATTGACCATGTGCATTTAAAGAAAACTAAACAAGAGCATAAACATAGTTTATTTGGACCAAATGCATTTGCGAAGAATTTAAATTTTTACAAATATTAACACTACGCTAAAAAATCAATAGGTATCCCGAGACCGCCCAAAACCCACCCTAACTTAGGGGTGATCAACGGTCTAAAACCGGATCGGACCGAGACCGAACTAGCCCAAAACCTTAGAGCGAGGACCGGACATAATGTGTTCGGTCTGGACCAGACCAAACCAGACCGAAACCAAAATAAGGAAAAATTCTGAACAAGACCGGACTGTTGGTCTTTCGGTTCGATCGATCTTCTTAGTCTCGGTCGGTTTTGGGTCTGCGATGTTCAGCACTACCCTAACTTCGTCAATGACAATAAACCATTACACTTCATACTTGTTGACTTCTACTAAAAATTTTGGTAAAAAAGTACCATTTGTTATTTTTCTATGAAAATGAAAGTTGACATACCCACATTGACAAGATTTGGAACTTTTATTTGTGTGCCTTTTTTAAACAAATTTACACTTTGACAATTTTTAGTGAAGAAACATGATTTGGACTTCACGAAAAGAAGAAAAAACTTTGAGCTATTGAAGAGTCCTTAACCAAAAGCCAAAAAGGTAGTGCGGGTTTCAAAAGAATGGCTATTCCATGTTTGACCACATGTATGAAAGGCAGAGGCAAATTGTCAATGATATGAAGAGGTCAAAAAGGTTGAACTTCACAAATTATTTCTTCTTTGACTTTGAAAAACTTTTGTAAATGGCGAAGAATGAAAAACAATATTTGAGTTGACATTGTATAAACTATAAATAGAAAATAACCATTTTAAGTGATCATTTGTATAAATAAAATCATATTCGACCCGACTTAATATGTTATGTAACAAAACAAAAAATTTAAATACTAAAATATAGGAATAGACATTAAAAACTGTACGTGTATGATGATGCCCCTTCATATGTTGCAAAGTGAAAATGCTAACAACATGGTATACTTTAACTTATGCAATTGGTTACAACATGGTGCAGACCATTTATCTTTGCCTAACTACATAAGCCTCAGATGACAAGTATCATTCACTCTTTTGATTTGCCAACCCATTTTCTGGGAATATTGCAACACTGTTATCGACGAATCTTCTATGCATATCTTGTTGGACATAGTCGGACTACAACCAAGTATACCCGTCACTAGACATTTGATAGGTATCGCATGACTAAACATGCCTATACAACATGACAAATCGGTTGAAAGATGGGAGTTGTTATTGTTGGCATGATTATTATTGTTGTTTCTATTCTTTTCCATGATTGGTTCAGGAAACACTTTAGGTTCACGATGCTTGTTAGGCGCTCGAGGGGTCATCTCGTCATCAGCCTCATGATCTGCACTTGTGTGCACCATTTGTAGCCGGCTCTTGCTTGACTTTTTCTTGGGGGCTCCTAGTCTAGGCCTTGTCGATAAATCTAATTTGGGTAGTGGAGGAACAGAATCTAAAGGGGGGAAATCACATTTCAAGTTTTCGGGCAAACATGTTACTGTTGCATTTAAAAACTCCATCATTCGAAATTCCACCTGTCTTAGAGTTTCTCCGGAGGGTGCACAAAAATCGGGTTGTAATCTCTCCATTATGCTTACAACTGAAGGGCTATATACATCCGAGTGATGGCAACCCTCCCAAATTCCATGACTCATATCTTGTAGTGCATCCGAGGTTTGTATCATGTGCTCTGGAAAATTCATCTCCTACAATCAATAAAAGTTTAGTACTTCGTACTTGAGTATTGTTTACCAAATATTAAAAGATGGTACATGGACAGCTAGACTCGGGTAACAAGTAAAGACATGTTTGGATTGAAATGGGTCAAGTTGATTTGTTAACATTTTTCTAACATTATAAAGAACCTATAAAAAACATGAATTTGCTAACTAAGACTACGAAAACAACATATATTAGACTTTGTGCCACTTATGCACATTTGAACAATTCATGTTTAGATGTATTTTTTATTTGACCCGTTTGATATAAAAGTTAACACAACACGGATCACCCATGTATAAGTGAATGGATCAAAGGTGACATGTGTACAAACATACAGGAAATCATATTTGCATATCATGTTTAATTAGGACAACCTGACAAACAGGAATCGCGGTTGATCTAGCCCGGTCTAAAGGTGATGTGTAAATGGCATTAAACCGAATCCCTTGTGATTTCAAGAACACTGCCAATGCTCTTGATTGCCTCTTCCCATTTGGTGTTAATGCAGCTTCAGGACACCTACCACTAACCAAATCAGGCTTTAGTTTCATGTGACATTCACCGTGACATATCACATATATCTCAGTCGTTCGATCATCATTTAATGATTCCAAAGAGAAGTTACGTGTCATGTTGGACGTGCCATAAGGGCCGTTTAAATCCTTTATGGCTTGATCAATGTGTGGGGTGTCGAAAGATGATAATTGAGGTGACAAGGACGATATAGAAGGTGTCATTACAAGGTCATGTTCAAGAATATTTGTCATATCTTTTCTCAATAACTTTATTGTTTCGTAATCACCTTGATCATCTATATCTTCCTTATACCCGTCGTATTCTTCGTCTTCTATTGCTTCCTTAGACTCAGATGCACCCATCTGCAACAAATTTTTTTCTATCTATTCAAGAAATAATTTCTAGTTTAAGATAGATGCATGGAATAATGAAAGATGTGTGTATGGAAAATGTGAGGAGAAAGTAGTGGTGTTTTGTGGTTGTGTCCATTTCCGTTGGGAGTGGAAAGTCGAGTGAATTTAACCAATGCTTTGAAACAAGAAGCATATGTCTTTACTCTTTATTCTTTTTTCTTAGGAATAATGTATAATTATTCTATCTTTGACATGATTTGTTAATGTTAATAAGATGTTTGGCTCCTTTTTTTATCATGGGATTAAAGCATTTAGATTGGCTTAAAAAAGTACCCTTATTATAATACCTGTTGGTCTTATACTCTTATTGACATTTTAACATCTTGACAAGAGAAAGTTCTTCTTCAGTGCGATTAGTTAAATGAATATAATTGTAAATTAGTTTGGTTATCCTAATTTTTGCCTTCTTAGTTATAACATCAAGAAACACACATCCCTTTCTCCATTGCACGTAAAGAGTCTTTTAACAAAAAAAAAAAAAGTAAAGTAACTCCCAATACCGTCTTCCACGGGTTATGGGTCTCAATACCGTCTTCCACGGTGTATGGGGGAGGTTGAGATGTAGACAACCATACCCCTACCTAAGGTAGAGAGGCTGCTTCCGGTTCTACCTAAGGTAGACAGGACCTCCGGCCTTTTGTAGGGAGTGAGGATCGAACCCTTGACCTCTAGGTTAAGAGGCAAGGGGTTTTCCAACTGATCCAACCCTACTTGTTACGTAAAGAGTCTTTTAACAAATTTTTAAAAGAAAAGGTAACAAGCCCAAATGAAGATGGTGCAACAGGCCCAAGCCTGTTAGCTACATGTGTGTAAAGTGGTGTTCAGTAAAATGGTACTCAAAATGTTCAGCAAAACTGTGATCTTGAAAAGGTTAGCTAAAAATTCATAAACCCGTTATTAGGAGTTTAAGACTAATCACAAAAATTATAGGAAATAATCATAATATTCACATGAACCATTTTAATCAGACAAAGGGCTAGCTAGCTAGGAGCCTAGGACCGCTAGCAAAGATCAAGTCAATTTTAGGAATCTAGGATTGGGACCAACTGGGACTGAACTCATCAGCAGGACCGGGCTCTAAAAAACTTTTTTATAACTAGCTTTGAGTGACTGGGATTTTTGTTAGTGTCAATGTTGACACTTTAGCATGTAATAGCATTTCAAGGATTTTGACACTTTAGCATCATGTTAGCTAGATTTGTTAGCATTCGTTAGCCCGGCCTGTGGTCTGTTTAGTGCATGTATATTTCCTTTACTTGTTTTGTACCTTACGTCAAGATTCAAGCATCCATCAGACTGTTAAAAGTTACGTATAAATATTAAATAGTAAATGACTAGTATCAAACCCGAGACCTCGGAATTGCACACATTACAAACGAGAATAAAGTAAAATAAATATACATATGTTATATGTATCGTATATATGTATTTATAAACACTTGAGGGACTAAATAATCGTTAATTATTAAACGTAAGTATTAACTATTATTAAGTAACGAAAGAACGAGGACTAGAGTGTAATTTAGAAGACAAGAAGGTTCCGGAATCCCCTTGGAGGGGGTGTGGCCGGTCGACCAAGCCCAAGGAGGGTCGACCCACCCTTGCTTGTTCCCCAAGATTGCTCTAGTATAAATACAAGGCCATAGGGTTAGACTTTTACATCTTTTGTGCACACACACAAAACCCTAAAAGTTTTCTTCCTCTCTTTCTTTCTTGGCCGATCGGCACTCAACCCATAAGGGTGTTTGGATCGATTTTTTCCAAAGCAAAACAAGTGTTTTCGGTTACTTGCATAAACCTTTATTCGTTGGTAGTTTGTGTGTACAAGAACGAGGTAATTACTCACTATAGTAATTATCAAGAGATCGATAAACAAAACGGTAAGGGGTTTATCATTGATCTATTTTACACAAGATTCAAGGTTTATTGAAGTGCAACGGGTATGTTCTTATTTATGTTTTAGTTAATATTTACTTGTTATACTTGATCCTAGCTTCCACAATATGTGTTATTTGATTGTCAAACTCTAACAGTGGCATCACGAGCCATGTATAACATGTAATTGATTAATAAAATGTAATAAAAATTGGATCTTTAATTGTTTTAGATACATGTTTTTTTTTCTAGGGTTTTTCTTTAATTTTTTTTTTAATAAAATTTAAACCCTAACCCTAATTTGAGGGGGGGGTCGATTTCCACTTAAAACCCTAATTAGGGTTTGTGGTTTTCTTGATTAAATTGTAATCACATAGAAACCCTAGGTCTTTAACCGGTTATGTGAACACACTTGTGACCTATGTGCTAATTGTTAGGTTTAATCCATGACGAAACATGCATGTTAGTCATGGATCTTGTTTGTTTTATTTATTTGTCACATGTTTTAAATAGATCTTAAATTGGGGAAGACTCCAATTAATATATATATTAAAAATCAATTTATATGCTATGTGGTGTGTATATTGATTTTGGCATACGCAATTGATTCGTCAATGTATGTGACTCTCCTCCATCAAGAGGAGAAGGCCTTAGTTGATTACATGCGTTATTATACCTAGAATTGATTTTAATAAGATCTTTTTAACAAGGTTTGCATGTGGCTAATTGTTTCACGTTATTATTATTAGTTGTTTATTTTTCTTTAAATTACTTGTCTTTTTGTTGTTTCTTAATTGTTGAACTTGTTGTAAGCAATAAAAAGGGTGATTTTCATAAAAGAAAATAATATAGACTAATAATGGTGAAACCCTAAAGTAATAAAGATTGAATCTTTATTACATAATTTTGAGATTGAATCCATAAACTTTTGCTTGATTGATGTTTTGTACGAATATGCTTTTAAAATTAAGTCTTTTAAGACGATATTCATAACCGTGATTTGAAGGCTTAGAAAAGAGCCTTAGAGTCTGCCTTGGTTATCACAATCTTGAATATGTCTTAAACGAATTACTTTTAAAATCATAATTGTAGAAAGTCATCTTAGGGTTTATTAAACCTCAAGTAAAACTTTGTGTATTAATTTCACGAATTGTTAATAAAAAAGGTTTTGAAAACTTATGCTATAAAGATGAGTGCATGCATCTTTATACATATTTTGATTTACATATCAAAATTGAATACCTTATAATTTAAGTTACATGCCATCTATCTATAAGGAATACTTGGAATTTTAATTTAGTAAATGTGAGACCTAGGCTAAATTACTATAACAAGGTAAAATTCTTTTAACGCGTGAGACCATAATTGTAATTTTACAGTTTCTAAGGTAGACGACTTAATTAAGTTGTGCGTGAGACCTAGAACTTAAGGCATGAGATGGGATGAAACATGCTTACAAGGCAAATTGATGAATCAATTTGATGTAATTCCCATAATGATCTAGGAATTGGAAATCTTGTTTGCCAATTATTGTTCGACAGATTACTATCTTTTGTACTTTCACCACTAGCAGATCAACTGATGTGGTGGAACTATGTAAAGTTAGGTCCTAGATTTTCAAGAAAATTTTGGTGGTTATATGAATATAGCTATGGGTATTTTATTTTCTTGAAGATATTTATTATCGAAAATACTAATGTTTGAACTTTTATCTGTAGATATGGCTCAACCCGATACCCCATCTGTGATTTCTGCTTTCAAGAGTCATCTTGAGAGAGAAAAATTGACTGGAAAGAATTTCAATGATTGGCACCGTTCGCTTAGAATTGTCTTGAGGGCGACCGGTAAGCTCAATTTCTTGACCGATGAATGCCCAGCTGAGCCTGCTGCTACTGAACCAGAAGCAGTTAAGGCGGCGTGGAGGGAGAAACATGCTAAGTTTAATGAGGTTACTTGTTTAATGCTCACTAGCATGAGTGCTCAGTTACAAAAGAAGTTTGAGTACTTTTTCCCAAAAGATATGCTTGAAGTACTTCAGCAATCTTATGAGAAACCTCCTGCAGTTGAATTGTATGATGAACTTGACAAGCTACACAACTGCAAGCATGGTGATGGTAAACCAGTTGAAGATTATGTGACTGAGATGAAGGAATCTTTTGATCAGCTTCACAGAATTGGATTTGGTTACCCTGAGAATGTGCAAGTGCACTTGATCAACAGGGCCCTTAACAAGGACTTTGCTGGTTTTGTGCAGAATTTCAACATGCACTGCTCGGGGAAGACAGTCTCAGAATTACTCGCACTGCTTGTTGATTATGAGAAAAGTCTACCAGCCAAGGTCAAAGCTCCTACCCCGCAAGTGTTGGCAATTCATGGGGGGAGAATCCAGAAGAAATCGCATGTGAACAAAGGCAAGGGGAAAGGTGATAAAGGCAAGCAGGTCATGGCCTATCAACCTCAACCCAAGATGAAGAAGAATCAGCCTAAGCAGAACAAGGTGAATCCACCAAACAAGAAGGATCAGGCATGTCACCATTGTCATGAAAAGGGCCATTGGAAGCGCAATTGCCCTCTCTACATTCATGACTTGCGACTCAAGAAGCAGGGGAATGAAGCTGGTAACCCCAGCTCATCAAGTGCGTTCTTTATGATTGAATTATTCACTCTTACTCCTAAATTGAATTCATGGGTATATGATACGGGATGTGGCATTCATATTTGCAATACCTTGCAAGGGTTTAGAGTTGAGAGAAAGCTGGCCTATGGACAACAATTCTTGCACGTTGGTAACGGAGCGCATGCAGGAGTTGAAGCTATAGGAGTTTATGATTTAGTGTTGCCTTCGGGCTTCGTACTATCTTTAAATAATTGTCATTATGCACCGTCAATTGTTAGAGGTGTAATTTCATTTTCATGTTTGTTAAACCTTGGTTTTCATCATACTATTTCTAGCAATGGAATTTCAGTTTCTTTAAATGGTGTTTTTTATTTTAATGCTATTGCTGTGAATGGTGTCTTTGAAATTGATATGAATGATAATGATAATGCTTTTGTTAAAAATAATTCAATGTATAGCATCAATAATAAGAGAATCAAGAAAGGTCTGGATTCGTCTTATTTTGGCATTGTCGACTTGCTCACATTGGCAAGGATCGCATAAAAAAGCTGCAACATGATGGGCTTTTAGAAAAGATCAATGATGAATCATTTGATAAGTGCGAATCTTGCATTGCTGGGAAGATGACAAAGAAACCCTTTAAAAATAGGATTGAAAGGGCTAATGATCTACTTGGTCTTATTCACACAGATGTGTGTGGACCACTTAGACATGTGTCAAGGAGAGGTGCTAGCTACTTCTTAACATTTACGGATGATTACAGCCGTTATGGTTATGTTTATTTACTTAAACATAAACATGAGGTGTTTGAAACATTCAAAGTGTTTAAAGCAGAAGTAGGGTTGCAACTTGGAAAGAAGATTAAAGCTCTTCGATCCGATAGAGGTGGTGAATACCTGAGTCAAGAGTTTATAGATTACTTAGCAAAGGAGGGAATTGTCCAACACCTTACTTCTCCATATACTCCACAACAAAATGGTGTATCTGAGAGAAGGAATCGTACATTGCAAGATATGATACGATCTATGTTTAATCTAACAACTCTTCCTTACTCGTTTTGGGATTATGCCTTGGAATCTGCGGTTCGCATTTTGAATATGGTTCCAACAAAGAAGGTAGATAAGACTCCATATGAAGTATGGAATGGAAAAGCTCCTAACTTGTCTTATCTAAAGGTCTGGGGTTGTGAGGCGTATGTTAAACGTGACTCAGCAGACAAACTCTAACAAAGATCTGTAAAGTGCATCTTCGTAGGATACCCTAAGGAAACTATGGGTTACTACTTTTATTTCCCAACTGAAAACAAAGTTTTTGTTGCAAGGTATGAAGACTTCTTAGAAAAGGAGCTCATATCTCAAGAATTCAGTGGGAGAGTATATGATCTGGAAGACGATCATGAAGATGTAGCACCTTCTGAAAACACTAGCCAACTTCCCGAGGAACCTGAAAGTTTAGGTCCTCCACCAGAAGTTGAAGTGGTTCCCGTTCGCAGGTCATCTAGATCTGTGAAGGCTCCTACACGTCTATGTCTCAACATGGAGTGTGATGACAACTTGATAGGTAAAATTGATGAACCTACAAGTTATAAAGCTACCATGAATAGTCCTGAAAAGGAAAAATGGCAGGGAGCTATGAATGGGAAAATGCAATCCATGAAAGACAATGAAGTCTGGGAAGAAGTAGACCTACCTCCGGGTGCCAATCTAGTTGGGAGTAAATGGCTCTACAAGAAAAAGACTGATATGGATGGCATTGTACACACCTATAAGGCCCGGTTGGTAGCTAAAGGCTATACTCAAACTTTTGGTGTTGACTATGAGGAGACCTTTTCTCCTGTAGCTGACATAAGGGCTATTAGGATTCTTATAGCCATAGCCGCTTACTATGACTATGAGATTTGGCAAATGGATGTCAAAACCGCCTTCTTAAATGGTCGCCTAGATGAAGACATCTATATGGCGCAGCCTGAGGGGTTTGTGAATCCAGAATTCCCAGATCGTGTATGCAAGCTTAAAAGGTCCATTTATGGATTAAAGCAAGCATCACGACAATGGAATAAGAGATTTGATAGTGAAATTAAGAAGTATGGATTCATTCAAAATCTTTATGAGCCATGTGTATATCACAAAGCTAGTGGGAGTAATGTAATTTTCCTTATATTATATGTCAATGACATATTGATCATGGGAAACGATATTCCAAGTTTGTAAAAGGTTAAGGCATATCTTGGAAGTTGTTTTTCTATGAAAGATTTAGGGGAAGCTGCATTTATTCTGGGAATCAAGATATATAGAGATAGATCTCAGCGATTAATTGGATTAAGCCAAAGCGCTTACATTGATAAAATATTGAAGAGATTCAATATGCAAAATTCCAAGAAAGGATATTTGCCGATGCAAGAGCAACATGGCTTGAGCGAGAAAGTTTGTGCTTCAACACCTGAAGAGGTGCAACGCATGAAGAGAGTCCCTTATGCTTCGGCTGTGGGATCTATTATGTATGCAGTGAAAAGCACAAGGCCTGATGTGGCGTTTGCTCAGAATTTAACCAGTCGATATCAGCAGAATCCAGGTGAAAAACACTGGACTGCTGTTAAGAATATTCTTAAGTACCTTAGGGCTACTAAAGAGATGTTCTTAGTTTATGGGGGTACTCCATCTGCAGAGCTTGATGTTACAGGTTACTGCGATGCTTCTTGGAAAGGTGATAAAGATGATACGAAGTCTCAGACTGGTTATGTTTTTGTCATTAATGGAGGAGCTGTGGATTGGAGGAGCAGAAAGCAGAGTGTACTAGCGATGTCTGCTACAGAAAGTGAGTATATAGCTGCTTCAGCAGCTGCAATGGAAGCTGTTTGGATTAGGAAGTTTGTTTCAGGGCTTGGGGTTGTGCCTTCGATTCAGCGACCTATAAAAATGTATTGCGACAACTCAGCCGCAATTACATTTGCCAATGAACCTGGAATCATGAAAGGCACCAGACATTTCCCGATTAAGCACCACTATGTCAGAGAACAAGTTGAGATGGGTGAAATCGAAATGCTCAAAGTTCACACAGATGAAAACTTAGCTGATCAATTTACAAAGCCTTTACCTGGCACCAAGCTTTACAAGCATGCTGAAGGAATAGGACTTAAATTAGCTGAAAGTTTCATGCCCATTTGTGATTAGTATTTGGATAAGGGATGTAATGTACAATTATTATTGTAATGAAATAAAGTATTGTTTATGTTTATTCATTCATTGTCTTAATAATATATCCTATATTTCCATGTTTAAGATCCATGAATAATTTATTATTCTAAATAGTCCGTTGTCGATTAATGATATGGGAATATCATTAAACTAAGACAATTTTGAGTATTGGTTAAGGATATACTTGAAAGTATATTGATGCGTAGTCATACCAATTTCACATGATATTCAATGAATTGAGTATTGGACTTATCCCAATAATATGATTTAAAATTTATTGTGAGAATCATATTTAAAGTTATCCTCAGACTTGAGATACCAGATAAGAGTTATGGATGTAGTGCATTTTTGTGAGACAATCTACCGCTTACCGTAATTGGAAGTCATAAGGGTTGTTTTAAGAAGTGTTGCGAAGTTCATGGGTTATTCTTGTAGTCAAGAAAGAATTCGTTCCTTCTGATTTGTTTAGAAGTTTAATACTGTTGGGCCCCTCGTAGGGTTGACAAAATGTTTGCGTGGCCACGCCCAAAGTCTATCTGGAATACGTTCAGATGTTTTGGTAATTTTGTTCAATCATAAAGAGACGAGAAACAGAATTTAATAAAGAACCTCACATCTTTATTAATGTAGTATTAGAAGCGAAAGGATAATAATAATGATGAATCATTAAAGGTTTTCCAGGAAACCTAGCTCAGGTCGAACTGGGGGCATTGGAGTGTTGCAAGGCGCCAACCAATGTTATTTTACTATTAATAGATATACGAGTGGGAGCTGTTAAAAGTTACGTATAAATATTAAATAGTAAATGACTAGTATCGAACCCGAGACCTCGGGATTGCACACATTACAAACGAGAATAAAGTAAAATAAATATATATATGTTATATGTATCGTATATATGTATTTATAAACACTTGAGGGACTAAATAATCATTAATTATTAAACGTAAGTATTAACTATTATTAAGTAACGAAAGAACGAGGACTAGAGTGTAATTTGGAAGACAAGAAGGTTCCGGAATCCCCTTGGAGGGGGTGTGGCCGGTCGACCAAGCCCAAGGAGGGTCGACCCACCCTTGCTTGTTCCCCAAGATTGCTCTAGTATAAATACAAGGCCATAGGGTTAGACTTTTACATCTTTTGTGCACACACACAAAACCCTAAAAGTTTTCTTCCTCTCTTTCTTTCTTGGCCGATCGGCACTCAACCCATAAGGGTGTTTGGGTCGATTTTTTTCAAAGCAAAACAAGTGTTTTCGTTTACTTGCATAAACCTTTATTCGTTGGTAGTTTGTGTGTACAAGAACGAGGTAATTACTCACTATAGTAATTATCAAGAGATCGATAAACAAAACGGTAAGGGGTTTATCATTGATCTATTTTACACAAGATTCAAGGTTTATTGAAGTGCAAAGGGTATGTTCTTATTTATGTTTTAGTTAATATTTACTTGTTATACTTGATCCTAGCTTCCGCAATATGTGTTATTTGATTGTCAAACTCTAACACAGACCCTAGAGGATGCATGAGATCATCTGACTGAACTAAACACGCAAATTCATCCAAGCTGTGGTTCGATCACGCAAGAGTCAAGATATCAACTTATAGAACTTAATCGCGTGTGTTAATACAAATATCGCCTAAAAACGTTATTTATATTTTACGATCTTTGCTAAGTTTTATTAATGACAAAGTATGAAGTTTAGCTATAAGTAAATCATCACTTTAAGTGTTTAAGTCTTGTTTAACTAAGGTTTGAATTTCCTTTTAAACAAAACATTGTTTTTATTTCTTAAACTATAAAGGGTCTTGTCATATCACATTTATTTCTTAATATAGTAAGGTCACATCACATTTAGGGCAAGCTTTGTCAATATACATTTATGGTAAGAAGTGTGTTTGACTTACTAAGTGGTTGCTTGCAAGTTTAGTGTTTGACTTGATATTATGAGATGTGACATTGTTTGGTTTGCAAGAGTAATGAGATGTGACCTTGTTTGGTTTGGGAGATTTATTGCAAAAACCAACTGTAGCCCTGGCGGTACCCTGGGGATACACGGGCGGAACCCTCCTGAGGGGTCCGCCGTATCCGCCAGACCTGCAGAATGGTTTGCTATAAATACCAAACCATTTGTTAGTTTTGTGTCACCCCTTTATGAAATATTTTCACATACTCTCTCAACTAACTCAGTAACACTTTGATTTGTGTGATTCTCTTATGTAGCAAGGGACTTCACAAGATCATTCAAGAAGTTACAAGCTTCAACTCTAAAGTTGCAAGTCTTGGTAGCTTGGTCATGTATAAGCTTTAGTAGTTTATACTTCATTTGTGTCATGTATGTAGAAGTAAGTGGTTAGTATTTTAGGCCTCAAAATACATAGTATGTCAGGAGTTGTTGTACCCTTGTAAAAGAACTAACGGGAGTAGTTGTACCCTTGGTAAAGAACTCGACATCTAGCTTAGTGTCGGTAAAAGTGTAAGCGACGATAGGAGTGGTTGTACCGTGTAAAAGAACTCGACATCTAGCTTAGTGTCGGTAAAAGTGTAAGCGACGTTGTAAAGGTTTTCTCCGCCGGTGAAAGGAGCTTGTTGATTAGTGCTTATAACTCTCGAGTTGGAAACTCGAGGCGTGGATGTAGGGCAAGGAAAAAGAGTCCTTGTAGCCGAACCACGATAAACAATCGTGATGTGGTTTGATTGTTTCTTTCTTTATCTTTGCTTATTACATATTGTCTTTAGTTAGATTTACTAATCACACGTAAAGCTTTTCAAAGAACTAAAACAAGTAAAGTTAGGATTGCTATTTACTCGTAAAGCTTTCTCAAGGAATTGCACATATAATGTTGTGTTTATATCTTTAAACAAACGTAAAGTTTTTTAAAAGATAATCAAGCTAAAAAGGATTTAAAAAGCGGTAAACTATTCAACCCCCATTCTAGTTTTCCACAATTGGAATCAGGAGCTACGTTACTCAAGATCTTTAAAATAGAATGTATTTTAAAACTTGGATCGATCCATGGATTTTGAAAATCTCAAAGAAGGGCAACCTATCCAAAACCCACCGCTATTTGAAAAAGAAAACTTACTTGAATGGAAAAGTAATTTTGAAAACTATGTGAAATCAATTGATCAAGATCTTTGGCATATTATTTCTTTGCTGATTTCAAACCAAAGAAAAAAAAGTTTTTGAAAACCAAGATAACTATCTTAAACTTGATAAAAATACTAAAGCTAAAGCAATGATTTATAAAGCTTTAGTACCAAATATGAAAGAATGTAGTTTTTTTTTTCAAACGGCTAATGATATTTGGAAAAATATAATTAACTTTCATCAAGGAATATGTCAAGTCAAAGATGATCAATTTGATCTTACATATGAATTAGAAGTTTTAGAAAAACTAATTGATAGACACTTAGTAGAATTTAATACATGTTCTACTAGTTTAAATGTTTTAAATAAAGGTACAAGTGAAGATGAGTACGTGTGTTTTGATGAACCTGCTTGCGTATCTTGGAATGAAATGGATGTTGACGAAGACAATGATCCGGTAGTTAATTGTCAATTTTTTTTTTGATACAACAAGCAAGGTGTAAGTAAAGGTGATTACTCGTGTCAAGCTCGTAGTAGTCTTGCTTGCGATTCATGGAATTACACGGATGAAGATGAAGTCAATCATCCGGTTTGTGATTCTTAACTTGATAAAACATCAAGCAAGGTACACTTTGTAACCAAACACTTTTGCTTTGATTAATTTATCCTAGAGTATTCTAAACTAGAAAATGAGTCTAAACGTTTATGCAACATGGACCTAAAAACTATCTTCAATAATGAGTCTTCAAAATCTTTTAAGAATATCTTTGAAAAGGAAATCTTATTAGAAAATTAAATGTCTAGAATTGAGAGTAATGTTGAAATTGATCTAGAATGTAAATTATGTCTAGATTACAAACATGAGATTAAAATGCAAAATGAGAAAGGAAAAATTATTAGTTAAATTTGATGAAAGCTCAAAATCTCTTGAAAGATTGTTGGGGAGTCAAAGGTTATTTAAAGATAAAACCGGACTAGGACTTAACTCAAAAGCACCATCAACTAATAAAACAAAGCAAGTAAAATTTGTCAAACCTAGAAGAGAGATTTTGAAATAATTCAATATCTAATAGAAACTCATGATAAAAGGATTAGGATTATTATTCTCTATGCTTTTATATGATTATCTAACCTTCTCGGATACATGAGCTATTGAGTTTCAAAGCGTGTCGTCAAACCAAGATTTTACGCGTAATGCTTATCCGCTTGATAGCATCTCTATGCAATTTAAAAGGTACGCATTACTTCAACTTGACTTTGATTGTCTCTTGTTTCTAGCATTTTGTGTTCGAATATGTGTTATTTGTAATACTCTAGAGTGTCTACCTGCTATTTGTAAATAACTAAGATTAGATTTTATGCAACAAGGAATTTAGTCTTTAGTACTAGTAGGAGATATAAGGTGTTTTGGTTCTTTAACCATCAAGAGATAAACACGAAAAACTCTTGTGTAAGTCTCACTCAACTCTTGCTTACAAGTGAGCTAACTAAGAATTTCCTAAGTGTTAAAATGTCTAACACTTTTGTGATGCTTGCAAAACAAACCTGTGGAAAACTAGAACGGGGGTTGAATAGTTTACCGCTTTTTAGATTCTTTTTAACTTGAATATCTTTTACGTTTGCTTAAAGATATAAACACAACGTTATATGTTTGATTCATTGAAAAGCTTTTTATTTAAATATCAATTCTAACTTTACTAGTTTCATACATTGAAAAGTTTTGCTTGTGATAATCTTAACTTTGCTTGTTTAGTTATTTGGAAAGCTTTTACTTTTGTTTGAAGATACAAACACATCTTTACTAGTTTAGTTCTTTGAAAAGCTTTATATGTAACTAGCAATTCTAACTAAATAACAACATGTAATAAGCAAAGATAAAGAAAGAAACGATCAAACCACAACACGATTGTTTATCGTGGTTCGGCTACAAGGACTCTTTTTCCTTGCCCTACATCCACGCCCCGAGTTTCCAACTCGAGAGTTATAAACACTAATCAACAAGCTCCTTTCACCGGCGGAGAAAACCTTTACAACGTCGCTTACACTTTTACCGACACTAAGCTAGATGTCGAGTTCTTTTACACGGGTACAACCACTCCCATCGTCGCTTACACTTTTACCGACACTAAGCTAGATGTCGAGTTCTTTACCAAGGGTACAACCACTCCCGTTAGTTCTTTTACAAGGGTACAACAACTCCCGACATACTACGTATTTTGAGGCCTAAAATACTAACCACTTACTTCTACATACATGACACAAATGAAGTATAAACTACCAAAGCTTATACATGACCAAGCTACCAAGACTTGCAACTTTAGAGTTGAAGCTTGTAACTTCTTGAATGATCTTGTGAAGTCCCTTGCTACATAAGAGAATCACACAAATCAAAGTGTTACTGAGTTAGTTGAGAGAGTATGTGAAAATATGTCCTAAAGGGGTGACACAAAACTAACAAATGGTTTGGTATTTATAGCAAACCATTCTGCAGGTCTGGCGGATACGGCGGACCCCTCAGGAAGGTTCCGCCCGTGTATCCCCAGGGTACCTGATGCGTGGGAATCGCACCTTGCTTTACCTCTCGAGGGATCTCGAGAAGCTTACAACCCCCACCAGGCAGTGTACCTGATCGTTGTAGTATAGTATAGTGACAAGTACCGGGGGATTGATCGTTCAGCTTAGGAATAGTGTCGCTAGAATTAGAAAACCTAATTAATAGTTCTAGAGGTGAGGGATGATTATTTTTTGTATTTTTATATTTTATGAAAGCAATTAAAATCTCGGGTTTTGGAAGAGTGGGCGGAATTAGTTGCTAATCAACTAACCCAAAGCTAAGATGCAATCAAAATAAAATAATAAAAATGAAATTAAACTAAATTAAACTAAGGTTGTGAGCAGTAATTGGAGAGATTGTGTTTACTTAGACTTCATTACTCCCTAGATATCTTTTACATGTTAATTACTTGTTACACTTGTATGAATGACGGATTGTATTCCTTAATATCATTCGTGGGGTGGCATACATAACTCCCCAACTCTATGAGCTCTTATCTCCTCCTACACCATGACCCAGCACAACTATAGGGATTGTAAACAGTGGCTCATACATTAAATACAACCAATAAAGACCTAGTACGCCTCGGTTCATGTTTCTTAAGACGTTCAAGCATGTTACCATTTGGAGATCTGCCAGTTTTCTTAAGCCTAACATATAAATCATTCATTCAAAACAAGAATAGACAAGTAATCAACACATAATCAACATCTAGGTTTCATTAGATCTAAGCAAACACAAGAGAGATCTAGCCTAGCATAGTAGAATTGAGATAAGAACAAGAGATAAACAACCAACACATAGACATATTGATTGAATTGAAAGTACACTTATCTCAATTACAATGCAAGGTCTCAAGGGTTTGGAACCCTTGAAAAACCTGTGAAAGAGGCACCAAAATCGTCTTTAGGGTTTCACCAAAACTTCTCCCTTTTTAATGAAAAAACTAGAAAACTATATATAGGAAAAACAGTCTGACGGCGTCAAGAGTTAATTCTGACGCCGTCACCTCGCCGCCATAAACTTCCTCGGACGGCCTTGATCCACTTATGACGGCCTATGTGACGCCGTCACCACCCACGGTAAATTATTCTTGGCCACTTTGACGCCGTCACCTCTCCATATGACGCCGTCACCAGCTACGGTAAATTATTCTCCATGTCTGACGCCGTCAAGAAGCAAGTCTTGACGCCGTCACCTTGTATCCTCAGCTTGGATTTTTGGTACTTTGCCGTTTTCTTCACTTTATGCTCCAAAAACGTCCAAAATAGCCTCTTTTCCAGAATTCACTCTCCAAACACCTAAAATCACAAAAGGAACGATTTAGGGCAATATTTGATCAAATAAAGTCGGATTCGGGCTTAAATGACCCCCTAAAAACGGATCATTTTTCGCCTCATCATATACCCTTACACTTGAGATTTGCTTGTCCTCAAGCAAATGAGCTTTTATTCTACTCAAAAGGCAAGTTAGGGGTCATTTAACACTAATATAAAAGTAATTACAACAAATAATCGTTCCACTAAAGACCAATAGACAAGCACGGAGGTCATACACAAGCACCTCACAAATAGTGTTTAGATACTCACATCTCTCGGGTGTAATAAAGTAATATAACATTATGGAAATGGAAGATATCTCTCACTACCTGTCATAGCAAAATAGATTACCATAGGCTTGAGAAAGGATCAAACCTCCACCACATGGCGTAAGCACCTAGGATAAACTATCAAAGAGGTCTTTTAAAAGGTTATAACGTTAGGTGTAGGGATATGAATTACACAGTTTTGTTGGATAAAGGAAGTTTTACTGGTGGCGAGTTAACAATCTTAGTTAATTACATGTACAAGATGGCGTTGCTAAGCCAAGACTAGACTCGACTTAAGCTAATAAATGAAAAATAACAAAAACATAAAATGAACATAAAATAAAAACGGGATGGTAGTCCGTATGTTTTTTCTCTTTTTCTTTTCTATTTTTTTTTTCTTTTTCTTAATTTTTCGATTTTTTTTTTTTTTTTTTTTTCTTTTTTGCATACACTCTTACCCTACCATCCGAAATAATACATCATAGGGGTATGAGCATTCCCCTTACACTTGAATCTTTACATACTTTACAATTAACTAATCTAATGACTCGAATTAAGAAAATCAAAACACTTGGAGCACTTTTAAGATTAACGTACATATGGGGGTAATAAATGATGTTCTTCCCCATTACTCCATAAAATAAGTACTTACCCACGAGTCCCAATCGTCCCAAAACAATATGTACAAGGATATGACTCGACTTAGCAACCATGTAATCAATTAGAAAGTTAACTTAGGGTTTAACAAATAACAATAATGCACTAAAAATGAGCGCATACACGGATGGCTAAGGCGATTTGGTTGTACATTTAAGTGGGGTGTAACAAATTCTTCCTTTAAGTAAAATGCTTAAAGTTAGAAACGAAAAGATAGGCTCGGAGGGGTGTACTAGGGGTATCGTGTACTAAAAATGAGTACAACGCTAAGGGTGTGGGAAAAATTAGTTGACTTAACTAGTCAAGTAATATGACTTAAATGGTCAAGTAATTATAATACGGGTTTAACACAAGGGTGATCCTAATGCCTCTTATCATGTAGTAAATCCTACTACACGAATGTAGTCTCACTAGCGGTCTCGGGATGCATCCCTAACGCAAGTTCTAGAATCTAAATGCTACCGGTACACTCATAAGCACTAATAATGAATGCTTTTCCTATCAAATCTAAAGGCGAACCTCACATTTTTGGGTGGAAAATTTTTCTGAATATACGGTTATGTGCTAGTCATATAACCTCCTATCCATGAGACGCTTGCTATGGCTAAAGTTTCACTCCTAAATGTTGTAAAAAATTTTAAATTTGGCGCTAAAATTACACTAACAAGTATTTCTCGTAGTTTTATTACTCATCTACTATCAAACAAAACAAACTCAAGCGAAAGTGCATATGTAAGGTATCATCTTTTTACCCTCCCCTTACACTTAAGATGAACATTGTCCCCAATGTTCAAGTAAAGAATGTAAAAGTTAAAAAGTAAAGAGAATGAAATCAAATACTCCCCTGATTCGCTCGGTATGGATTTTAGTTGACCAGGTTAAATCTTCTTCCAAGAAAACGAACAATCAAAGCTTCCCTTCCAGAATATAAATCATCTTCTTGTCACAAATAACCTGTAAATCCTGACAAAAGTAGACAAGGCAACCTCGCGTAAAATCGGCGGCATCCTATATAAGTTATTAAATCCTAGAAAACAAAGTAAGATATAATGCTTGTGGAATGAAGTTTGCAGATTTCCTGGAGATTATAAAACTTAATAATTCACAAAAACTATAAGACTCCGTTAGAAAAACAAAACCGGTAAAATTTCCAGATTTTAACTCCTGACGCCGTCAAGAGCAATACCCTGACGCCGTCAGAATGGACCTGCAGAAATTCTTATGTTAAGTTTCCGGAAAATTTCTGGAAAAACTTTGTCCTACTTCCTGGAAAATCCTGCAAAACTTCATTATGACTCAATACAAGCATTTGACTCTAACAAAATACGAATATACATGTTCATTAAATATTGTGGAGAATCATGATCGGTTTGTTTCTTAAAAACATATTTGGGGTTTCCCCTTACACTTATCTTTTGCAAAAAATACCTTTAGGTTGAAGTTAAGACAAGGCCAAACAACATAATAAAGTATTTCCACATTTTAATTGAGAAACATGATCAACCAACAATAAAAATGAAACATGCATACGGAAGCAAATAACAATCAAACAAATAAAATCACACAAAACATGGGTTGCCTCCCAAGAAGCGCTTGTTTTTATTCGAGTCACGAGCCTGACTCTACCCTTATTTAACGGAAATAGCGGAGGTTTTCCCTACACTTAGGATCAAGTGTGGGTGGAAGTAGCGATACTCACCATCTCGGTGGAAGTATGCCACGTGAGGAAAGAGTGGTGAATGAATTATATGCTCAAAGGGTTGTGCTTCGATCATCATAACCTTACCAAATTCAATCGGGTTAATGGGTGGATTAAGATTTTCTCCTAGAAAAGGATCATTCTCTATCAACTTCAAGAGACTACTAGTTGGGGATCCATCTTGACCTAATAAGCCCGGTTTAAACCCATAATGTTTCTTATGATCAATCACAAATGGGTGATGTAAACATGTAAGGTCATTTTCCACTCCTATATTGGTTTCCTCTCTACAAGGCTTAGAGTCTACTACCTTCAACGTAAAACTACATGGACTACATGGTTTGATGGGTGGATCAGGACCTATTTCAATTCCTAAATCTTCATCCAAGGATGGAAGATTAGGTAATGGTTTTGGTTGAGGCTCCGGTTCATCAAAACTAGGAACTTCCCTGGAACTAGGATTAAGGTTATCACTACAAGTGTTCAAACCTATATCCTCTAGTGGTGCTTGGTCCAAGGGTTCTACCTCAATTGGGGTTCCTATAGTCTCTTCTGCTTCTTCCGGGTAAGTCACGGGCGGTGTATGTGCCTCAAATGATGGTAGGACTTGTGGGGTACTATGTGGGCTTGGATTATCCACCTCATCCTCCATTGTACCTAGATTACCTATATGTTTGTTTTGTACTATGATATTAGGTGCCATCCAACTAGGTATCTCAACATGAGTATATTCATCCCCAGACAAACTTCCTGTTTGCTCCTTCAAACTTGTTTTTGATTGATTTGTGATGTTGTTTGTTGGGTTGTCTACTCTATAATAATATTGGGCACAGTTTTCTATAGTATCCCACGCTTCTTCATCATTTAATTCCCTAGGGCCCCCATTGGCAAAATCATCGATGCGCATTTGGTCACATCGGTTGACACGATAGTAAAAGGTTTCGGTTAGGGATGATAAAGAGAAACTATGATGAGGGAATTTTCGAAGTAAAATTTTAAAACGAGTCCATGCATCATATATGGGTTCATCTCGATATTGTTTGAAATTCGAGATGTCAACAGGGTAGAATGGCCTTTTTGGTTGGTGGTATGGTGGATTCGCGTACTCCATAATGGTGAACGGAATAGTCAATGGAAATTACGAACAAACACACAAAGAAAAAGATAGACTAAAGAAATCCTAAAAAAAGTAAAAATAAAAATAAAATCTTACTAGAAAGGAATCTAGCAAGTAGACCTAATAAAAAGAAATTCTAACCTAGACAATAACTATTCCCCGGGCTGCGGCGCCAAAAACTTGATGCGTGGGAATCGCACCTTGCTTTACCTCTCGAGGGATCTCGAGAAGCTTACAACCCCCACCAGGCAGTGTACCTGATCGTTGTAGTATAGTATAGTGACAAGTACCGGGGGATTGATCGTTCAGCTTAGGAATAGTGTCGCTAGGATTAGAAAACCTAATTAATAGTTCTAGAGGTGAGGGATGATTATTTTTTTGTATTTTTATATTTTATGAAAGCAATTAAAATCTCAGGTTTTGGAAGAGTGGGCGGAATTAGTTGCTAATCAACTAACCCAAAGCTAAGATGCAATCAAAATAAAATAATAAAAATGAAATTAAACTAAATTAAACTAAGGTTGTGAGCAGTAATTGGAGAGATTGTGTTTACTTAGACTTCATTACTCCCTAGATATCTTTTACATGTTAATTACTTGTTACACTTGTATGAATGACGGATTGTATTCCTTAATACCATTCGTGGGGTGGCATACATAACTCCCCAACTCTATGAGCTCTTATCTCCTCCTACACCATGACCCAGCACAACTATAGGGATTGTAAACAGTGGCTCATGCATTAAATACAACCAATAAAGACCTAGTACGCCTCGGTTCATGTTTCTTAAGACGTTCAAGCATGTTACCATTTGGAGATCTGCCAGTTTTCTTAAGCCTAACATATAAATCATTCATTCAAAACAAGAATAGACAAGTAATCAACACATAATCAACATCTAGGTTTCATTAGATCTAAGCAAACACAAGAGAGATCTAGCCTAGCATAGTAGAATTGAGACAAGAACAAGAGATAAACAACCAACACATAGACATATTGATTGAATTGAAAGTACACTTATCTCAATTACAATGCAAGGTCTCAAGGGTTTGGAACCCTTGAAAAACCTGTGAAAGAGGCACCAACATCGTCTTTAGGGTTTCACCAAAACTTCTCCCTTTTTAATGAAAAAACTAGAAAACTATATATAGGAAAAACAGTCTGACGGCGTCAAGAGTTAATTCTGACGCCGTCACCTCGCCGCCATAAACTTCCTTGGACGGCCTTGATCCACTTATGACGGCCTATGTGACGCCGTCACCACCCACGGTAAATTATTCTTGGCCACTTTGACGCCGTCACCTCTCCATATGACGCCGTCACCAGCTACGGTAAATTATTCTCCATGTCTGACGCCGTCAAGAAGCAAGTCTTGACGCCGTCACCTTGTATCCTCAGCTTGGATTTTTGGTACTTTGCCGTTTTCTTCACTTTATGCTCCAAAAACGTTCAAAATAGCCTCTTTTCCAGAATTCACTCTCCAAACACCTAAAATCACAAAAGGAACGATTTAGGGCAATATTTGATCAAATAAAGTCGGATTCGGGCTTAAATGACCCCCTAAAAACGGATCATTACTTACCATAAATGTATATTGACAAAGCTTGCCCTAAATGTGATGTGACCTTACTATATTAAGAAATAAATGTGATGTGACAAGACACTTTCTAGTTTAAGAAATAGAAACAATGTTTTATTTAAAAGGAAATTCAAACCTTGGTTAAACAGGACTTAAACACTTTAAAGTGATGATTTACTTATAGCTAAACTTCATACTTTGTCATTAACAAAACTTAACAAAGATCGTAAAATATAAATAACGTTTTTAGGCGATATTTGTATTAACAATCTCCCCCTATTTGTTGATGACAAAACATGAACTTTATTTATAAGTAAGTCACTAGTTTTAGTGTTAAGTCTTATAAAGTTAGTATAAAAACTTGTTTTTGCAAAGATGAGATGATAAGCACCAAAAAAAATGTTTTTGCAAACATGAGGTTGATAAGCACAAGTTTATATAAATTCTCCCCCTTTTTGTCGAAACAAAAAGAAGAGTAGCGAAGCGGAAGTAAGACTTGCTCCCCCTTGGACGATACTCCCCCTAAATGGAGTGCCAAGAGAGGAGACATGGATTTTGAACCTACAAGAAAAAGGTTAGTTGTTGCACAAGATAAGTCATGAAAGTGTTTCATGTTTAAACACAACTAAGAGTTGTGAAGTGAAATAGTACAACACTCATGCCCCCCCTTGAATATTACTCCCCTAAATGGAGTATCAAGGGAGGAAAACATGGAAAATGGTCCTACAAAAAGAAATGTTAGTTTAAACAATACAAGATATATGTATGGTACCATAGCAAGGTATATTTCACTTATTATACCTAAATGGTCAACAAACAATAAAAACCTTGTAGTGTAATGAAATTCATTTCATGTAAAATTTTGACTCTTAAAAAGTCAACGACAAGAAATTTGGATTACACCATCCTACTTCAAAAAATAGAGAAAAACTACAAATAAGGTAAGACCATAAAAAGCTACAAGGAAATCATCATTTTCCTTTGTCAGAAACATTTTCCAAAAACAAGGCTAAGGTTGTTTAAGGATGAAAATGTGGGTTGTGGTTGTAGCGGGCTTTATTTTAAAGTTTGAAAGGATGACACGGTTTTGGTTGGTTGGTTTAGATGGGAAACATTTTCCAAAAGAAACGGTTTTTGTTTCATTTTGGAGACTCTAGGGTTGAGGTGTGTGAGACGAGGATTGTAGAAGATCCAAAATGTGGTTTAGTATAAACCTCATTTTTTTGGATAGCTCACGAATTTCCCTTCGACACCCTTCACTAATGTGAGCGGTTCTTTCGCAATGATTGCAATCATGGCGGGGAAAGTTTGGTGGAAGGGTGGTTTGATATGTTGGTGGTGGATGGTTTGAACTTGAAGGAGCAAAGGTGGAAGGTTGAGTAGTGTTTTTGCTTCCTTCATTTGTTGATTGAAGTGTTATTTGTAAAACCATGATATGGTTGATTTGAGAGTCAACCATACGTTTGAAGGCATGAAGGTGGTTTAAATGAGTGTCAATCTCATTATGAAGGTTTGGAGGTTTTTCCCATATGGATGCTTCTATTTTCTTATAAGAAGAAAGTAGAGATTCAAAATGTTGGGAAGGTTCTTGTGGGGATGGTTGTTGTTGTGGCGGTGGTTGTTGGTTTTGAACAAAATGGCGAAAGCTTGGTTCGCCGGAAGGGTTGCCATCAAGGTCTTTGTAAATTGGGTGAAACACAAATGATTGTGAGTGGGTATGACCTTGATCATTTGGAAAAATGGATGGTCTAGCATAACGGTAAGCCAACCATTCTACTAATGATGGTTGATGTGGTTCCTCATCTAGTTGCTCACTAGGTTGTTGTTGGGTTTCCATTTGAGCAATGGTGTCAAAGAGTGACAAAGATGGTTGGCTAGATGATTTGGGTGATAGGTCTTCTAAAGTTTCCAAATAGGGTAGTGGTGATGTTGGAGGTGTATGGAAAAGTTCCATTGGTGTAGGTGTTGGTGATTGAGGTGATGGAGTTTCAAGATTAAGCAATTCTTGAAAGGTAATTACATTGGTATTACAATGTGTTGGGGATTGTGTTGAGGTAGTGAGATTTAGGTAATCTTGGATGGGTGAAGAAATGTTAAGTGAAGCATCACTTGAAGAAGATGAGCTTGACTTGACGGTTTTGTTAAAGCAACAAGGTTTAACACTAATCCTAGTGATTTTTTAAAGGGATTTTGATGACTCGGATGATGTGTTGGATTTGGTCATTTTTAAAGGTGTGGTTTTGATGTTTTGAGAGAAGAAGGTTTAATGGTGATGGTGTGATTTGAATTGTTGCAAAGCTTTCAAATTTATAGGATAAAGAAGATGTTGAATAGGGTGTTTGGATTTAATGTTCTACCATTCAAAGGTTGAGGTTTCAAATGATTTGCAAAATTTTCATGAATATGTCAAATCAATGCATGTCATTCCAATAGAATAAGGTGGAGTGAAAGACCAACAAATGTACTCAATGCTTTGTGATCATGAGATGTGATTTGGTTGAAAATGTTTCAATGGTTTTGAAGGATCCTTTAAAAGGGTTCCTTGGGTTGGTTATGTTTGAATTTGAATTTTTGGAGGGAGGTGGCTTCCTAATTGTTTTAGTGAGTGAAAGTTGTTCTAATATGGTTATTGGAGTTAATGGAAGATGTTTCTCACTTAGGATAATGGTTTGACACTTTACAAGTATTGGACCTAAACAAAATAAAAAAAAAAATCTGCAGGCTGTTGGCGGCACCTTCAGAATACACAGGCGGAACCCATATGAGGGTGCCGCCTGGTCCGTTGGGCCATTTCTGGAATTCCCGGAAATTGCACTGGCGGAACCCAATTTTTGGTACCGCCAGATCTGCCAGTGCTTCAGAAAGTGGCAGTCCGCGTTTTTGACCCGCGAGAAGATTTTCAAAATTTTCGAAAACTCTTAAAATTAAAAATATAGTGCATATCTGGTTAGGAAAAGTAAAAATTGAACATGTAAACACTCAATTCATATGACTTTGACCGGGGGCTAGTGATTTTCACTAAACTTAGTGAAATTAACCATAAGCATAAAAATTGACAAACATCTCAAATATTGTCATTGTGCATAATAGTTCATACAAACATAATCCAACAAACGTAATAAACGATGAAAGTGAAAAACAAATAATTCACGTAGTTTTAACACAAAGATGATTCTAAAGTATTCATAAGCCAAACACTCCTTAATCTTCTCACAACCGGTCTATCTTCTTGTTGAGCTTGTTTAGGTACCTTCCAAAGCACTTGAACATTCCTTTGGTTTGCTTGAACTCTTCGGAAGCATTTTCAATGATGGGGAGAGCTTGAAGGTATTCTAAAGGAGGTAATTTAGAGTTAGGAAGTTTATCATCCTCGCTCATGCCGGATGATGATGATGATGGTGTAGGTGATCGAGTACGTTTGCCCTTATTTTTGAAAACTCGTTTATCACTTAAAGGAACGAAGATGTGAGGAACGAGAGCGTAGTCAAGGCGTATTCCATTTTCGTTAGGAGAAATGGGTGAGATTGCTCTAAAGAGGCGGGTAAGAAGCATTCCATATGGAAGAGCGGTTGTTCCGACCAAGGATATGTCGGCCATTCTTTTGGCTAGGTAGTAGGCTAAGTTGAAGGGTTGATCGGTGGAAATGCTATAAAGCATGTAGCATAGGCATGTGTTGATGTGATCTCTATTTCCTATGGTACTTATGACGTTAGCCCTAAGAATTTCTTCCCACTTCTTAAATTGTGGTTTAAGCTCATTGAGCTCCATACCAAAAGGATCCTTATCTACAGTATTCCCCGAACGATTCACCCTAGTGGTAGAGGTTCTAACAAAGAGGTGTTCCTTAATAGTTTCCTTACTAGCAAGAGGTGTATCGTATGGATAAAAACGATCAATAGTATCAAGACTTGAAATGGGCCACTTATCCGTGTAGAGGCAAGTTCCCTCATTTGGTACACCAAGAATTATAGCTAAGTCTTTTAAATCTATGTCATGTGGTATTTGACTGGTTGTGAAGTTTAATGATATCCTACCACCAGCACATGAGGAAAGGTTTACGGTTGCATAAAATTTCAAGATGAACCTAGGACAAATTTGCTTATCTATATCAAGGAGACAATCAAAGTTAATTGCGGCAAAGTTTTGGCGAATAGATGTTCCTTCTAGAAATGATGGATCAATGGTTCTACCTTCGTGAACATAGCGTTTTTCTAATGCCTTAAAGGTTTGTACTTGAATCGAGTTGAGACCTTTGGTCATATGGTGTTTGGGCATGTACTTAAGGGTTTCTTTGTGATCGGATTTTTTAGCGGGAGGCATGTTGATCCCTAGAAAACATAAAATTGTATGTTAATGACTTTTAACAACGTGGATGTTCTAATATGTTCCTATATGCAAAACAATGTGAAGACATGATTATCTTGACTCATTTTGATTCCCAAATTGTTTTGTTTTGCAAATTTTGTTGTAAAAACAAAAGATAACCAACATTCTCCTAATTAAATGTGTCTTCGATTGAATGTACCCGAAAATACATATTAGTTATGTATCCCCTTTAGCATTCACGAGATAGTACGCAAGTGATATTTAAATGATGTTTTTCATTTGTTTTAACAATGTGGTGATGAATCATGTTCTAATTTTGGATGAAATTTTGAAAGATAATGCACTTGGTGTGTTTGGCAAATCGAAGTAACAATGAAAAAGATACACTTCTTAACTAATGAAATGCATAATTGACTAGTCACCAAGTTTTTCATGAATTATGAAGTTTTATGCAAAAGCCCTAAGATTCTAGTTAATGATTGTAAGCAAGAATGTTATAATTAAATCAAAGATGCAATTGTGATTAGAATACTTACAAAGTTAGTTGGATTTGAAGAGATTTGATTAGAAGCCCTAAAATTCGTGAGGATATGTGTTTTTGAGAGGGTGATGCTGTTTGAAAGTTTTTGTTAAGATTTAAGAGGGCGTTTGGTTTTGAAATTACAAATAAAACACTCTGAGGTTTTGGCGGACCAGGCGGAACCAAAAAATGGGTTTCGCCCGTATGGTCTGAAGGTGCCGTGGGTTTTGCAGGGAGAGACTTAAAAGGAATTGTCTTGATTTTTTTATGGTTTTATCCTAACGTTCAAAACTTAAGGTTTTAGGTCTTATGAGTCTTTGACTAAGCCTAGGAATTATGAATGCTTCACATTCAAGAGATTCTTAGTTAAGACGTTCCTCAATGAACAATCTTACCAAGGCGATGATGATGGATCACAATAAGTCTATTAAGAAGCATAATGGATAGAATTGTTGCCGAAGTCGATGCTTCCTTTGTTGAAGGGATAACAATGTATATGAGATGAATTTCATTGTCGATATGACTTAGCTTACTCAAGTGGAGCTTGTTGATGTGCTTCTCTATTCGATAATTTTTTTTGAGAATCTAACGCGTTTTGGAGAATCATTGGGTAAGTAAGTATAAAAGTGCAAGTACCACTTGTGCTTTTCTTATCAACTTATTACCGACATAATTCCACTTGTCAAACACTATGGTTTCTATTCCCATTCTTTTGGGATACCATAATCCTAGTGTTGTAGTACCTTATGATGTATCCAAATAGGCTCAACTAAAGAGTTGTTCGAGGATCTTCTTTAATACGAGCACATAGACAAATGCTAAACATAATGTTGGATCTAATTGTTATGATAACAAGTAGTCTTCCGAACATTTCTCTACGTTTAGTTTTACTTACGGATTTGCTAATCTCATTCTTGGTAAGTCATCAATAACTTAACTATTGAAAACGAGAGAGTAACTAGGAATGTCTTTAAGTTAAAACCCCTTGCTTTTGGGGCTTGCTTTTATTATCAAAAGGTCTTTCAAATATTGACACTATAATCACTTGATTACTTTTGTAAAATCTATTTTGTTTCACTAGTTGTTTTACTCTAAATTCCAAGAACTGTTTTTATTGAATTTGTTTAGACACAACTATGACCTATAAATCAAGTTTTATAACTTATGTCAATTTTGCTTTATTCAATGTTTGACTCAAGGTGAGAAGTTGTTATTTTGTACTTGTCTTTCCATCATTGGACTTTCGACTAAGTTATCATCTACCAAAGATAATATCTTAGAAGGAGGAGATCACTCGTTAAATGTTAAATTCAACGACTCCTCGACTCTTTGGGTTTTCTTACTTAAGACACTATGAACTCTATTTGTTTAGAAAAAGTCCAAGAGGTACAACATCATGAGACTATGTGTCACATTTAATGTGTAAATCCTAGATGTTGAAAACTCATTTTCATTCACACATCCTAATATATGCTTATGTGATTTATTTCACTTTGTGTGTTTTGTGTGAGAATATTATAAAGGAGTGATTGAAGAAAAACACAATTAAAGACTCAAGGTATGGTGTTTGAGAGAATTGTTTAACAAAGGTTTGTTTTGCAAGCATCACAAAAGTGTTAGACATTTTAACACTTAGGAAATTCTTAGTTAGCTTACTTGTAAGCAAGAGTTGAGTGAGACTTACACAAGAGTTTTTCGTATTTATCTCTTGATGGTTAAAGAACCAAAACACCTTATATCTCCCACTAGTACTAAAGACTCAATTCCTTGTTGCATAGAATCTAATCTTAGTTGTTATCAAATAGCAGGTAGACACTCTAGAGTATAACAAATAACACATATTCGAACACATAATGCTAGAAACAAGAGACAATCAAAGTCAAGTTGAAGTAATGCGTACCTTTTAAATTGCATAAAGATACTATCAAGCGGATAAGCATTACGCGTAAAATCTTGGTTTGACGGCACTCTTTGAAACCCAATAACTCATGTATCCAAGAATGTTAGATAATCATATAGAAGCATAGAGAATAATAATCCTAATCCTTTTATCATGAGTTTCTATTAGAGATTGAATTATCTCTAAATCTCTCTTCTAGGTTTGACAAGTTTAACTTGCTTTGTTTTATTAGTTAATGGTGCTTTTGAGTTAAATCCTAATCCGGTTTTATCTTTAAACAACCTTTGACTCTTCAACAATCTTTCAAGAGATTTTGAGCTTTCATCAAATTTAACTAATATTTTTCCTTTCTCATATTTTTTTTTTTTTTTTTTTTTTTTTTTATTTTTTAATCTTATGTTTGTAATCTAGACATAATTAACATTCTAGATCAATTTCAATATTACTCACAATTCTAGACATTTTATCTTCTAACAAGATTTCCTTTTCAAAAATATTCTTAAAAGATTTTGAAGACTCATTGTTAAAGATAGTTTTTAGGTTCATGTTGCATAAATGTTTAGACACATTTTCTAGTTTAGAAATCTCTAGGATAAATTTGTCAAAGCAAAAGTGTTTGGTTTCAAAATGTACCTTGCTTGATATTTTATCTAGTTGAGAATCACAAACCGGATGGTTGGCTTCATCTTCATCCGTGTTATTCCATGAATCGTAAGCAAGTCCACTAAGAGCTCGTTGATGAGTGCTTATTCACACATCCTTTTTAGTCTTAAATCAGACCAAATACACCAAATACTAACCAAATATGCCAAGAGAATGTATGTTTTTGTATTCGTGTATGTGCAGGTACGGATATGTGAAAAATGAACAAAAACGAAGCAAAATCGACAAAAACGAGCACGAGATTGGAAAAAGGTAAAAAGCCGAAGCCGAGAAAGAAATTTATCCAAGAAAAGCCCAAAATGACAAAAGTAATCCTTAGAGATTCAAAGAATAATAAAAGAGACTCTTAGTTGAAGTATGAAGACCTTGACAATAACGGTCCTCCAAGTTTCAGCAATTTGTCAACTTTGGTCCTTTGAACTTTGGAAGAAAAGTTAACTCGAGTCCTCCAAGCTACAAGATCATTACGTTAATTATTAAGTCATATTAGTCGCATTTTATAATATTTTAAGCTTGAATTTCATGATTTGTAAAGGTCTAGGGGCTAATTATGCAACAATGTAAAATATTAGAGAAGTCATAGCCCCTAGCCTATAAATAGAGATGTAAGTCTCATTTGAGAGGTTGGTTAGTTTTTAGTTTTGGTAAGTTTTAGGGTTAGTCTTAGGGTTGTTGAGGGTTGGTCCTCATAGTAGTAGGAGTAGTGTAGTTTTATTTTTATGAAGTCATTTTTTTATGCTACTTTCTCTCTCTAAATAGCTTTATCTTTCTAAAAATTTTTAATTTTTAGTTGTTAAATTCATGTTTTTATTGGTGGGATTTAAAGTTTATGGTTAAACTAGGTTGTTTAGTAATAAATTTGGTGAAAAACATTAGTTTTTAGGTTTTATTTTGGATCAAAATGGTGTTTTGTTATGATGTTATCGAGTTAGATTTTTGAAATTTTCGAGTTTGCTTTTTGAAAATTTTATCGAGTTTAGTTTTAAAAAAAATATGTGTTACCGAGTTTGAATTTTAAACCATTTGAAAAAAAAAATATTATTATCGAGTTTGAATATCACTTAGGGACCAATGTGCAAAATTTTTTACCGAGTTTATTATTTACAGTAATATTTTATCGAGTTTGATTTCTTTACAAAAATAGTTATCGAGTTTGCGTTTTTTTTAGGGACCAATTTGCAATTTTTCGAGTTTGCTTTTTTTTTTAAAAAAAATTTTCATCAAGTTTCGTTTTATTATTATCGAGTAACATTTTATTTGGCGAGTTAGCCAAGATTATCGAGTTAGATAATCTATACCTCATCGTTTATCGAGTGAGGTTCTATTATGCTTTATGCTAAAGCGAAACTCTGCCGAATTTTATTTTGGCTTATCTAGTTTGTTTCTTTTATCGAGTCTTTTTATTTTATCAAGTAACTTTATCTTATTTAATATGAGTTTCGAGTAGTTTATTAGTGTTTGCTTGGTGGCACGAGTTTGTGAGTTAAGTGTGGATATAAAAGAAGATTGTGATTAATAATTTGTTATAATTATTTAGATTTGTAGTTTTATTATTTGAAGGGCAAAAGCCGAAGAATAATCAAATTATACATCTAGTAATTATTTTCTTTTTAAAGGATTATTTTCAAAAAAAACCAACGTTGTGAGAAAATAGTCTTGTTTAAGGAAAATAATTCGTCATCAATCTTTGACCCACACTTGATGAACTTATCCACGTCGCTTAGTAAACATATTGTTTTTAAATTCATTTCCCGTCTTAATTTCTTTTCGCGTTTTAAATCTCGTTTTCTTTAGTTATTTTATCCAATGCTTGTTTTATTTGTTTGTTTCCTTTGCGTCGTTTTATTGTTTCTTTTTACTTTAACTGCGTTTTAAATCCTTTTAGTAGTGTAATCAAAAACCAACCAAATCATCTTTTTAATTCCATTCACTTCACAATCACGCGACTCAATCGCCGTCTTACCTTCGTTGGGACATAACGACCCGGGGAACATACTTTCACGAGCATTTCTTCGGTAATAAACCTATACTATAAAAAAGATTACATCAAAATGGCGCCGCTGCCGGGGAAGGTTTGAAACGAGAGCGTCGTACTTGTATCGTTTGTTGGTGATTTGAAGACCCTTCTCCCAAGAAGTTATCGTTTTTTGTAAATATTCTCAAAAAAAAAAAAAAAAAAAAAAAAAAATTGAAAATATTAAAAATATATAAAAACGCAAAAAGATTTTCCTTTTCTACTTTGATTTTCTTTTTCAAAAATTTAAAAACCAAAAATAATCTTCTTATCCTCTTATCATTTGATTCTTTTTCTCTTACCCTCTAAACCGATAATTCTTATGGATCCAATTTGTTTTAAATGTGGAGAACCGTTCTTTGAAGGTTCTTGTGTTTGGTGTACATGCGGACGGTGTGGTAACGATATTCGAGACGGAAGTTGTTTGTTTTGCAATTCATTTGTTTATGCACCTAATTCGTACAACAACTTTCCAAATTTTTCCGACTACCCACCTCAGCCCAATTCATTCAATCAACAAATTTGCATAGAATGTGGATTTACTCGTGGATTTTGTATGTGTTATGCTTCGAAAGCTGAACCCACATTCACCTCCGATTATGATCCGAATTTTTCAAATTATCCTCAAAACAATTTCAATTCATATGAGCAAGATCCGTTTCAAAATGCACCGATTTCACAACAAAATGGTTGTGAGTATTGTGGAGGTCCACACTTTAGCACCAATTGTCAAACAAGGAAAACGTTTCCTTATGACAATAATTATCACGACCAACCTCCACAATATGAAATGATCACTAAAATGATGACGGCTCAAAATAACTTTACCGAGTTATTAGATCTTTTTAAAGAAGTAATTCGAGTGAAAGAACAAGTTAACATCGTTAAGAGTGACAAAAATGAAGAAGAAAATTCTATGATTAATCCCTCTCCGTCTTGTGAACCTTTAAATGTTGAAGATTGTTCTATGACATCTCTCGACGACGATTTCTTTAAACGAAAGGTTTTTAAAATAAAAATGGAACAACTTTACGTCTCATCAAAAATTGCGAAAATTCGTGTTGATTATGATGGACCATCGGTTCCTACTCCCTCTCCGGTGAGGGAAATGGAACGAGAAACCAAGGTGACAAAGGACTCGATACTTTCCGCTGACAATGAAAGTGCTAAATACGTCCAACCTACGGTTGTCCAAGAATCAATTGTTCCTAATCCGTCAAGATTTGATCCTAACCTTTCTCGATTTACGGTTAAGAGTTTGTCAAGCAAACGTGCTGAGCTTAAAACGGTGTTTAGAAAAGACGACTTACCTAATCTTCACGAAAAAGAACCGGAGACCATAACGGAAGTGGTGGAAATTCCTAGCTCTGAGAGCACACCACTTGTCCCACCTTCGGATTCTTCAAGATGTTTTTCGAGACTTGAAACAATTACTCCCGACTCTTCTCATCCTTCTCTCACACCGGGTGAGGGAAGTGATCCCGTTTTGGAAAAAGACAATACTTTTCTTGATAACAAAGATTCTATTTCGATTAAGATTGTTACGCCGTCAGATCCCGTGGAGCCCGAGCTCAAGGATTCTTTACCCGATTTTGAGAAATATGTTTTTGATACGGATGAAGAAATTGAGTCATCCCCGATTGAAAATTCGATTGATCCTGATGAGATTTTCTCCGATTCTGACAATGACGATGCTATATCTTGTGGAGACATCGAATATGTGGACGAATTACCTTCTGAGCTCGTCAGCTTAGAAGAAGAGAATGATGAAGAAGTTGATACTGAAATCCAAGATGAAGCTCTTCGTGAAACATTATTGAATGTCAATCTTCTTATCTCTCGAATTGAGGCATTGAATGATCCTCCGAATTCTTCTCCTATCCCCGTTATGGATAGTGATTTCTTACCCGAGCTTGAAATTTTTTGATTTGAAGAGACGAGTAGTGGCAGTCCCACTATTCATGCTGATATCTCTCTTCCGGATTATGAGTGCTTTAACTTTGAGATCAACTCTGTGCTTATTTCCGATAATCTGTCACGTGATCCTCTTTTAGAGGATGTCGATCTATTTCTTGTTGTGAATGACTCGATACCACCGGGTATTGAGAATGACGAGTATGATATTCTTTCCGATTTACCTTTTTCTCGTCCACCGGTAAAACCACCTGATGTAGATTATGAATCCGATACGAATGAAGTTATTTTTGGAGTGGTGGACGAGATTTCTGATTATGATAATCCTGTGATTGATATTTTACCCACCCATGATTCTGAACTTGAATTTGCTTTTATCATCTGGGTGTTTTATCCGTTCTTTGCTTATCCTCTCATTTCTTCACTTTTCCACTCCACCGGGAGTGAGGATACTGTTTTTGACCCCGGCATCTCCGTTTATGCCGAGTGTCCGTTCCATCTGCTCTCCCCAAGGACGAATTAATTCGGGGATCGAGTCAAGCTCATGTGACTCGGTGAACAAAAACAAGCGCTTCGTGGGAGGCACCCCATGCTTATCCAATTTCATTTTCTTTATTTTCTATTTTCTTTAATAACGTGACGTGAGGGGGGCGACCCTTTCCAAACTCGTGTTTTCGTGGTTGTTGTGAATGTTCAGGAATTTCCCCGAAGTTTGAGGACTCTCGTGCTTGTGGTTTGTCATTCTCTCCACTCGAGTCTCATCCTTCGCTGCTCTTTCGGAAATTTACCATATCCAAAATCTTATCGACTAACGTTTATCTCTTGGCATACTTAATAAACGGCCTTAGATTTTATGTAAGATTACCTTTACCCTTAAAACATTTAGGACAATGTTTCACTTTAGTCTGGGGGGTGAATCTTCGATTCGATTTGACCTGTACCATCGTCTGAGCTGTTAACTTACGCAACTCCGTTTTCCACCAAAAATTTTAATTTTTGTCACCGCTTTATAATTAATATATATATATATATATATATATATATATATATATATATATATATATATATATATATATATATATATATATATATATATATATATATATATATATATATATATATATATATATATATATGGTATGAATAATAAGTTTTGACACCTTGTTTTGACTTCCTACCGGCGAGAGTAGAAATAAATGTTTCGACTTGACCGGGCGTGTTGAGCCCTAGCTCGTCTCCCTTAACCAATATAATCATAAGATTATGGCTAAGCATCCGCGGATCTCATTATTTGGGATTTTAAATTTGCGGAGATCAAGGAATGATAAAGTTTATTTAGAAGTTTCGTGCTATACACGGATCGCATTACTGAGATTTAAAAAACCCACGAGAGGTACTTGTGGCCTCCTTGTTCCCACAAGCTTGCACACCAATATATAATAGATGTCTAGGATTAATTAAGGGTATACGGTTTGGGCAATACTTAGTTTTTTCTCGTTCCCAACAAAATCTCTGCATATGGGGGTTTGGTACACATAAGGGTACTGCCAGTGTTACGGTAAAATAGACTATTGCATCTTGCCGGTTCGCAGCCGATGTTGTGATCTTAATAAAGGCCGTAGGACTCGGGGTTTTGGCATATGATTATGAATATCAATAATAATAGTCCAAAGCCAAATGAAAAGGCAGAGGAATCCAAAGCTACAAAAAGCAGCGGATAGAAATCCAAAGTCATAATAAAGCTCTTACATCTTGGCGGCTCATAAACCGTTGATTGTAAAAGAAATAAAGGACTAAGGACCAAAGTATTATTAAAGTGCTTATGATTATGCAAAAATGCCAAGCTTCGACTCCGGGGATTTTTACTAGTAAAAAGCTTCCGTTTCGGGTATCAAACATGGTATGTCTCGGTTGTAAATAAAAAGGGGGACCTCCACAAATCGTGTTAAATCAGAGACCTTCATGTGGACCCGATTTCTGTATGCAGGGGTTTTCGAGGGAAAGTTTGGAAACTACTTAGCGTTCAAATTTTATGCTCTTATCGGACTAACAAATATCGAAACGAGAAAATATGAAGCAATTCATTTCTCACAAATTAAAATCTTGAGATACAAAACTTAGGACCTGGGAACAAGAGGTAATACACAATTAACTTTTGTGGACAGTGTTAGCATCTAACTTTTGGATAAACAATGATCTCGATTTTACGCTTAGTTTGGGGGCTTGTGAAAAATCAAGGATGACGATTTTTATCCGTATGGTCTCTTCTCTGTGAGAAGTGTTTCTACTCGTAGACCCTGAAAGTTATCAACAGATAAGAATTGATAATGAAAGTCAAGCAAACCGTCATATATATAAAAATGAAAAAGTACAAAAGATAGTAGTAGTAGTTATTATTCATGAAAATCGGAAAACGGAGCGTTTTTGAGAATAAATGATTTTAATATCTCTTTTGAACATCATTGCTACTTTACAACGTCAGTAAAGAGAGGTTTTGAAATTATTTATCTCTTAAGCGTGAGGTGATGACATTGCGTGAGGGCACGGCAATACCTTAGTCTGGGGGATTTTGATGAGTGCTTATTCACACATCCTTTTTAGTCTTAAATCAGATCAAATATACCAAATACTAACCAAATATGCCAAGAGAATGTATGTTTTTGTATTCGTGTATGTGCAGGTACGGATATGTGAAAAATGAACAAAAACGAAGCAAAATCGACAAAAACGACCACGAGATTGGAAAAAGGTAAAAAGCCGAAGCCGAGGAAGAAATTTATCCAAGAAAAGCCCAAAATGACAAAAGTAATCCTTAGAGATTCAAAGAATAATAAAAGAGACTCTTAGTTGAAGTATGAAGACCTTGACAATAATGGTCCTCCAAGTTTCAGCAATTTGTCAACTTTGGTCCTTTGAAGAACTTTGGAAGAAAAGTCAACTCGAGTCCTCCAAGCTACAAGATCATTACGATAATTATTAAGTCATATTAGTCGCATTTTATAATGTTTTAAGCTTGAATTTCATGATTTGTAAAGGTCTAGGGGCTAATTATGCAACAATGTAAAAGATTAGAGAAGCCCTAGCCCCTAGCCTATAAATAGAGATGTAAGCCTCATTTGAGAGGTTGGTTAGTTTTTAGTTTTGGTAAGTTTTAGGGTTAGTCTTAGGGTTGTTGAGGGTTGGTCCTCATAGTAGTAGGAGTAGTGTAGTTTTATTTTTATGAAGTCATTTTTATGAATTTTAAACCATTTGAAAAAAAAAATATTATTATCGAGTTTGAATATCACTTAGGGACCAATGTGCAAAATTTTTTACCGAGTTTATTATTTAATATTTTATCGAGTTTGATTTCTTTTCAAAAATAGTTATCGAGTTTGCGTTTTTTTTAGGGACCAATTTGCAATTTTTCGAGTTTGCTTTTTTTTTTAAATTTTCATTGAGTTTCGTTTTATTATTATCGAGTAACATTTTATTTGGCGAGTTAGCCAAGATTATCGAGTTAGATAATCTATACCTCATCGTTTATCGAGTGAGGTTCTATTATGCTTTATGCTAAGGCGAAACTCTGCCGAATTTTATTTTGGCTTATCTAGTTTGTTTCTTTAATCGAGTCTTTTTATTTTATCAAGTAACTTTATCTTATTTAATATGAGTTTCGAGTAGTTTATTAGTGTTTGCTTGGTGGCACGAGTTTGTGAGTTAAGTGTGGATATAAAAGAAGATTGTTGACATTATGTACCCAGTGACGCACTGCACTAAACCTTCTAGCCACTCAAGTTCTCTTAAAAGAACTTGTTTCATTCTCACGGGGAACCAGTGTAATCTATCGACTTATTGTAGTCGTTTTTATAGTATAGGTTTATTACCGAAGAAATGCTCGTGAAAGTATGTTCCCCGGGTCGTTATGTCCCAACGAAGGTAAGACGGCGATTGAGTCGGCTTTGAGTCGCGTGATTGTGAAGTGAATGAAATTAAAAAGATGATTTGGTTGGTTTTTGATTACACTACTAAAAGGATTTAAAACGCAGTTAAAGTAAAAAGAAACAATAAAACGACGCAAAGGGAACAAACAAATAAAACAAGCATTGGATAAAATAACTAAAGAAACGAGATTTAAAACGCGAAAAGAAATTAAGACGGGAAATGAATTTAAAAACAATATGTTTGCTAAGCGACGTGAATAAGTTCATCAAGTGTGGGTCAAGATTGATGACGAATTATTTTCCTTGAACAAGACTATTTTCTCACAACGTTGGTTTATTTTGAAAATAATCCTTTAAAAAGAAAATAATTACTAGATGTATAATTTGATTATTCTCCGACTTTTGCCCTTCAAATAATAAAACTACAAATCTAAATAATCACTCGTCATGAGTAATCATCTTCACTTACACCTTCATTTAAAACATTTAAACTAGTAGTACATGTATTTATCTCAACTAAACGTCAATCAATTAATATATCTAAGACTTCTAATACATATGTGAGATCAAATTGATCATCTTTGATTTGACATATCTCTTGATGAAAGTTTAATATATTTTTTCAAATATCATTAGCCGTTTGACAAAAAATACATTCTTTCATATTCGGTACTAAAGCTTTATAAACAATTGTTTTAGCTTTAGTATTTTTATCAAGTTTGAGATAGTTATCTTGGTTTTCAAAAACTTGTTTTCTTTGGGTTGAAATCACCAAAAGAAATAATATGCCAAAGATCTTGATCACTTGATTTCACATAGTTTTCAAAATTACTTTTCCATTCAAGTAAGTTTCCTTTTTCAAATAGCGGTGGGTTTTGAATAGGTTGCCCTTCTTTGAGATTTTCAAAATCCATGGATCGATCCAAGTTTTAAAATACATTCTATTTTAAAGATCTTGAGTAACGTAGCTCCTGATGCCAATTGTGGAAAACTAGAAGGGGGGTTGAATAGTTTACCGCTTTTTAGATTCTTTTTAACTTGAATATCTTTTACGTTTGCTTAAAGATATAAACACAACGTTATATGTTTGATTCATTGAAAAGCTTTTTATGTAAATATCAATTCTAACTTAACTAGTTTCATACATTGAAAAGCTTTGCTTGTGATAATCTTAACTTTCCTTGTTTGGTTATTTGGAAAGCTTTTACTTTTGTTTGAAGATACAAACACATCTTTACTAGTTTAATTCTTTGAAAAGCTTTATATGTAACTAGCAATTCTAACTAAATAACAACATGTAATAAGCAAAGATAAAGAAAGAAACGATCAAACCACAACACGATTTTTTATCGTGGTTCGGCTACAAGGACTCTTTTTCCTTGCCCTACATCCACGCCCCGAGTTTCCAACTCGAGAGTTATAAGCACTAATTAACAAGCTCCTTTCACCGGCGGAGAAAACCTTTACAACGTCGCTTACACTTTTACCGACACTAAGCTAGATGTCGAGTTCTTTTACACGGGTACAACCACTCCCATCGTCGCTTACACTTTTACCGACACTAAGCTAGATGTCGAGTTCTTTACCAAGGGTACAACCACTCCCGTTAGTTCTTTTACAAGGGTACAACAACTCCCGACATACTACGTATTTTGAGGCCTAAAATACTAACCACTTACTTCTACATACATGACACAAATTAAGTATAAACTACCAAAGCTTATACATGACCAAGCTATCAAGATTTGCAACTTTAGAGTTGAAGCTTGTAACTTCTTGAATGATCTTGTGAAGTCCCTTGCTATATAAGAGAATCATACAAGTCAAATATTACTGAGTTAGTTGAGAGAGTATGTGAAAATATATCCTAAAGGGGTGACTCAAAACTAACAAATGGTTTGGTATTTATAGCAAACCATTCTGCAGGTCTGGCGGATACGGCGGACCCCTCAGAAAGGTTCCGCCCGTGTATCCTCAGGGTACCGCCAGGGCTGCAGTCTGTTTAGCAATAAATCTTGCAAACCAAACAAAGTCACATCTCATTACTCTTGCAAACCAAACAATGTCACATCACATAATATCAAGTCAAACACTAAACTTGCAAGCAACATCTAAGTGAGTCAAACACATTACTTACCATAAATGTATATTGACAAAGCTTGCCCTAAATGTGATGTGACCTTACTATATTAAGAAATAAATGTGATGTGACAAGACACTTTCTAGTTTAAGAAATAGAAACAATGTTTTGTTTAAAAGGAAATTCAAACCTTGGTTAAACAAGACTTAAACACTTTAAAGTGATGATTTACTTATAGCTAAACTTCATACTTTGTCATTAACAAAACTTAGCAAAGATCGTAAAATATAAATAACGTTTTTAGGCGATATTTGTATTAACAAAACCTTTGTTAAACAATTTTCTCAAACACCATACTTTGAGTCTTTAATTGTGTTTTTCTTAAATCACTCCTTTATGATAATCTCACATAAAACACACAAGGTGAAATAAATCACATTAGCATATATTAGGATGTGTGAATGAAAATGAGTTTTCAACTTCTCGGACTTACACATTAAATGTGACACATAGTCTCATGATGTTGTACCTCTTGGACTTTTTCTAAACAAATAGAGTTCATAGTGTCTTAAGTAAGAAAACCCAAAGAGTTGAGGAGTCGTTGAATATAACATTTAACGAGTGATCTCCTCCTTCTAAGATATTATCTTTGGTAGATGATAACTTAGTCGAAAGTCCAACGATGGCAAGACAAGTATAAGGATAAAGGTACAAAATAACATCTTCTCACCTTGAGTCAAACATTAAATCAAGTAAAATTGACATATGTTATAAAACTTGATTTATAGATCATAGTCGTGTCTAAACAAATTCAACAAAAACAGTTTTTGGAATTTAGAGTAAAACAACTAGTGAAACAAAATAGATTTTTCAAAAGTAATCAAGTGATTATAGTGTCAATATTTGAAAGACTTTTTGATATATAAAAGCAAGCCCCAAAAGCAAGGGATTTTAACTTAAAGACATTCCTAGTTACTCTCTCGTTTTCAATAGTTAAGTTATTGATGACTTGCCAAGAATGAGATTAGCAAATCCGTAGGTAAAACTAAACGTAGAGAAATGTTCAGAAGACTACTTGTTATCATAACAATTAGATCCAACATTATGTTTAGCTTTTGTCTATGTGCTCGTATTAAAGAAGATCCTCGAACAACTCGTTAGTTGAGCCTTGTTTGGATACATCATAAGGTACTACACAACTAGGATTATGGTATCCCAAAAGAACGAGAATAGAAACCATAGTACATGCAATATGGAATTATGACAGTAATAAGTTGATAAGAAAAGCACAAGTGGTACTTGCACTTTTATACTTACTTACCCAATGAGTCTCCAAAACACGTAAGGTTCTCAAATTAGTTTTGGATGGAGAAGCACATCAACAAGCTCCACTTGAGTAAGCTAACTCATATCGACAACGGAATTCATCTCATAAACATTGTTATCTCTTCAACTAAGAAAGCATCGACTTAGGCGACAATTCATTCCATTATGTTCTTAATAGACACATTGTGATCTCTCATCATCGCCTTGATAAGATTGTTCATTGAGGAACATCTTAACTAAGTAAGTGTTCCACGTTAAATATTCCATCAACACGTTCACAAAATCTCTTAAATGAGAAGTATTCATAATTCCTAGGCTTTGTCAAAGACTCATAAGACTTAAAACCTTAGTTTTGAACATTAGGATAAAACCACAAAAATCAAGACAATTCCTTTTGAGTTTTTCCCTGCAGATCCCACGGCACCCTTAGACCATACGGGCGGAACCCATTTTTTGGTTCCGTCTGGTCCGCCAAAATCTCAGATTGTTTTATTTTTAATTTCAAAGCCAAACATCCTCTTAACTTAATCATCCACTTTCAAACAGTCATCACCCTCTCAAAAACACATATCCTCACGAATTTTAGGGCTTGTAATCCAATCTCTTCAAATCCAACTAACTTTGTAAGTATTCTAATCACAATTGCATTTTTGATTCAATTATAACATTCTTTCTTACAATCATTAACTAGAATCTTAGGGTTTTTGCATAAAACTTCTTGATTCATGAAAAACTTGGTGCCTAGTCAATTATGTATTTCATTAGTTAAGAATTGTATCTTTTTGATTTGCCAAACACACCAAGTGCATTGTCTTTCAAAAAAATCACATCCAAGACTAGTACATGATTCATCACCGCATTGTTAAAACAAATGAAAAACATCATTTAAACATCACTTGCATACTATCTCTTGAATGCTAAAGGGGATACATAACTAATATGTATTTTCGGGTACATTCAATCGAAGACACATTCAATTAGGAGAGTGTTGGTTATCCTTTGTTTTTAAGCCAAACTTTGCATAACAAAACAATTTGGGAATCAAAATGAGTCAAGATAACCAAGTCTTCACATTGTTTTGCATATAGGAACACATTAGAACATCCACATTGTTAAAAGTCATTAACATATAACTTTATGTTTACTAGGAATCAACATGCCTCCCGCAAACAAATCCGATCACAAGGAAACCCTTAAGTACATGCCCAAACACCATATGACCAAAGGTCTCAACCCGATTCAAGTAGAAACCTTTAAGGCATTAGAAAAACGCTATGTTCACGAAGGTAGAACCATTGATCCATCCTTTCTAGAAGGAACATCTATTCGCCAAAACTTTGCCGCAATTAACTTTGATTGTCTCCTTGATATAGATCAGCCAATTTGTCCTAGGTTCATCTTGGAATTTTACGCAACCGTAAACCTTTCCACAAGTGCTGGTGGTAAGATATCATTAAACTTCACAACCAATCAAATACCACATGACATAGATTTAAAAGACTTGACTATCATTCTTGGTGTACCAAATGAGGGAACTTGCCTCTACACGGATAAGTGGCCCATTTTAAGTCTTGATTCTATTGATCGTTTTTATCCATACGATACACCTCTTGCTAGTAAGGAAACTATTAAGGAACACCTCTTTGTTAGAACCTCTACCACTAGGGTGAATCGTTTGGGGAATATTGTAGATAAGGATCCTTTTGGTATGGAGCTCAATGAGCTTAAACCACAATTTAAGTAGTGGGAAGAAATTCTTAGGGCTAACGTCATAAGTACCATAGGAAATAGAGATCACATCAACACATGCCTATGCTACATGCTATATAGCATTTCCACCGGTCAACCCTTCAACTTAGCCTACTACCTAGCCAAAAGAATGGTCGACATACCCTTAGTTGGAACAACCGCTCTTCCCTATGGAATGCTTCTTACCCGCCACTTTAGAGCAATCTCACCCATTTCTCCTAACGAAAATGGAATACGCCTTGACTATTCTCTCGTTCCTCACATCTTCGTTCCTTTAAGTGATAAACGAGTTTTCAAAAATAAGGGCAAATGTACTCGATCACCTACACCATCATCATCATCATCCGGCATGAGCGAGGATGATAAACTTCCTAACTCTAAGTTACCCCCTTTAGAATACCTTCAAGCTCTCCCCATCATTGACAATGCTTCCGAAGAGTTCAAGCAAACCAAAGGAATGTTCAAATGCTTTGGAAGGTACCTAAACAAGCTCAACAAGAAGATAGACCGGTTGTGAGAAGATTAAGGAGTGTTTGGCTTATGAATATTTTAGAATCATCTTTGTGTTTAAAACTACGTGAATTATTTGTTTTTCACTTTCATGGTTTATTACGTTTGTTGGATTATGTTTGTATGAACTTTTATGCACAATGACAATATTTGAGGTGTTTGTCAATTTTTATGCTTATGGTAAATTTCACTAAGTTTAGTGAATATCGCTAGCCCCCGGTCAAAGTCATATGATATGAGTATTTACATGTTCATTTTTTGCATTTCCTAACCAGATATGTAGTATATTTTTGATTTTAGGAGTTTTCAAAAATTTTGAAAATCGTATCGCGGGTCAAAAACGCGGACTGCCTAAATTTTGAGCTCTTGCGGATCTGGCGGTACCCAAAATTGGGTTCCGCCAGTGTATTTTCTGGAAATTCCAGAAATGGCCCAACGGACCAGGCGGTACCCTCAAATGGGTTCCGCCAGTGTATTCTGAGGGTTCCGCCAGACACCTGCAGAAATTTTTTCCATTTTTTCTTAAGTCCAATACTTGTAAAGTGTCAAACCATTATCCTAAGTGCGAAACATCTTCCATTAACTCCAATAACCATATTAGAACAACTTTCACTCACTAAAACAATTAGGAAGCCACTTCCCTCCAAAAATTCAAATTCAAACATAACCAACCCAAGGAACCCTTTTAAAGGATCCTTCAAAACCATTGAAACATTTTCAACCAAATCACATCCCATGATCACAAAGCATTGAGTGCATTTGTTGGTCTTTCACTCCACCTTGTTCTATTGGAATGACATGCATTGATTTGACATATTCATGAAAATTTTGTAAATCATTTGAAACCTCAATCTTTGAATGGTAGAACATTAAATCCAAACACCCTATTCAACATCTTCTTCATCCTATAAATTTGAAAGTTTTGCAACAATTCAAATCACACCATCACCATTAAAACTTCTTCTCTCAAAAACATCAAAAGCACACCTTTGAAAATGACTAAATCCAACACATCATCCGAGTCATCAAAATCCTTCTCAAAAACCATGAGGATTAGTGTTAAACCGTGTTACTTCAACAAAACCGTCAAGTCAAGCTCATCTTCTTCAAGTGATGCTTCGCTTAACATTTCTTCACCTATCCAAGATTTCCTAAACCTCACTACCTTAACACAATCCCCAACACATTGTAATACCAATGTAATTACCTTTCAAGAATTGCTTAATCTTGATACTCCAACACCCTCTCCAACACATTGCTACACAAACATGCCCACCATTCCTCCAACAACTAGACCTTCAAGTGATTCATCATCACCTTCTCAACAAGCTCAACCATCACCAACTCCATCACCTCAATCACCAACACCTACACCAATGGAACTTTTCCATACGCCTCTAACATCACCACTACCCTATTTGGAAACATTAGAAGACCTATCACCCAAATCATCAAGTCAACCATCCTTGTCACTCTTTGACACCATTGCTCAAATGGAAACCCAACAACAACCTAGTGAGCAACTAGATGATGAACCCCATCAACCATCATTAGTAGAACGGTTGGCTTACCGTTATGCTAGACCATCCATTTTTCCAAATGATCAAGGTCATACCCACTCACAATCATTTGTGTTTCACCCAATTTACAAAGACCTTCATGGCAATCCTTCCGGCGAACCAAGCTTCCGCCATTTTGTTCAAAACCAACAACCACCACCACAACAACAACCATCACCACAAGAACCTTCCCAACATTTTGAATCTCTACTTTCTTCTTATAAGAAAATAGAAGCATCCATATGGGAAAAACCTCAAAACCTTCATAATGAGATTGACACTCATTTAAACTACCTTCATGCCTTCAAACGTATGGTTGACTCTCAAATCAACCATATCATGGTTTTACAAACAACACTTCAATCAACAAATGAAGGAAGCAAAAATACTACTCAACCATCCACCTTTGCTCCTTCAAGTTCAAACCATCCACCACCAACATATCAAACCACTCTTCCACCAAACTTTCCCCGCCATGATTGCAATCATTGCGAAAGAACCGCTCACATTAGTGAAGGGTGCCGAAAGGAAATTCGTGAGCTATCCGAAGAAATGAGGTTTATACTAAACCACATTTTGGATCTTCTACAATCCTCGTCTCACACACCTCAACCTTAGAGTCTCCAAAATGAAACAAAACCATTTCTTTTGGAAAATGTCTCCCATTTAAACCAACAAACCAAAACCGTGTCATCCTTTTAACCTTCAAAATAAAGCCCGCTACAACCACAACCCACATTTTCATCCTCAAACAACCTTAGCCTTGTTTTTCGAAAATATTTTCTCACTAAGGAAAATGATGATTTCCTTGTAGCTTTTTATGGTCTTAGTTTATTTGTAGTTTTTCTTTATTTTTAGAAGAAGGATGGTGTAATCCAAATTTCTTGTCTTTGACTTTTTAAGAGTCAAAATTTTACATGAAATGAATTTCATTACACTACAAGGTTTTCATTGTTTGTTGACCATTTAGGTATAATTAGTGAAATATACATTGCTATGGTACCATACATATATCTTGTATTGTTGAAACTAACCTTTCTATTTGTAGGATCATTTTCCATGTTTTCCTTCCTTGATACTCCATTTAGGGGAGTAATATTCAAGGGGGAGCATGTGTGTTGTACTATTTCACTTCACAACACTTAGTTGTGTTTTAAACATGAAATGATTTCATGACTTGTCTTGTGCGACAACTAACCTTTTTCTTGTAGGTTCAAAATCCATGTCTCCTCTCTTGGCACTCCATTTAGGGGGAGTATCGTCCAGGGGGGGCAAGTGCTTACTTCCGCTTCACTACTCTTCTTTTTGTTTCGACAAAAAGGGGGAGAATTTTAGATATAAACTTGTTTCAAAAAAAAATTTTGTATATCACATCATCTTAGCAAAAACAAGTTTTTATACCTAACTTTATAAGACTTAACACTAAAACTAGTGACTTACTTATAAATAAAGTTTATGTTTTGTCATCAACAAAAAGGGGGAGATTGTTAATACAAATATCACCTAAAAACGTTATTTATATTTTACGATCTTTGCTAAGTTTTATTAATGACAAAGTATGAAGTTTAGCTATAAGTAAATCATCACTATAAGTGTTTAAGTCTTGTTTAACTAAGGTTTGAATTTCCTTTTAAACAAAACATTGTTTTTATTTCTTAAACTAGAAAGTGTCTTGTCACATCACATTTATTTCTTAATATAGTAAGGTCACATCACATTTAGGGCAAACTTTGTCAATATACATTTATGGTAAGAAGTGTGTTTGACTTACTAAGTGGTTGCTTGCAAGTTTAGTGTTTGACTTGATATTATGAGATGTGACATTGTTTGGTTTGCAAGAGTAATGAGATGTGACCTTGTTTGGTTTGGGAGATTTATTGCAAAAACCAACTGCAGCCCTGGCGGTACCCTGGGGATACACGGGCGGAACCCTCCTGAGGGGTCCGCCGTATCCGCCAGACCTGCAGAATGGTTTGCTATAAATACCAAACCATTTGTTAGTTTTGTGTCACCCCTTTAGGACATATTTTCACATACTCTCTCAACTAACTCAGTAACACTTTGATTTGTGTGATTCTCTTATGTAGCAAGGGACTTCATAAGATCATTCAAGAAGTTACAAGCTTCAACTCTAAAGTTGCAAGTCTTGGTAGTTTGGTCATGTATAAGCTTTGGTAGTTTATACTTCATTTGTGTCATGTATGTAGAAGTAAGTGGTTAGTATTTTAGGCCTCAAAATACGTAGTATGTCGGGAGTTGTTGTACCCTTGTAAAAGAACTAACGGGAGTGGTCGTACCCTTGGTAAAGAACTCGACATCTAGCTTAGTGTCGGTAAAAGTGTAAGCGACGATGGGAGTGGTTGTACCCGTGTAAAAGAACTCGACATCTAGCTTAGTGTCGGTAAAAGTGTAAGCGACGTTGTAAAGGTTTTCTCCGCCGGTGAAAGGAGCTTGTTGATTAGTGCTTATAACTCTCGAGTTGGAAACTCGGGGCGTGGATGTAGGGCAAGGAAAAAGAGTCCTTGTAACTGAACCACGATAAACAATCGTGTTGTGGTTTGATCGTTTCTTTCTTTATCTTTGCTTATTACATATTGTCTTTAGTTAGATTTACTAATCACACGTAAAGCTTTTCAAAGAACTAAAACAAGTAAAGTTAGGATTGTTATTTACTCGTAAAGCTTTCTCAAGGAATTGAACATATAATGTTGTGTTTATATCTTTAAACAAACGTAAAGTTTTTTAAAAGATAATCAAGCTAAAAAGGATTTAAAAAGCGGTAAACTATTCAACCCCTTCTAGTTTTCCACAGCGTGTACTTTGAATATTTATGTTTGAGCATGACTTGGATTTGGCTCTAACTTGACCTCTCAGTTCTAGTTAAAGTGTTTGATTTGCTCAATAGGTATATATAGTGGATCTCTTTTAGTACAGTATAAATAATCAAAGTGCTTAATTATCATATATGCAAATTCATACAATTATTTATGTTTGTGCAGTGTAATCAAAGTGTAAACTTTTTAAAGGACGTCAACAAGAAAAACATCGTAATATATAACTATGTAAAAGTATTGCAACAAATTTGTTCATTTAGCGCTCTAGCTGCACACGACGCTCATCCACATAATTAAAATCATCTAAAAGTGAATCTAATAGCTAAATCTTTCTCAATGTAATGAACTAGACTATAAGAAATGAAATCATCATCCATTCTATTTTGGAGTCTATTTGTTGAAAATGCACGTTCGAAGTCTATTTTTCACAAGTTTCACAATTTCGGAGTCCATTTTTCACAATGAAATCATCGTCCATTCTATGTAAAGTATTTATATACGAATGATACATGGAGTGATGGATAAGTCGTAAACCAATTATGATTCCTAGATAGATACGATAATATATCAGTTATAAATATGAGTTTTTAATGTGGGCCTTATCACATTGGGCTTGAACTTAAGATACATATGGACAATTACTAAGACTTGTGGGTGGGCCATGGCCAACCTTGGCATCCACTTGCCCACGCCACCGCCTAGAGACCCTAGAGGATGCATGAGATCATCTGACTGAACTAAACACGCAAATTCATCCAAGCTGTGGTTCGATCATGCAAGAGTCAAGATATCAACTTATAGAACTTAATCGCGTGTACTTAGATTATTTATGTTTGAGCATGACTTGGATTTGGCTCTAACTTGACCTCTAAGTTCTAGTTAAAGTGTTTGATTTGCTTAATAGGTATATATAGTGGTTCTCTTTTAGTACAGTATAAATAATTAATCAAAGTGCTTAATTATCATATATGCAAATTCATACAATTATTTATGTTTGTGCAGTGTAACTTTGATATGGCATCTACAAACTGATTTGTACGACGTACTATTTTTTTCAAAAAACCTTGATAGATATGTATCATTGTGGGGTAACTTTGATATGGACTTAAGAAGGGAACAAATTACCTTTAGATCCGTCGACAATTAATATTTGGTAATTAATTAGATCGAAAGGTGAAATTTCATTTGGTCATTATTTGGATTGATCATGGATCCAAGTCAACTTCTGAAAACCATTACTACGTACTAAAGACTAAAGAGTCTAAACGTACACTTATATGACAGGTCTTCTGGATATATAGTGTCTAAGGCCAGACACGTACCCGAACCATATCCCACTCTTGAACTTATTTTAATTACTACTGCATGTCTTTTCGAATGCCCTTTTCTGGCAATATCAAGTTTTGATGCCAACCATAAAATTAAATTGTTCTAGTCCTCCATATATAAGTTCGGTCTATAAATTGGTATACATATCAAATTTGCGAAGTCATAAGGATTAATAGCACCTGCATGAACATACTTTTTTCGTTCTACTGCATGTAACATACTTCCATTTGGATGCAATTGCGTGTAATACAATTGTAATAAATTGCAACACGTGCACTTTCATTCTGTTAACAATTGTATGTCATAAACAATTACATACAATTGCATCAAAATCTTGTCACATACTATGGAAAAAGAATTAAGGGCATGTTTGGTACCGGGAGTTCAACCCAAAGAAATGGAAATGATTCATTTCTTTAAATTCCAATTTTTAGTTCATTTCTCTAAATTTCTCGCTACCAAACATGCCCTAAGTGTATTTTTTAAAAGGGCGGAGCTATGTTAAGACCGGGGAAAGCTATGACCCCCCTAAAGTTATCCAATTTTATATTATGTATCCTTATGTTAATGCTTATTTTCTGCTTATTTTTGGCCCTCCCAAGTTTCATGAACGTTTGGCCCTCCTAGGCATAATATTCAAGGTCCGCAAGTGGTTGTATATATACAATGTTAATTAACCAAAGTTATTTGCAGGTCTCTTTATAGAATGCTGATTTTATGGTATACTCATCTTTTAGTAGCCTGGTTTACTTATTTGCCATTGTACTAGCACATACTTTATGGCCACAAGCATTGTATGAAAACATAATGTAAATAACAAACATGAAGGGTAAGGTGATGTATCATATTTGTGGCAAAAACCAGTAGGCTGGCCTGGGTTAGAAAAAGACATGAAAGCTTGGATTCTATATATGGGTTTGGATTCTTTCATTTAATGGTTCTGACTGTGAAAAAGAGAGGAGGTGTTGGAAATGAATACATTTCACGAGACCTTTGGCCCCACTTTCCACATGCCCATTGCAATTTTTGCAGAATGAGTTTTTTGGAATCTATCTCTGCCATGCCTTAAATAACTACTACTACAATAGTAACGTTACATTCTAACTACATAGCCTAATACGGAGTGCTTGTGTAACATAACATAAAATTGTTAGGACCTAATGTTAAGTAAGAAAATAAGTACTGCTTAAGAATATGTAGCAATGCTCTTATATAACATGATACTTGTGTAACATGACATAATGTTGTAACTTGTAAGGTTGTTACCGATTAAAATCTAGTGGTCGCGGGTTTGACACATAATATTGATTGGAATTGATCCGTTTTGTTTAATCAAAACGAATTACTGCGAGTCACATGATGGTTCAAGTTTTGGTTACTTCAGCTTCTGACTAGGAAGTGAAGAGGAAGGCGGCTAGGAGCATTCAAATTGGATATAGTAGTAATTAGTTGTGCTCACGGGAAATCTGCTGATGCTACTACTTGCTACCACCATTCCCCATTCTTTAAAACTTATACTACATTAATTAATACTTGTATTCTGTTATATCTCAGTACTGGGTCACCTATCTTTTAATTTATTTTATCTTGTTGTCACTTACTCGTATTTACTAACTAGTCTTTTTATTGAATACAATTGTTTCTGCTCTTGTTTCTGGTATATCTTTTGTAATTGTCTGAGAATTGTTTATTTTATGTTTTACATATTTGTAACCATGTTCATTGGCTCTTAGTTAAGAGTATCTATTTTGCATTTCAGTTTTCATTTAAGCAATTCATTATGCCAAATGAACATCAGGACATCCATAGATCACTAGCAAAATGTTCTAATTGCCTCAAAACAAACTTAATCCATTGTTGAAAGTACCGCTATAATCAAGAACTTGTACAGATTTTTGCAATAATATTTGCCAATCAACACGAAAATACTTGTCTTATAATCATTATTGGAAAATGATTCTTGTGTCTAGCTTGCATCTTAAAAATATGCCTAAGAACAAGATCGTAACATTTGACAAATCTAAAAATGAAAATTATGAGAGATAACTTATGTCTAACATGTGTCAACTATCAAATAGAGTAGCAAAAAAAAATAGCCATAAATTGTAATCAAGCCCATCACTACTCTATGAATAACGTGCTTACTGTCATGAACCAAATACTGAAAGATCGGATTCTGCTTGAAAGTGTGTTGAATGCGTGGTTTCTTGGTTTATCATGTTGGTCTTGTTGGAGAACCCCAAAGGTAAGGCTGTAGTACGTGCCACAAGTAGAGGATTCGATACGACACTACATTAGTAGGGAGTTGGGCCGCTCCCTTGATGAGTCCAAGACAGGACAAAACTAGTAAACATCTATTATATGCGGGACGGATGATTGGTTCTTATCAAGTTAAGGACACAACACGGGGTTGAAGGAATGACTTTGTGAAATTACGCTACCATTTGTTATAGACAAAATTAGTCAAAATCAAAGATATAGTTATCTAGAAAAGTTGTTGGATATTTTTGTTCAAGGTCAAACAATATGGACTGTGCTTTGCAAAATTAGCGGTAATATGGAGTAGTAGCGTAAAGCATTTTCGTTTATACTTCAACGCTTTCTTAAGTAGCGTTTCTAATATTAACGGTTGAACAAAATTCAAAATGTTACACGCTCTTTGTCAAACAAGCTTTATATATCAAATGTTAAACATTAAGGGTCCGTTTGGTATACAATTTTTGAGTGAGTTTTGTGTTGATTTGACTATTAGCAATTGTTTGGTTGGATTTTGTGGATTAGAATTTGGGGATTAGACCCACAAATATGAGGTTGAGTAAAAGTGTATAGTGGGATTTCTTATTTTTTGTGAGGCCTATTACTTTTATTTTATTATTATTATTATTATTATTATTATTATTTAAGCTTTGTAATAAAAAGTACTAATTTTAAATTAAAATTCAATTTACTTTTATATAAATTAATTATATTTAACTAAATATATTATTTTCTCTCTTATAAATAAAATCCAAATTTAAATCCTTATCCAAATTTAAATTCAAATCCAGATTTTAATTCTAAACCCGTCTACAAACAAAACGGACCCTAAACGTTAATTGGTTCAAAACAGTTCGTGACAAATATACAAAATCGTGACTTAATAGATAGTTAGATACAGATAAATTCAAATAGACAAATTTGCAAATTTGAAGTGCAAATATTTCAAATTTGGTGAGTTGAAAGAATTGCAATAATTGGGGTAAAATTGTAGTTTTGTGCAAAATCTTAGGGCAAAGTATTGTACTAACTTCAACTTGAATCAGAAATAAAAAAAGGATAATAACAAATATATATATATATATAACTTGTTAATTTTGTTATTTTGTATAGTTTTTTTTTTTTTTTTTTTTTTCAATTAAAATACAAACTTTTTAAATTTTGACTTTTTTGTATTTTGTGATATTTTTTTTACGTTTTTTTAACTCATGTTAATATCAATGGTAAAATTATCATTGTATATGAACAAAATAATCAAAATTTGAAAAGTTTGTGTTTTAATAAAAAAATAAAAAAACCGGAAAAAATAAATAAATAAATACTCCGTAAATGGATATGTTAGATTCTTTTTGTTAGATTTTTTTTTAAATCCCAAATAAAAAGAAGCAAAGCAGCAGCAAACTCTTTTGGTTATCAACTCACTCAACACCACTTTAAAACCCCAACCCCAAATCCCACCACCACCACCTACACCTAATGCTACCTGAAAACGACACCGTTTGGATGGACAACCACCAAGATGAAACATCTTCATGGACCCCTTCAACCACCACTAACCACCACCAACCTCCATGCACCAACAACCAAAACACCTACACTTCACTAACAACCTTAAAAAACATGCTAGAAACTGAATGGTTCCAAAACAACAACAACCTTAACCTCACCTCAAACGACACTAATCCCATGTTCTTACCACTAGATTCATCTTCCTCATGTTCACCTTCACAATCACACTCACACTCACATTTCACTCAATTTCCATTCATACCCACTAAATATAACAACAACAACAACCATAGTACTAATGTCAACTTAGCTAGTTTCGACTTGCCTTTTGAATTCGGGTGTGACCCTAGCTTCATTTCCAACAACCCTCCAACTAACTTTTTGAATTTCCCTACCCAGCAAATGGCAACTAGCTCCGAGTATACGGAGACTAGTTACCATGATGACTTAACCGGAACTGGTACAGGGTTCACTGGCTTTGAGCCAGTGAACCCTGTTTTTCCGGTTAGGTCTAAAGTTTTGAGACCTTTGGAAGTTTCTCCACCTGTTGGAGCGCAGCCCACTTTGTTTCAGAAGCGGGCTGCGCTGCGACAGAGTGGAGAGAAGTTGGATGGGTTGGAAATTGTGAAAAAAAGAAAAAGGGGTAGTGGGAGTGGGGCCCATGAGGATGAGATTGATGAAATGGGTAATGGGGATGGTTCGGGGTTTAATTATGATTCGGATGAAGTTGAGCTTACTAGTGAGGTTAATGGGAATGGGAATAATTCGGGTTCGGTTATGGTTGGGGATAGTAAAGGGAAGAGGAAGGGTTTGCCTGCTAAGAATTTAATGGCGGAAAGGCGAAGGAGGAAGAAGTTGAATGATAGGTTGTATATGCTTAGATCTGTTGTCCCTAAAATTAGCAAGGTACGTAGTAAGATAATTGATTATCTGATTATTGTGTTTTTAAAGTGTGCAATGTTTTTTCTAATGTTGTTGAAATGTTTGAAACTTTGAATTGTATGTTTAGATGGACAGGGCTTCGATACTTGGTGATGCTATTGATTACTTGAAGGAGTTGTTGCAAAGAATTAATGATTTGCATAATGAACTTGAGGCAACACCACAAGGTTCTTTGATGCAAGCTTCGTCGAGTATCCATCCATTGACGCCTACACCACCAACGCTTCCGCAACATGTTAAGGAAGAGTTGTGTCCGAGTACTCTTCCTAGCCCAAAAAACCATCCTTCAAAGGTGATAATCGTTTAGTTATTGGTACCATAAAGGTGTTATCTGTTCTTATCGTATGTTTCTTGCAAATGTCACTTTGATTAGAGGTTGTATGATGGGCCAGTTGGAAAACATTTAAAACAAGTACGTTTTGTATGGGTCGGGTAGGATTGGCCTACAAACACTTCTTAGTCCAAATTTTAAGTTTTAATGAATAGTCAATGGTATAGTTACAGTAATGATTGCAAAACAATGTTATTACTATCATTATCTCAATGATTTGAACAATTTAGTGGTCATTGTATGCATTAAACATAGACTTGGGCCACTTTCAACCTGTTTGATCAGCTCCCTACCTAATTTTGTTTATTTAACCCGTTTGATATTCAAACACAGTCCAGATTGACCCGTTCATATATAAATGGGTCGAATTTACCACTTTTGATTTTAAAAAGTTGAGATATTACAGGTGGAGGTGCATGCAAGAGAAGGGAGAGGTGTGAACATCCACATGGTGTGTGGGCGCAGACCAGGTCTGTTGCTTTCAACGTTGAGGGCCCTAGAGAACCTTGGCCTGGACATTCAGCAAGCTGTCATAAGTTGTTTCAATGGGTTTGCTTTGGATGTATTTCGAGCCCAGGTATTATTATATTCATTCTCACACATTGCAAAATGGGCAGGTCGGGTCAGGTAACGGGCAAAAAATGTTATGGGTAAAATGGGTAATCTTTTAGTGTGGGTCATGTTGTGGTGGTCGGGACTGTCCACTATATAGAAGTAATTACAAGTTGGGGTGACACCTAACTTCTATTGTTTTCTAAACGACTGTGGTCCAAATCCATAATTATCAGTATATATTGAAATTTCTATTAATAGATTTAAAATTGTAGCAAAGTTCTAACTTATAGCATGTGATATTAGAGTACTTAATAATAGGTGGTAATGATGTTTGGCAGCAATGTAGAGAAGGGCAGGAGATGTTACCGGAGCAGATAAAAGCAGTGCTTCTGGAGACTGCTGGTTACCATGGTGCCATTTAGCAGGTTGTATCGCAGTTACATCCACGATGTTGTTTTTAATTTGACCATTGAATAAAAACCACTTTCTAGTTAGATTAAGCCTTATGTTTTTGTCATCATATGATATCCCCAATGGCTAAATGATAAATGTTATCTGTAGTTACAAAATTGCTATCAAGATAAAAAAAAATAGACAGGGAAGGTTAATATGGCCAAAGTGGATAGTTTCGTTGTAAAATTGAGTGTAATTCCATGTGCAGCTTAGATTTAAGAGTAATGAATATGCCAATCTAGTCACTTTCGAAAGTTTGTCACATTAGACGTTCATTGGTTCAAGTTTGGTTTCATACGGTGAAGCTACGCCAACATGATCAAATGGAAATGTGGTGTAGGCCTATCTCTTCATGTCGATAACGTTATCTTTCTTTTCTTTGTAATCGTTGATGATTTATTGGATCCGACTCTTGCAAATTTATGTTTTTTGAGGTGCAACATTTGATAGTTTATGGAACGTAATTCATGATGCTGCGTGTGTTAAGAGTCTTGCACATGTTGGTTTGTTTTGTATTAAATTTTTTTATGACATGTAACGATTTAAAACAGCTCAAGTCAACTAGAACTACTTCAGCTGGCTATTAGAAAATATCGGGAGGCACTATTAAAGTTAAACAACTCAAAGCAACTACCACTAAGGAGACAGATTGACTTGTATTGAAACACTTCAGAAATGAAAAGGACAAGTGAAATAGAAAGCCATTAACTTATCTGTGAACCTTTTACACCCTTTTCTGCAGAATAAAAAACATGCTTATAATCATAGATTAATCAAAACCAAATAGCGACATAAACCAATAAGGTCATTTTTAAAAACGAGCGACCATAAACACTGGCACTGACTTCATTAAGCCTCAGCTCAAGGTGGCCAATTGTTGATCGAGGGTTGATTGATTCATCCATAGCCTTAACATGTGTAAGCTAATTTTTTGACACACACTTAATAATCGTTGTATTGTATTTATGATTGATAAATATGGAGGTTCGGTGTTTTTTGGGCAAATATGTCTACAGATGAAAACTTGAAAGGACTTGAGTGTTGTCATCGTCAACATAAACTTGAAAGGACTTGGTGTTTTGTGCGATAGACTAACATAAACTCATTCGTCAAGGATTTAAGGACTAAATTAGGCATGCCATGCCCGGCCTGCAAACCCACTAGCAAGGTTGTGCAATAGTACGAAACCCGAACCACAAATGTACCGTTCATTCAAAGACACATGTTTTGTGTGCGTCAGCATCATGTAGTGCCAGTTTGGTATTTGTTTGATATGGCTTTCAAACTGCTTCATTTCCAAACCATGTTGACAACCTGACTCAAACCTTTAGGACGTTGGGAGTGGTCACTAGAAGGCACGGGACCGGACCGGTGTGGCGCGAGAACACCGCCGCCGTCCCCTCGGTGTGGCGCGGGACCGGTCATTTGCATGAAAGTTTCAGGCACGGGACCAAAGGAAAAAATTCGAACGTTGCATTGATTATTTGAACGTGGTGGGTGAGTGAGTGATGTGATACCAACAAAAAAATGAGTGACTGATGGAAAAAGTGGGTGAATGATGTAGCATAAAGGGATTGGTTGGTAGTGAGTGATAGGAGAGAGAGTGTCACAACCACTCCCAAGCCCCTTAGTGATTTTATCCTCATTTTTACACATAAAAGATATAATTTAACTGAGGTTTAATCACAAAACCCCACTTAAGACAATTGTAACTAGGGATGAGCATTTCGACCCGAATCCCAGAACCGAACCGAAACGGTACCGATCCCGATATACGGTACGGTACCGGGACTACGAAATAAGGTGAAAAAAAATCGGGACCACTAATTCGATACGGGACCGGTACCAAATCGGGAAATTCCCGAAAAAAAGGGAAAATCCCGATTTCCCGGTACCGATACCGGTACCGGCGAATCCCGTTCGGTACGGTACCGGTACCACTAATTTATGCTCAAGAAAAAATCGGTACCACTAATTCGGTACGGGATCGGTACCGTGCTCATCCCTAATTGTAACAAAAATTTTCTCTTATGTTATCACGTTATAACACTATTAAACCCACAATAAGTTTCAAATTTGAGCATGTAAGAGTGTAAAAAACTTGGTACAAAACCGAGATTTTGACCAACCATATTCTCGTAGTCAACCATCATCAAGATAGCTTATTAGTCACGCGTCGTGATGTTGTCCTTACAAGAGGCCTTTAGTTTGAACATCACTAGGTGAAATATCTCGGGGTGGCCAAAAAGGGTTCACGGTCATCGTGATACCCTAGTTAGGCGGTGTACATCTTAATCGAAGACTCACCCTAACCAAATACGTGACTATAGAAAAACCTCATCAATTTACCGTTTACTAGCTCATGCGGATGAGCACGGATCCGAAACTGAAATTCGAGAAAAATGGGAACCAAAACAAACCAAAGGTGATTTTCGGTTCCTTCGATTCTTGGTTCTAGTTCCGGTTTTTTGTGTATACCTATGTAGGAACAGCCATTTGAACAACTTTCTTCATATAGTTGTAACAACAAAAAAACATGCTAAAAACCTTATTTTGTTTACTACTCTTGCACCACTTACGTTTATTAACAATCGTTAATAACTACACCGTAAACACAAACAAACAATAATTCTGTGGAAAACTAGAAGGGGGGTTGAATAGTTTTACGTCTTTTTAATTCGTTATAAAAGATAGTTTTAGTGTTTTCTTAGCTTTTAAAAACTTAGATTCGATAATATGTGATCTCAAGTCTTGTACAATATAAACAACTAACAATACACAATATATAACAATGATAAGTAATGAAATAAGTAAGAGATGGAAAGATCGAACCGCGAGACAAGAGATTTATAGTGGTTCGGCTACAAGGACACCTTCCTTGCCCTACTCCACTCCCCGAGCACCTAACTCGAGAGTTTTCTTCACTATATCAACAAGCTCCCTTATGGCGGAGAAAACCGTACACACCAATTTACACACCAATTTTCACACCACAACTTCGTCACACCTAAGTCACAACTTCTTCAAATCAATCTACTTCACAACTAACTACTCCACACCTATCTTCTTCACACCAATCTAGTTCCTAACTTTTCTTCTTCACACCAAGTTACTAACTAATCACACAATCTATATCTAGCACAACTATCTACAATCAAATATTCACAACAATCTTCACAAAGAATAATGTAAATGATCTTTGATGATGCACCAACAACTTGGATGTGGAGATCACAACAAGTTGTAATACTTCTTGTCTTAAGGGATAGAAGTATTCTTCTCTTGCACTTGAGAGGATGAAGTTTGGATCACTTTGAAACAAAGAATTATACACTTATGATCAAAGGATAAGAGAATAGAAATATGGATCTAGATCAGAAAGTTTAGAAGTGCAAAAGGTGAGAAAATTCTGAGGGATGAACCAGTATTTATAAGGGGGGAAATACTGTTCTGGAGCGTGGCCAGTCCCCTTAATTAGTGGCCGGTCCCCTTAATGATTAAGGGGACCGCCTAAGGAATTAAGGGGGCCGCCCCTTCAGAACGTTGGTTTTTCTTGTCTTTTAGTGGGGAATATTTTTCTGAATAGAATTTGCCATTTTTTGTTGGAAATTTGAAATCATATATTTATAATGAATTAAACATATTCTTTTAATTCCAAAAATAATTTTGTAAAAGATATAAGATGTTTAATGCATTTTATAAAAATTCTAGTGATTAGAGAAATTTCCTTTGATCATGAAATGTAATAAACCCTTTGTTTATTCATACCTTAAGTGATATGGAAGCAAAGACAAGTATTAAGCACTAAAAACTTGTTTACGTCATAAGTTTTAGACTAATGAGTTTATGCTTTGTAATTATCAAAACATAGAGACATTGTTAATATGCTAACAATGTTTTAAGACATTATTTATGTCAACAATCTCCCCCTTTTTGATGATTACAAAACCTTAAACTCATTAGGTCTAAAAAATAATTTTTAGACAAGAATTTAGAGTTTAACATTCTCTTCTCCCCCTTTTTGTAAAATCAAAAAGGTTATTGCTCCCCCTTGATGTATACTCCCCCTCATTTGAGAGCACCAAGGGAATGAGCTATGGAAATCTTGGCTACACAAAATATTAGAGAAGAACAAGGCAAATATACATGCAAAGCAATAGTTATAAAAATAGATTCATTCAAGCATCATAGAAAGCATTACAACATTTAATATGCTTAAGGCATATTAATCATAATAAAACAAAGGAAAAGACATAGTCCTATATTGCCTAGAAAGAGCACTTGGACTTGCTTGCAACTCATGGTTGATTGTTTTATTTGCTTGAAGGATAACATAAGCATAAAGCTTAGTTGTTAGATGGAGAGGGATATGGAGTGAGGTATGGAGCGGAAGAGGTGGCCCTTACGATATTGTATCGTGTTAGGGGTGGAATGGGATGAGGTCGAGTGAGGAGATATTCAATCCAAGAAATATCTTCACTCAAGTAAAGGATTTGTTTTTGGAGAAAGATGCAACAAGGGCAATTGTTGTAGGGTGATGATGGAGGTAACTTGATCCAAGTTTGAGAGAGTGAGGAAGGCAATTGTTGTAGGGTGATGATGGAGGTTGCCCTTTGTTGCGTTGTGCAAGATGCATGGCATTGAGATCACGAAGATCATGGATTTGTGATATTTCATCACGGAACTTTTGCTTTTCCGTGGTAATGTGGAGAAAGTCATTGTGTTGATATGGATGAATTGGGTTTGTGTAGTTGAAGTTGTAGTGGGATGGTTGATCAAACTTGTATGGATCATTACAAGTGATTGGAGGATGAGGTGAGTGATTTGGCATGAAGGAAGATGTTTGGCCAATGTTGTATGGTTTGTAAGTAGGATCAAATGAATGTCCTTGTGAATTTGGTGGAAAGTTTGGGAAGTAAGTGGTTGGTGGTGTTGAATGGCTTCCAACTTCATTTGTTATGATGGATTTGTTTCGAGGGCTTTTTCTTCGCCAAACGGGTTTTTCCGTCATTTTTGCAAGCCTTGAGGCTTTTGGTTTGGGTTTGTTTGGAGAAGCCATGAAGGGATAAGTGAAGAGTTTTGAGGATTGGGGGTATTTATAGTGTAAGATTTGTGTGTTTATGGATGGATAAAGTTTGTTTGGGAGATTAGGACAAAATGTGTTGGTGAAAATTGGGAAATGTAGGTTGAAATGGGCTAAAAAGCAGAAAAGATTCTGTAAACCCGACCATCAGATGGCCGGTCCCCTTAATTAGGGGGCGGTCCCCTTAATGATTAAGGGGGTCGCCTTACAAAATTAAGGGGGCCGCCCATATGGTGATTTCCAGGTTGCCAGAATTGGGTTTTTGGCAGAAAATTTGCAGAAAGGTTGTGTGTTTGGATTAGAGTTCAAGCAAGTTCAATTCCCTTAGGCAATATAGAATCTAATCTAATCAAGATATAACATGCATGCAATAACACATAGGCAAAAGAGCAATTAATCAACACATAATAAGCAAGGGGAGGTAAGTAAGGGCAAAATCACTTAAACTTCCTAAGGCACCTATCTTAGATTAAAGGCAAAGTCAATTAGTGAGTGAAAAGCTAGTGATGGATCAAGATGACACCATTATTAGTGAATTTGTCCTAGTGAGTGTATATATGCAACAAATGTGGAGTTGTGATTGTTTCGACTCCTAGATGCAAAAAGAAATAACGATCCTAAGAAACAATCCAAATGATCTCCTTGATTCAATTTTTGCTCGATCATGAATGTCAAAGACATATATTAGATTATATACCTTGACAATTTATGTGAGAGTTTATGCATGATTTTGAAAGACAATGTTTTTAGAATTAGTCAACAATGCAAGGAAAATGATCTTCATGTGATTCCTAGATTGTGAGAATAATTTTTAGAGAAAATTGATTGAGTTTTACAAAAAGGTTTATGCAAAGAAAATAAATCTTCTCAATCTTTAGTTTTGTGCGAAATAGATTCCTAGACTCAGAAAAGATGAAATGGAAGAAAAATAAATTTTATGCAAGTATAAATTTGTATTAATTCAATATAATTTAGTCAACTTGTTCCATCATTCCTAATCCTAAACGCAAGTGGTTGAATAATTCACGCTTAAGGGGTTTTGTGAATATATCCGCAATGTTGTCTTCCGATGCAACCTTTTCTATAGATATATTTCCTTTTTGTACATTATCCCTAAGAAAATGGTGACGTATTTCTATGTGTTTAGTCCTAGAGTGTTGCACCGAATTTTTACTTAAATCTATCGCATCTTTGCTATCGCACATAATGGGGACATTTTCTAACCTAATGCCATAGTCTACGAGAGCTTGTTTCATCCATAGTGCTTGTTGACATGCCTTTCCGTCGCTTACATATTCGGCTTCGGTGGTAGAAATAGCAAGAGCGGTTTGCTTCTTCGAAAACCAAGACGTTAGACAACATCCCATAAACGTGCAAATACCGCTAGTGCTCTTTCTATCTACGTAGTCTCCCGCATGATCCGAATCCGCATAGATGATGGTTTCTATGCCGAATCCCTTAGGATACCATAATCTTAAGTGTATAGTGCCTTTAACGTATCGGAAGATACGCTTAACCGCTTCTAGGTGAGAGGTTTTGGGATCCCCTTGAAAACGGGCACAAAGGCAGACACTAAACATGATGTCGGGTCTACTTGCCGTCAAGTATAGTAAACTACCTATCATTCCTCTATACTTGGTGTTATCTACGGACTCACCTTCATCGTCCTTTGTGAGCTTTACTTCCGTAGACATGGGGGTTTTTATGGGTTTTGAGTCTTCTAGGCCAAATTTCTTAAGCATTTCCTTAATGTACTTAGATTGGTTAAAAAATATTCCATCTTCTAATTGTTTTATTTGTAATCCTAGAAAGAAGTTAAGTTCACCCATCATACTCATCTCAAACTCATCATGCATGATTTTGGCAAATTCATCACACATGTCTTGACAAGTCGATCCAAATATAATGTCATCAACATATATTTGGACAATGATGAGATTTGGGTCTTTCCTTTTAGTGAAAAGAGTGTTATCTACCATTCCCATGGAATAATCATGTTTAATAAGAAAATCTTTTAATCGATCATACCAAGCGTTGGAAGTTGTTTGAGTCCATACAAGGCTTTCTTTAACTTATAAACATAATCAGGTTTTGCGAAGTCAATGAATCCTGGAGGTTGTGCCACATATACCTCCTCATTGATAAAACCGTTAAGGAATGCACTTTTCACGTCCATTTGGAACTTAATTGATTCTAGTCTAGCTACGGGGGCATAAGTTTCGTCATAATCAATTCCTTCTTGTTGATTATAACCTTGGGCAACTAAACTAGCTTTATTCCTAGTAACTATTCTATTCTCGTCTAACTTATTCCTATATACCCATTTGGTTCCTATGATGGTCATATTCTTTGGATTTGGGACTAATTCCCAAACATCATTTGCCTTAAATTGATTTAATTCTTCTTGCATAGCTATAACCCAACTTTCATCGTTTAAAGCCTCGCTAATGTTCTTAGGTTCTATTGCTGAGAGGAAACAAAAGAAATTGTTTTTATCTTGGGCTTGTGACCTAAGGGTTCTTTGGTTAAGATGTCCTATTATATTATCTAATGGATGTGATCTAGATTCTTTAATATTAACAGTTTCATTATTTTCTAAGTGAATGTCTTCATTATCATTTCCTATGGGTTTTGTTTTAATAACCTCAATAGCTTCATCTTCGACAAATCATCATCTTCTAAAGGTAATATTTTAGGAGGTGGTGGTGTTTCATCAAATGTTACATTTAGTGATTCCTCTACTTTCATGGTGTGTTTGTTAAGTATTATATATGCTTTGCTATTTTGTGAGTATCCTAAAAATATTCCTTCATATGATTTTGGATCAAACTTAGTGAGGTAATCCTTAGTGTTTAAAATATAACATTTACTTCTAAATACCCTAAAGTAGCTTAAGTTTGGTTTTCTACCTCTTAATAACTCATAAGGAGTTTTTCCTAGAATTCTTCTAATTGATACCCTATTTAAAATATAAGTTGATGTATCTACGGCGTGACACCAAAATTTTTGTGGGATGGATTGTTCATTTAACATAGTTCTACTCATTTCTTGTAGTGACCTGTTTTTTCTTTCTACTACGCCATTTGATTGAGGAGTACGAGGAGCGGAGAAATTGTGAGATATTCCATTTAACTCACAATATTTTCCGAATTGTACTTCGTTATCAAATTCCCTACCATGGTCCGTCCTAATGGCAACTATTGGGCATCCTAATTTATTTTGAATCATTTTACTAAATATTTCGAATTTTTTAAAGGCTTGGGTTTTGTCACTTAAAAACATAGTCCACGTGTATCGTGAGTAGTCATCTACTATTACTAAGGTATATTTGTTTCCTCCATAGCTCCGCACAGCGGATGGACCAAAGAGATCCATATGTAATAATTCTAGGCACCTAGTAGTGGATACTATATTCTTAGCTTTGTGACTAGCATGAGCTTGTTTTCCAATTTTACATGCATCACAAAAATGCTTGTCATATTTTAGATTAGGCAAATTTCTAACTAATTTCTTAGAGGCCAAATATTGTATTTGTTGCATGTTAGCATGTCCTAATCTCCTATGCCACAATGTAGAGTTTTCATCTAGGGTCGTTAGGCATATCCTATCCTCAGTTTTGTTTCCTAGTTTCATAACATATATGCCACCTTTCCTAATTCCTCTACCTATAATTTTTCCATTCTTAACTATTTCGCTATCCTCTTCGGTAAATGTGACTCTACATTTATTATCACATATTTGTCCTACACTAAGCAAGTTATATGTTAATTTATCTACATGCTCTACATTTTCAATAGTAAGTGAGTCTTGAGAAATCGTACCTTTGCCAATGATTTTTCCACGTAAGTCACTACCGAAAATAACGTTACCTCCATTGTATGTCTTGTATGTAGAGAATAGCTTGCGGTTCCCCGTCATGTGCCTCGAACATCCGCTATCTTTGATCCATTCGTCAGGTTCCAAGTCAGTTCCTAAACATATTTCGTCGGTTTCTTTTGCCATAAAACACTTTTCGTCTCTTGGCTTTTCAACTTCTTCTTTGTCACTGTCACTCCATGTTCCACTAACAAAAGCGCCTTGATTTTCATAACCTGGTGGCTTTAGACATTCGCCAATGAGATGATTTGGACTTCCACATCTAAAGCACTTTCTTTTCCCGTAGTTGTCACTTCTATTTCTTTGGAATGCTTTTCTTTCGTCTCGTGATGATCTAGTGAATCTTCCTCGTCTCTTGAAGAACTTCTTGAATTCTCTTACGGCCATTGCATATTCTCCGTCTTCACTTTCGTCACTTGAATCATCATCATCACTAGGTTCCTTTTTGGCTTTTAGAGCAATGGATTTGGTTTGTTCTTTCTTGCCTTTGACCGTTTCTGAATCTCTTCTTATGATTTCTTCATGAACCTTCAAGTTGCCAATTAGTTCATCTAGTGATAATGTCATCAAGTTCTTTGATTCTTCAATTGTCGTGACCTTAGCTCGCCATTTTGGATGCAATGCCCTAAGAAATTTCTTAACACAATTTTTACTAGAAAATGTCTCATCAAGTGCTTTTAAACTTGTGATAATAGTGTTAAACTTAGCAAAAGCATTATCAATTGATTCCTCTTTCGGAATCGTAAATTGTTCATATTGTTGTACAAGAAGATCTATTTTATTATCTTTGACTTGGCTATTACCTTGGTGAGTAATTAGTAAAGAATCCCAAATTTCTTTGGCGGTTTTACACATAAAAATTCTTTCATATTCTTTGCGTGGTAACGCATTATAAATGACCATTTTAGCCTCATTATTTTTTGCTAATTTCTTTTTCAAATCATCATTTTGTTCTTCGAAAGAAACAATTTCATTCATTTTAGTTTCAATATTATATTGAATAGGAGGAAAATCACCAAAGGTAATAATATGCCAAAGATCAAGATCTTTTGATTTCACATATGTTTCGAATCTATTTTTCCAATATAAAAATCCATCACTTTCAAATAGTGGTGGTCTTTGCATAGATTGCCCTTCTAAATATTTTTCAGATTCCATAGATCGTTACAAGTTTTAAAATACAATATATTTTAAAAATCTTGCTAGACGTGGCTCTTGATACCAATTGTGGAAAACTAGAAGGGGAGTTGAATAGTTTTACGTCTTTTTAATTCGTTATAAAAGATAGTTTTAGTGTTTTCTTAGCTTTTAAAAACTTAGATTCGATAATATGTGATCTCAAGTCTTGTACAATATAAACAACTAACAATACACAATATATAACAATGATAAGTAATGAAATAAGTAAGAGATGGAAAGATCGAACCGCGAGACAAGAGATTTATAGTGGTTCGGCTACAAGGACACCTTCCTTGCCCTACTCCACTCCCCGAGCACCTAACTCGAGAGTTTTCTTCACTATATCAACAAGCTCCCTTATGGCGGAGAAAACCGTACACACCAATTTACACACCAATTTTCACACCACAACTTCGTCACACCTAAGTCACAACTTCTTCAAATCAATCTACTTCACAACTAACTACTCCACACCTATCTTCTTCACACCAATCTAGTTCCTAACTTTTCTTCTTCACACCAAGTTACTAACTAATCACACAATCTATATCTAGCACAACTATCTACAATCAAATATTCACAACAATCTTCACAAAGAATAATGTAAATGATCTTTGATGATGCACCAACAACTTGGATGTGGAGATCACAACAAGTTGTAATACTTCTTGTCTTGAGGGATAGAAGTATTCTTCTATTGTACTTGAGAGGATGAAGTTTGGATCACTTTGAAACAAAGAATTATACACTTATGATCAAAGGATAAGAGAATAGAAATATGGATCTAGATCAGAAAGTTTAGAAGTGCAAAAGGTGAGAAAATTCTGAGGGATGAACCAGTATTTATAAGGGGAAAAAATACTGTTCTGGAGCGTGGCCGGTCCCCTTAATTAGTGGCCGGTCCCCTTAATGATTAAGGGGACCGCCTAAGGAATTAAGGGGGCCGCCCCTTCAGAACGTTGGTTTTTCTTGTCTTTTAGTGGGGAATATTTTTCTGAATAGAATTTGCCATTTTTGGTTGGAAATTTGAAATCATATATTTATAATGAATTAAACATATTCTTTTAATTCCAAAAATAATTTTGTAAAAGATATAAGATGTTTAATGCATTTTATAAAAATTCTAGTGATTAGAGAAATTTCCTTTGATCATGAAATGTAATAAACCCTTTGTTTATTCATACCTTAAGTGATATGAAAGCAAAGACAAGTATTAAGCACTAAAAACTTGTTTACGTCATAAGTTTTAGACTAATGAGTTTATGCTTTGTAATTATCAAAACATAGAGATATTGTTAATATGCTAACAATGTTTTAAGACATTATTTATGTCAACAAATTCAATGGTTCAAAACTTTTCAAATTTGTAGAACAAAAATAATGAAAAACAATCCGAAATTAAGCTTTAGTGTTTTTGGATAGAGAATTTTGAATGAACATAGATAGGGGACGTTGTTCTATGATCTTAGGGAAAAAAGTTTTAAAGTTGACTATGAAAATTCCCTATTTTGAAATTTTATGGGTATTCCGTTAAACCGCCATATCTGAGATCCGAAATATCATCAAAATCTAGAATCGAAACCGGAATCATCGGGTCTGGATCAGCTTGGTTCTTCACGGTTTTGATCGGTTCTCAATTCCGGTTAAGTTCTTTGGTTCATTTGCTCATCCCTACTTGTACTCGTATAGTCAAAGCTAGAAAAATGGTATGATCACTCAAGTTTTACAAAAAAGATTTTCACTTGATGACATAAAAAAATTATGATTGGTGGTCTCACTCTCATATTTTCTCTCTTCTCTTTAGTTAACGCTATTAGACATATAGATGAAAATCTATTTGTAAAACTAATTACTAAGTCATTTTGTGAAAAGAAAGTTCTTTTGGATTCTCATGGCATGCCTCGAACTTAAGATGTCGCTTAATGGTCGAATTATCTTTGATGCAACTTATTATTATTATTGTTGTTATTATTATTATCTTTTTGATACAGTTCACCTGTATAAAACCGTTTACCCAAAACAATTGGATTCTCAAGGCTCAAAGGCCCCCACGACCAACCTGAGAATGAAATTCCAATGTTCTCAAAGTAAAATCTATTGGCTAGAATTAGATGTTGGCCTATTGGCTAGAATTAGATGTTGGCACGAAAGTTAGATGTGGAAACTAGAGGGCAAAAGGCAACTAAAAAACATGGAAAATAAATACTACTAGTCCTAAAATTCTATTCAAATCAATATTCCACTAAGATCTTGAGGTGACAAGAAAAGGTTCATAAATGGTCACCACATACTTAATTTAGGTCGCATACATTTGAGTGTGCCAACCAAGTTTCATTGTTTTTTTACTTATTTTCCTATAGTTATAATTAAATAAAAAGAAAATTAAAATAAAAAGAATGAAAAAAAATCACATATTTCAGACGTATTTACAAAAATAAATATATCATCTTTTAAAATTATCTCTCTTATTTAAAATATATGGCTAAAAATCTTCGTATTCTTTTCATATTAGTTTTTCTTTACGCCGAATTCATTTCTTACTTAAATTAGGTCGTTCCGTGGGGGAAAAATAATCTATTGGCTAGAGTTAGATGTTGGCACGAAAGTGAGATGTGGAAACCAGTAGGCAAAAGGCAACAAAAAACACGGACATAAATACTAGTACTAATGAATATTCCACAAACATATCATTCTCCTTTCTTCTTCAGCCGCCTTTAAGCTCCATTCAACCCTAATTAAACTATCATTAAGGTACATTTCTTCATTAGTTTAACCTTAATATCATTCATTTATTATTATCTATCTCAATCTCATTATATATCTAACCTTATAGTAATTAGTATTTCTTTTTACCATTGTATATTTTGCAGGTCTTGATAATAACCTAACTAGATCCTTAAACATTTACATTTTTAGCAGAGAGAGCTAACCTAAGCTTAGCCCATTACTTAATTAATTAATTAATTAGCTCTCTCTGCAGCTAGGTTCTAGCCACCTTATTTGTCGAAAACTCGAGACCCGAAACAATGTCCACAAATATTAACCTATATGGAGCTAATACAACCTACCATAGATCATTATACTCACACCAGCACCTGAGTTTTGCTTCTTCAGTTGCGTCGTTTCGCGGAACGTGTAGAGTGGTTCAGGGTCGGGGTTCGTGTAGGGGGAGTGGGTTTAAGGTGGTTTGTAATGCGCAGAAAGTTGAGGTTCTTACTAGGAGTGAAAATGATGTAAGGGGACTGGAAGGAGTGAGTAAGGAGTTGTCGTGTGTGATGAAGTTTGGTGGATCGTCTGTGGCGTCTGCTGAACGGATGAAAGAAGTGGCGGCTTTGATACTTAGGTTTCCGGAAGAGAGTCCGGTTATTGTTTTGTCTGCTATGGGCAAAACTACCAACAAGATTTTATTGGTTTGTACGAGTAATTGTTATTGTAGCTAAATATTTAAGGAGGCATTTGAGATTGCATACTAAAACTGCTTATCGTTTATTTGAAATAAGCAAATCAATATTTCTTAGTAAGAACAACTTATTTTACTTATAAATTATCAGAAAGGCAGTTTGAATAAGCAATACCAAATACCTTTAAGACCGCTTATATGTTGTATCAAAAAATATGAGCAGTTTTGATAAGCAATCCTGAACGCCCCCTTATTGTCTTATATAGCAAACTATGTTATGTGGTGTAAAAAAACTTAAATTTGGACTGTGTGATGTAGGGTGGAGAGAAGGCTAAATGCGGCGAATCAGTTGTGGCTGAAATTAATGAATTGAGAGAACTCCACTATAGGTCAAAACCTTGACTATCAAATTTAAGTGGCTTTTTTAGTTTGTTGACGTTGAATTTTTACTGATTGGGTTCATTTATATGTTCAGGACAGTGGATGAGCTTGGATTAGATAGATCGATCATTACACGTAAGCATCTTTATTGAAGTTACATTGTTTAGTATATCTAATGTAAAGATTAATAGATCATCAATTCATCATTAGGTTCATCATTTTAGCTGCTAGGTCATGTACTTTGATTGACTCCCCATTCCGCTAATATAAATTTTCTAATTTCTTTCATTGTTATTCTTACAGACCACTTAGAAAAGTTAGAGCGATTAATGGAAGTGATTGCTGAGCTAAAAGAGTTTACACCACGTACAAGGGACTACCTAGTCTCATTTGGGGAGCGCATGTCCACAAGAATTTTTGCAGCTTATTTAAATAAACTCGGTGTCAAAGCCCGCCAAGTATGTGCTTCTTGCAATTATACCAATCTTCAAAAACAATATAGATTATGATTTATACTCATGAACAAACTAAGGGATTTATTTATGATATATTATTATAAAGACTCGACCACAGTTTTTTTTACTTCGACTTTTTTTTGTTATGGCAGTATGATGCATTTGAAATCGGCTTCATTACAACAGATGACTTTACTAACGCTGATATTTTGGAAGAAACATATCCAGCTGTTGCAGAGAGACTTAATGGTGATTGGTTTAAGGATCCTGCAATTCCTATTGTCACTGGCTTTCTTGGAAAGGTATTTTACTATTTACGTGTTCCGGATGTTTTTCCATATAGTTTGTTGATATGCGCTTCTACTGAACTTCTGAAAATTTATTGTTTTATTTTTTATAAATTGTTTATAGGGTAAGAAAACTGGTGATGTGACAACATTGGGCAGAGGTGGCAGTGATTTGACTGCCACCACCATTGGTAAAGCACTTGGGTTGCGAGAAATTCAGGTTAGTAAAAATTAATAATGCAATTTCATATGTTAGTTGCATACATTGGGTCTTTATTTATAACAGGTCCCTAATTATTCTCCCTCCTTTCAGTTTGAAATCGACTTTTTTAATTGAAAGAGTAAAGGCCACCCCTGGCCCCCCCACAAACTGGTCCCACCTGAGCATCTGATTAATGCAACTTGTAGTTACAATAATCTGCTTTTAATGTTTGGATAAACAAATTCTGCTTCTTAGGAGGTGGTTTAGATTGTGTTTGCAAAGTCACAAATGATCTGTTTTGAGTGATTGGATAAAACTGATTATTTCAGAATATTTTATAATACTTTGATTATTACAACTTAGAAAAACAACAACACATTCAAAGAATAGTTTCTACAAATGGTATTATAGCTGATTATATGATTCCAAGTATGCAAAATCACATTATCACTGATTCACTGTCGAAACGAACATCCACACACCTCCTTAGTTTTTCATGTAATCTGAGGGCAATGTATTTAAGATGTTAGTTTTATCAAAATTTCAGGTATGGAAAGATGTAGATGGTGTCTTAACATGTGACCCAAATATACACAAGGGTGCAGAACCTGTGCCATATTTGACTTTTGATGAGGCAGCTGAACTTGCATATTTTGGTGCCCAGGTATTCACCTTTGCTTCTGTTGAATTTTCATTATAAGTTTATAACATAAAACCTACAGTTACACGATGTAATCATTTGTTTTTCTTTCTTTTTCTTGTTCTACAGGTCCTACATCCTCAGTCTATGAGGCCTGCAAGAGAGGGTGACATACCTGTTAGGGTTAAAAATTCGTATAACCCCAATGCTCCTGGTACCCTAATCACTAAATCAAGAGATATGAGTAAGGTTAGTAGCATTAATACTCTTGACAATTGTAAACTATGGCTACCAAAGAAAATTTCTATATATAAAACTGATGTCTACCCATCTCATTTTCAGGCAGTACTAACCAGCATTGTTTTGAAACGTAATGTAACTATGCTAGACATTGTTAGCACTCGCATGCTTGGCCAATTTGGATTCCTAGCTAAGGTAAACTGCTACCTACTACCTAATCTCTGCCAATGTTCTTTGGACATTGAGGGGCGCAGGATTACTAAATTTACGGTTGTTATATGACTCAGGTTTTCTCGATTTTTGAGGACTTGGGTATATCCGTGGATGTTGTAGCTACTAGTGAAGTTAGCATTTCCCTAACGTTAGATCCTTCAAAGCTGTGGAGCAGGGAGTTGATTCAGCAGGCAAGCGTATGCTATCATTCTCAATATTAGTTAATGGATTATATTGTTTGATCGTGTTTTCCTTTAAGTGTTTAGTCTTTGGTTTCTTATATGGTAATCAATTGTCAGCAGAGATTGATTAGTATTGCATTTGATGCCATTTATGATTTTTAGAAGCATGTCATTTTCTAAATTCACCTAAAGCCTTGAACATGAAATTACAATTCTCAAGTGTCCGACTAATTGTTTATAATGGTATTGATGCAGGAACTTGATCATGTTGTGGAAGAACTAGAAAAAATTGCTAAAGTGAATCTCCTTCAGCACAGATCCATTATTTCACTCATTGGGAATGTTCAGAGGTCCTCCCTTGTATTGGAGAAGGTATTTCACTCATGCCTTCATATTTTTGGAGCAGCATTCTGAAATTGATTATATAGCTACTGCAAGTTGTAGTTGCAATGATCAGTTTTAGTGTTTGAATTAAAAAAGTTGGCTTTTGATTATCTTAGATCACTCAGATCAGTTTCGTCATTGCTGCAAAAACTGATCAAAGGGTAAAACAAAAGTTACATAAATACCCCTTCTTTTAAACTCATCCCAAAAAATGTATCTCCTTTACTTCTCCAGTATGTTCTTTTTTATCACTTTATGTATAGATTTAAAAATAATTAGAGTTTTCTGAATACTGAACTTGATTATCTTATTATCCCATTTTCCATACAAGCGGTGCACTATTCAAATCTGGAACTCAGAATCATTTACCCCCAATTGTATAAATGGTGGATACTAGTGTTGACCATTTGCTATGTTGGTGTAGGCATTTCGTGTTCTTCGTGTGAATGGAGTGAATGTTCAGATGATATCACAAGGAGCATCGAAGGTGAATATATCACTTATAGTAAATGACAGTGAATCAGAAAAATGCGTGAGAGCTCTGCATTCGGCTTTCTTTGAGGATGATATGTCTGACATCAACTGAGATGATTGATTGATTTGCAATGCAATTTGTTGCTCCGATTTGTTCCCTTAATCATTCAATTTAAACTAGGCATATTTATTGTAGGAGATGCCTTAGAAAGGCGATTTTCACTATTAACGATTATGTTAGAATCACTATTGAAGCATTATGTAGTATGCAAAATTAATTTATATGGTTATTCATTTCTTTTCTATATATCTATTACATATTTTGAAGAAAAAACTGCAAATAATTTCAGTGAGGTTAAGAAAAAAGGATGTGAGGTAACATGAAGAATAATCAAGTAGATGGCTACCTATTTGCAGTTTTTCTGCACCAAGACTATGTCCAAGTGTAACTTTTTATTTGCAAACCTATGATTTTACATGCTTTAGTCAGATGACAAGTAACCAGAAAGTGTTATCTTGGGTAAAGTGTTGTTGCTACAAAAGATAGGATTTTCATATAACACAGCAGTAAGAAGCAGCTTTGAATTATACAGAGTATGATGATTCAAGTATTGAAGACTTGAAAATTCTTAATAGTCACACGAAATTGGGATACTATTTTAGTTGAGGATGTATTAAAGCTGTTATGAGAACTAATGAACCATTTCTAGAAGTTAAATTTGATCCGAACATTATTTTAGAAACTGCAAGTTTGGACCAAAAGTCACTGTTGAAACTAAGAAATCTGGTTACATGTCAACTACACTTTTCGATCATAAGCCTTAGTCCTAAGACGTAAGCATTACGCCTAATCACTTAAAGACTACATTCCAGATTTAAAGGGTGCAAGCCACATGCCAATACACTTGATTGCACGGAAAAGCATGAACAGTTGAACACAATCTATATATTTTTTGATCTTAAAACTAATAGGTCCATGGTAAAGAGGTCGGGGAGGTGTTATAATACAACATAACAACAATTTAGAACTTGGGTGATGTATGTTAGTGTGTATGCACATTCATACATTAAATCATAAATACAATCTTAATGTGCACAATGATGTTACATGGGACATTGCGCACCTGTATCTTGAACTGTGACGCTGTTTCAGCAGATACAATTCTAGCTTTGCGCAAATGATTTGGGGTATGAGACCAGATGGTAGACTGAAGCATTCTCCTTCCTTCACTTTTACAATAAAAATGACAATTTGAGGATTTTGTCAAAATTCTTGTAAGTTAAGCATAAGCCAGGTAATAATCAGTTATCCAAAGCTTCAACAATTGAAAACTTGACAAAATCCATTATCATTATCGTTATTAACAAAATAGGAATTCCATTGTGTAACCATAACCAGTCTTTATGACTACAAGTCTACAACTACACCAATACAGGATCCAATACATCCTCCTCTGTAAAAGAAAATTGTATTCTACATATCACTCAGGGACCACTCTTTCTCAGATTTAATCTTCATCAATCTCAGGGACTGATGACATTAGATTGTGAGAATACGAATGGGGGTGTGAAGATGGTAATTCTGGATGGGGAAATAGCAGCTTCAATCTAAATGCATCAACACCGTTCAAGTAGTATCTAAATAGCCTTTTTGCTCTTATAAAACCAAGGTGGCCATACAGTGCAAGCGCTCCTTTATTTGTAACTTCTGCTTCCAATGTCACCTTCAAATAAGAAAATATATTATCACATTACTTCCCTGTTTCTACTATTCAGCAACTATCATTTCAAATAAAAGTAGGAGCATAATAGCTTAAAGAGTTGTAAGTTACATAAAAGTTGGTTATTTCAATTGTCATAGTGTTTGGATGGCCAACTAAATTTTCTATATGCTTGTGTTTTAATTATTCCAATAATCAAACCTTCATAGTATAGCAGTAACAGAGCTGATCGTCTAAATGTAGAATAGATGTACCTATTTTCATCTTTTTTAACCTAACTTGAGAGACTTCTATTCTTGACAGCTAAATTCTTAAAGAATCAAAATTCACCAAACACTCAATCATCTGATTATCAGCAGACACTATTTTCTACAGCTAGTTTTTGTATATCTTCTTATTATTATTAATGAATATCATATAACCCCTTTCAAAATGCAAACCCAAACACCCACCCTTTAATCTAAAAGTCCATATGTTTACTTATATGTGATTAGTGACTGTTAATGCATACAAGATTTCCGTGTAGACACAACTCCTCTTATTTTAGTTAATGAAAAGGATTTATGTGTCCTTATATTGTTCTCCACTTGTGCTTGACGAGAAAAAAACTGAATAAAACATGATGTCTTTGCATCTAAATATTATCCAAAGTAATGATCACGCTCCAAAAGAAAATTTACAAACAACAGATACCAGAATTCATCGTATTAAGATTATAAAAATCTAGGAAAAACAACATACCTCTTCGCAACCTGATTCCATCATCACTTTAATAGACCTAGTAACAAGTTCCGTAGCTGCAACAAAACTCTACATGTTAGTTAACAATTTTTAACACAAGTCATCACTTATCGCATAAAAAAACACAAAGAACACACAAAACTAAGTACAAAACCAACCCTCTCTGTCTGAAAGTTGGACATCAAATCTTTTACTTTTGAACTTAAAAGTTGACATGGTTTATAAACTTGAGGATGTTTGGCATTCCGTTAGATAAGCGACTATATATTATTAAATAAAAAAAAATAATAATAATAAAAAAAAAAAATAAGTAAAGTAACTCCCAATACCGTCTTCCACGGTGTATGGGGGAGGTTGAGACGTAGACAGCCTTACCCCTACCTAAGGTAGAGAGGCTGCTTCCGGTTCTACCAAAGGTAGAAAAGGACCTCCGGCCTTGCAAGGGGTGAGGATCGAACCCTTGACCTCTGTCTCCAAAGGCAAGGGTGTTAACCACTTGATCCAAGCGACTATATGATATACAATAATAGAATCCTATGTAACAACATGGGCTGCAAAATTTAGCTTTTGGATATGTTTCTACATAGAATCCTCAGTCACAAAATTGGCTGCAAAAAAATAGTTTATGCCCTATTTGAAGTTGTGTTAACCGGTGTTGAACAAACTCTAATTATGTAAGGCTTCCCTAAACAATCATAATCAATTTACTACACCTACGCCAAGTCAAAGAAAATACGATAATCATATACAAAACGCAAAAAGATTACCAATGCCTTTATGGCGATAGGGTTTAAGAACAACAAGCATAGCAATATATCCCCTATACGTGTTCCGATGCTCCCCCATCTTCGAAACAACCGTCCCGATACATTTCCCCTTATGAAACGCCTACACAAAACAATAACCTCACTTAACAAATACTACAAATCATCAAATACTTTTATTAAAAAATATATATATCAAAAACCAGGGGTATTACAAGGAATGATAAGTTAGGCCAGAGATAGACAAAATAGCGATAAGTGAAAATGGAATAAGGTTCGCTTAATTCTTGATCAACCAGTTGCATTATTAATGGTAAGTGATGCTCTCCGTTGTAGCTCACGTATTCTATTTCCGAATCTTCTATCGTTGTTGACTCCATTATTGACGGGTGATGGTGGCTGAGGTGGTGGTGTTTTTTTAGGTTATGCGGTTGTGATTCCGTGGGAGGGGTTGTTTAGTAAATGGATGAATAATAAGGACTGTTGTGTAATATTCTCAAATTCAATAATAAGCCCATTGTTGTGTTGTTTGTTTTTTTAAAAGTTTTATCTCTTTATTTAGAAACCATGTCTACAGAAGAGGTCTTCATCCGCAATGAGAAAAACCATTTGTTTTTATGCTTTTGGACAAAAAGGAATTAAGTAGAAACAAATAAGGTTTGTGTTGAAGAAGTGAAAGTTTATGTCTAATTTTGAAGAGATAAGAAGTGAAAAAAAGCACTTATATCTGTGTGCGCACAAAATAAAAAAAAAGGTACCTCAACGCTCCATAAACATAAGAATTGAAAAGAGGGGAAAAAAATGCTTCTTTCAAAAAGCAAACGCACGCTCGTAGACAAAATAAGTGAAGAGAGGGTAAAAAAAATACTTCTTTTTAAAAATGACAAAAGAAGTGAAAAGAGGGAAGAAGTGAAGAGGTAATAAGTGAAACGAGTCACTTCTTCTTACCTCGCGTGTCGTTTTTAACCCGATAAGAACCAACTTTCTATCCCGTCTATAATAGAGGTTTTGCTAGTTTAATCCAGCCTTGGGCTCTTCAGCGGAGTGGCCCAAACTCCCCATCACGGCGGTGTCATGTTGAGTCCTCTACTCATTGCACATTTGAGTACTCCAACAAGATCAACAGAATAAATCAAGAACCCTTGCATTCGGCACGCTACCAAGCAAAACCCGACCCTTCATAATTTGGCTCCTTACACCACCTACTCTTCTCAAATGTTTTTCAAATTACCGTCAGTAATAGATATGATTGTCTACATCTTACGCTAAATTCATTATTGTAGTTGTTGTGAATAAATAAGCAGTTTCATCACCAACTCATAATCGTTTGTGTATATAATCATATAGACATTTTTATGTGATATTTCAAACACTTTTTTGCAATGGTTTAAAAATCGGGTCTCAAATTGACCGGTTGAGTCACCAGTTTAATTAGTTTGAACGGCAGGTCAACTTGTTTTTCATTTAAGTAGACTAGCAGGGTAACCGCGCGTTACAGCGGCGACTACTCTAAAATAAAAATTTTCGATGAATAATGTATATTAGTTTATTATGTTCTTTTTGACAATAAATTTACGGATATCAAGAATTTCGTATAGCATGTGCCCGTTCGTGCTCGAACCCGTGGCCCGTGCCTGTTCGGGCTCGAGCCCGTTTGGTCTGCGCCCGTTCGGGCTCAAACCCATTTGGTCTGTTGCCCGTTCGGGCTTGAATATTTGTATAATGTGCTTTATTATTTGTAGTAGTGAAATTTAATGCAGGAATTGCGTTTAATTTGGTTGTATAATATGCTTGATAATTTGTATTTCTTATGTAAGAAGTATTTTAATAACTGTATTAATTGTATTTATTGACCAATTAAATAATTGACTACATTAAATAGAATTAATGTGGTATTTTGTTGTACACTATGCTTCTTGTCTTGTACATCTGAAAATTATGTGCATTAAAATGTTGTATACTATGTTTCTTTTCTTGTAAGTAGTAGTTACTATAGTCATTAATAACATTGACCACTTTAATAGCATTAATGTTGTAAGTCTGAAAATTACATCATGCTTATTGTTAGTGCAAAAAGTGTGATGGGTTGATAATGCTTATAGGCTACTTCGGACAGGCGTCGCTAGTAGTAGGATATGCAATAATCCAAGTAAGTGTTTGATCCCTGCGCAAATGAGAACAAAACGTTAGCCTTACCGTGGGGACATACCCCACGATTAAGCTCCGGCGTGAGAGTAAGTACTTGTGTTTGTCAGAGGAATATGAGAGTATTGAGATGAGTGAGAAAATCGTACCTCGAAAGTGTGAATCAAGGTTTCCTTTTATAGGTAGTAGAAATATTAGGGTTTCCTAATATTTCGCATATTACTTTAGTGGCTGGGGTGGGACCCTTGTCGGGCAAGGATCTACAGCTTAATCTTGTTTGTGGATGTAGGCGGGTTTCCAGACCGGGGTCCTGTCCGCGAGCGTACTTCAGAAGTGCCGCTAGTATGTGCCCTAGTTTGTCCGGATTGTGCCATGCCCGTGTCATGGGCTTTAGCCATATCTGGCCTTATTGACTCGTCGGGACGGAGCCCAATTTGTTCATTGGGCCGGAGCCCGTTTTGTTTGTACGGCAGGAGCCCGTTTCGTTTGTGGGGCCGGAGCCCGTTTTGTTTGTAGGGATAAAGCCCAATTCGTATGAGATAGTCTAGGCTCAGTAGGCCTGTTATCCATACTATACGTCATCAAGTCCCCCAGTCTGGTGTGTTCATTGCCCGCGTGCTTTGGTAGCGTGCGGTGAATGCTTCTAGACTTTATTATATCTGATTTTTCCGCTGCTAGTTTTGTAGCTCTTTTCTTAACGCATGTTTTTTGGTCTGTGGTTTTGAAATCGTGGGGGAACGTGGAACGTTTGAGACCGTCTGCCTTATTTTCTATGTTTTGCTTGGTTTTCGTGCCAAAGGGTATAAATGTTCTTCCTTATTCACCCATATTTTCTTTTACCTTGTCTCTCCTATAACTGTGATATCTATTATTTACTCGTACTTTAACAAATTCGAATCTTTAGCAAAATGCAAATGGTTCTTGATGTTCCCGATCTTTTTAAAGTCCGTGTGTTTAAGGAGGAACGGCCAGGAGTTTCTTCGGGTCAACCTGCTACTGCTATTGGGGATGTCTCTGGATCTCGTAGTGTTGCTACGGCTGATTTTAGTAGCACCTCTGATTCGGCTCTTCTCGAGAAAGAGGTTGTTCACTCGGTGGAGTTGCCGTCAGTGTCGGAGGTGAAGAGGAGAGCAGAGATAGTATCTTTTAATGACTCCCCTCCCGTTGTTAAAAGACTCAAGGTGGGTGATTCGGCGATTGGTGATCTTGCTAGTTTTGAGGAAAGTGTTGGTATCTTTTCTTCTCTTGCTTCTGATTTGGAAGTGGGTTCGTTTATTCAGCGTAGCACGTTGTCATTGACGACGGTTGCTACCACTTCCCCGGTGGTTACTTTAGTTTCTCGGGTAAAGTCTATTGGTGAGTCACCGCGTCCCGATCAGAGTTTGGTTACTCAGGGTACGGGAATCATGTTTAGCAGTGATACCCGTGATTCGGGTGGTGTTAGTCCTGATGGTTCGGACAATATCTATGTCCCTCAGTGGGATGTTACCAACGATTCTTGTTTGGCCGGCCCCTTGGAGTGCTGTAGATTGATTGATAGGGTTACTCCACCACGTATATCTGCGGCTGTTCGTGGCTTGAGTCATGAACAGTTATTTTCTGTATTCAATGTTACCACAACTCATCAAATGGTTGTGGGATCTGAAGTGAGGAGGCGTGGGGAGGATCTTCTGCAGGAAAATGTGAATTTGTCTAATCGTTGCGATGAGCGAGCTTCTTTACTCAGGTCTAGGGATGAGGAAATTAGTAAGCTGAAAGCGAGGCTTTCTTTGGCTGATGCTGAGGTTGCGGAGGTAGCTAGTCTTCGCAATCATATTTCTGCTTTGGAATCTTCGGAGAAGGTTTTAATGGAGCAGAGTTCCATGCTTCGGAGAGAACGTGATTCTCTTGAGACGCAGGTTTTGGAACTTCGGTCTTCTGTCTCCCCGCCCGGCCATGTGTTTATTTCTCGAGAGAGGCTCTCATTGGCTTTTGATCATTTGGCGGAGGAGTTTATGAAGATACAGGATGATCAGATGGGGGGCCTTATCTGAAGGATAGTTACTCTGGAGGAGCATTTGGAAAAATTGTTTTTGTATGTGGACGAGGCATTTTGTCCTCGCTTGCTTTATGCTGTGGCTGAGCGCCGTTGGTTTTTGACTCATGGTATCCGGCTTACCGTTGCCAAGTGTATGAAATCCCCAGACTATGTTGCCGCATCTGGGAGGATTGTTAGCTCTGCTGTTATCAAAGGTGTTCAAGATGGATTGGTAGCCGGTCTTGCACATAGTCGTTTGGGTGTAGACCTTTCTGGGGATGCTGGCCATTGTTCATCGGCTGAGGTAGACAATCAGTCCACGCTGCGGGACCTCCGGGAATTTGAGTTCCCCTTATTTGCGACTCTATTGGCGAATAAGGATTCCCGTATTTGGGATATCATGGAACTCCTTCGTTTTGAGGGTCCTCTTGCCAATCTTCCTGATATGGCTTCTTTGCAACCAGACTTGGAGCAACTTTCTGTTCCTATATGGCATCCTACGGACAGTGTGCCTGTGGGCGCGGAGCCCTTGTCCAATGCTCTGGAGAGATGTAAAAGGGATGTTGATTGAGCCTGAACCACCTAACTTATATTAACCAAATAAAGGTCAACAAAGTCAAATAGCCTAGGTCAATGCTCCGGGTAATATAGGGTATCACCAGGTCGTTAAGTCCCGTTGAAGTGTGAATTGTAACTTTGGCGTATTTGTGATCGGGTAATTATTCACAGGAAAAGGTAATGATCAGAATTATTTGGAACTTATTAACAAATATAGCTTAGGAAAGCTACGTGAGTGATTACTGGAATTTAGATTACGAAGATATGAGCTAAAAACTAAAAACGTACGTTTTAATTAAAAAACGTAAACAAACGCACAAAACAAAAAGTACAACTGAAGGACGGGAAGGGTTAAAAGTGTAAATTTAATATTTTTACAATCCTAATAATAAAAGAAAATTTTTAAGAAAAATTAAAATTATTTTTACACTATTTAATTATTTATAATTAATTAATTACTAATTATCTATTTAATATTAATTAAACTAATTAGAATTATTAAAAATACTTAAAAGACTTAGAAAATTAAGAAAAAAATTTATAAATCTAATTAACCATCATGGGAATCCTAAAAAATTATAAAAAGTTAATTTTATGTATTTTTAAGTTAATTAACTAATTATTATTCTACTTATTAATTAATATCTAATTAAACTATTTAAATTATTAAAACTATTAAATGAACAGTAAAAATTCTAGAAAAATTTATAAAAATGTTTTAACTAAAATAGAAGCTATAAAAATTATAAAAACTAGGTTATACTATATAAAAACTAATTATGCTAATTAATTGATTAATATTAATTAAAACTAAATTAAACTAAAATTAATTAGAAATACCACTAAATGACAAAATAAAAATCTGGAAAAATTTGTAAAATTATTTTAACCTAAAATATAATTTCTAAAAATATAAAAGTGACATTTTACTTAGAAATTAATTAAAAAGAAAAATAAATAGATAAATCCTATTAAATAGAAGCTATCACTATTTTTAAAAGTGGTTTTTTTGATTTTTTCTTTTTCTAAACTGATAATAAGATAAAAACAAGTAACTTTAACAAAAACACTTTTGTTTTAACCCAACAAATAAGCAATTGAAATGCTTATTACACCCACAGTTGACTTTTGTTGACTGTGGAGTGTTTTAAGCTCAAATGGGGAATTGTGGGGTCCACACTGAATAAACTTGGTTCTACTGAGTCTTAGGAACAATATTTAGCAACTTACAACCAACAAACAAGCATCAATAAGCCAAAAAGCTACAAATAAGCAATTACTAAATGAAAACTGAGGCAGTTTGGGGACAAACTTAAGGGACCAAATCAGATGGGGTCCACAGGCCTAGGGTTCAAATGAAAGGTTCACAAACACTCCTGGGTAGGAGGGGGGTTGGGAGAACCAACTATTGCTGTGTGGGACCCACTGGGTCATCCACAATAGACCACCAAAGTGTGGTGGTGACCTGAGCTATCTGATGTGCAAGGCAGTTGAGCTATAAGCTTGGATAAGCTTTAAAAAAAACTTGGAACAAGCTACACAGATAACACAGAAGCTAAAATTTGATGGAAGTAAATGACTTGTACTTAGAATAAGCAAAAACAAAGGAAAATCACAAGAAATAAGATGATAAATCACAATGAGCAAAACCAAATCACTGCCCACACAAGCAGGCCTGCAGTCAACTTCAAGGGCTAAATAAGCTCATGACATAAGCTGATAGGTACAAGGTGAGGGCTGAAATAGCTAGCAGAGGTGATGGACTTTCCAAAACCCCAACACTCCTATAGTGGGGCCCACTAATAAGCCCAGTGAGGGCTTACCAAAAAGCTTAAATGTACTGAGTTCTCAGAACACAAAGCCAAATGGGACAAGTTAAAAGGTATTGCAGGCTTATTAACTGAGTATGAAATTGCAATAAAAGCCTTGAATCTTGAAGTATGGCAGGTAAGCTTCTAAAAAAAAACAAAGGACTCACAACTAGACTCACTGAGAAGCTCACAGACAGCTTATGAACAAGGCTGCAAGAACACCACTGGGTGAGCAGGGCAGGCTAATTAGCAACCAACAAAGATTAAGCCACTCAAACTCTAATATAAAAAATTCCTAAAATTTTGAAAAAATTGTTTTTAGAATCACAACCTGGCAAAGAACAAACATCCAAAATTTCCATTCATAACTCCAAATCACCAGTAAATGAAAATTCTCCCAAGTTTTGAACAATTTCACAATGTTGACTTTTTCAGTTCATCCCATTGTTGACTTATTTGAACTTCCATTGATCTAAACTGATTCAAATTGACATCTTATGATGAAATGAGACTAAATCAAGCAATAGTAACAAGTTTGCAAGCAAAAATTTATGATTTGGCTACCCTAACTCCCAACAGTGAACTGAGTGTACAAAATTCAAACTAATTTTGACTTTAAAGGAAATGGACAGTATTTAGTGAGTGCAACAACCTATTTAGACTTATACTAGTATGTTAAAACCAAAAACAATAGCCACAACTTCCTCTGAGATCACAATCTCAGCAGTACCAAACACCCCATATTGCACTGTCTTGGAATGATTTTCAAAGTGTCCCAATGTTTTAAGTTTCAAAAGTAATAACCAAACTTCTAATTAGTTATAACAGAGCAAAAGAAGCCTTAATTACTCAAGAAACAGTGGTGTATAACAATCAATCACATATGGGCTATTTTGAGCTTAATTGAGACAGTGAGCTATCAGAAATGTGGACAAGAGATATATGAGTTATACCATAAGCATATTAAGAATCAAAATCACTATTAAGCTACTCCAAACCAGAAATAAGCATGAGAATAAGTGCAAAATATAATAAGCAGTGACTAAGCATTTGCAAAGTAGAAAATGGAAAATAAGAATTGAGCTTACAAAAAGCCTCCAAGCTGAAAACAAGTAATTCAAGATCCACAATCAACCCCTAAGTGCTCCCATGAGCTCTAAACCAGGTCCATCCCAAATTCAACCTGCTCCTTGCTTCTTCACCATTTTCTTATAATTATTTTTATTTTTATTTATTTATTTATTTTTTTATTTATTTATATTATTCAATGAAACTTGAGAGTGCAAGAAATATAGAAAACTTGAAATTAAAAACAACCCTTGAATTAATTCTGAATAGAGTACATTACAACTGAAAACTTTAAAAGATACAATATTAAAAATTACAATAAAATTATAGAAATTAAGACTCTACTGCTCCAGTGCATCCCTTCATTTAAATAGCTCCATATTAGGGTTTGGGGGGAACTATTTGTCTTTTCCCAGCAAGAAGATGAGCCATTAGATGAAAGGACTTCAATCTTGACCTTTGAAATTTTGGCGCCAATTTGCATTTTTGGAGTTTACCTCTGATTATTGAGGCCAGAAGGGAGAGGTTTGTTTGTTTGTGTTTGTCTGGTGCACAAGGGGGGGGGGGGAAGGAGTGTAACAGAGGAGAAAAAAGGGTAGGGGTGATGATGAGGGATGGGTGGTAGCAGGCTGAGGTGGAGGTGATGTGGAGGGGATGGTGTTGGTGTTGACCGAAGTCAAACAAGGAGGGAGTGGGCTTGAATACGGGGGTGGTTTATTATTTGTGGAGTGGGCTAAAGAAAAATGGGCCTGGGGGTGAGTGGATCAGATCATGGAGTGGGTTTGGGTTTTGGTTTTGGTAGAGTTAACTTAGGATCCGTTTGGTTTTAGTAACTCTAAATCACAAGGACCATTCATGTAATTTAGCAAAAGTTGGGGGGGGGGGGCTGTGGTGTTTTACCCAAGTAACCATAAGGATCAATCTTGCCATTTGTTAATTGTACAAAGACCACAAATAACATTTTTTTTCATTTAAAAATACCCGAGGACCATTTTTGTAAAATTTTAAAGTTGAGGGACTTTTTCTGTAAATTTCCCAAACTTATGATCCAAGGGCTATTGTGATAACTTATGATTTTCCAACAACCAAATATGATTTTTCATTCAAAATAATTCCACCCGGGATCAAATCTGTCAATTTCCAAAACTCCAGGGACCATTTTTGTCAACTTTGGATTTTAAGGGGTAAAAGTGTAATTTTCTCAAACTTTATCACCCAAGGACTTATTTTGATAATTTTTGACTTTTCTTTGCCTTGGGTTGACTTTTCTTTCGTTTTAAACTTTCAGGGACTAGTTTTGCCAAATTTTGAAACTTGGGGGACTGAAACTGCCAATTGTGCAAACTTTGTTCGTTTTTCATTTGTTTTCAAACATTTTGCATCTAAAACATATAAAACACGCTTTTGGGATAATTTGTGTATTTTGATGCGCTTTTGGGTGTTTTTGGATGTTTTGGCAGTCCAGATACGGTAAAAATGATGAGTGTTTGAGCACTCATCAATCCCCCACACTAAGCTATTGCTAGTCCCTAGCAATCTTTTGAGAAAAACTTGATGGATTTTAAACTCTTTACCAAAAGCCATCACTTCTGGAGTAGCCAGGTGTAAGAACTGTGGCACACCTGATAACCGTGTGATTTTGAGCAAACCACCAGCTGTCAACGGATTTGATAAGTCTTTACCAGGAGCCGTTTGCTCCTGGACTAGCCAGCATCTTGATGGACTAAGTCAACATCTTGGTGAGCTGAATACCAATTATGGATTTTCCACTGCCTTTACCACAAGCCATAATCTTGCGGGCTAGCCAACTCATTCGCTTATTAGGATGCGGGGGAGTTGAGGAACCATGCAATTTTTGGCAAATTGCCAGCCGTAAACGGATTTGATTTGTCTTTACCAAGAGCCGTTTGCTCCTGGACTAGCCAATCCCTTTGTCATTTAGACTTTGGCGGACTGATAACCACAAAAATTTTGGAATAAAGTGAAAAATTTTGAAAAATTTTGGCCTAAAATGGGGGTACTTGAAAGTATTTTGCGATAAAATTCGCTAGAATTTCCCCCCCACACTTAGAAATGAATATTGTCCTCAATATTCAAAATCCCGGCTATTATGCCGAAACTGTGAACGTAAAAAGATAATATTCGAAGCTAACTGTGGAATTTTGTTTTGTATTTTTCACTTTATTTTATCTGTACATACAATTTTTTTTTTTTTTTTTTTTTTTTTTTTTTTTTTTTTTTATTTTTGGCTCATTACCTCCCAGGCTTGTGTTAGGTTTACCACGCTAGCTAATCACTTGTGAATGATTAACTGTAGTAAATTTGCCCTAACAGCCCGGGAGTTGAATGATAAAGTTTATAATATACATACACTTTCCAGGTTTGTGTCAGGTTTACCACGCTAGCTAATCACTTGTGAATGATTAACTGTAGTAAATCCGCCCTGACAGCCTGGAAGATGAATAATAAAGTATATAATATACATACACATCCCAGGCTTGTGTCAAGTTTACCACGCTAGCTAATCACTTGTGAATGATTAACTGTAGTAAATTTGCCCTGACAGCCCGGGAGTTGAATGACATAATATACATACAAAACATGTTTATTGAATTTTGAAAAATATTTACTTTTGAAACGGTGGGGGATGGCCACTCCCCCACACTAGGGTGGTAGAAAATAGAAAGAAGTCAGAAATACGGGTGAAAACCCGTATATGTTGCTAATTTTTGTTCACCGAGTCACTAGCTTGACTCGATCCCCGAATTCAATTGTCCTTGGGGAAAGTTTGGAGATCTGGGACAACCATGGGTGGTATGTCCTCTCCAAAGTAGTGCTTTAGACGATGTCCATTCACTTTGAAGTTAGGGCCGTCATTTTGTGATAATTCGACGGTGCCATAAGGATAAACCTTAACGATAGTGAATGGACCAGTCCATCGGGTTTTGAGCTTTCCCGAGAAGATCTTGAGTCTAGAGTTGAAAAGAAGGACTCGATCACCAACATTGAAAATGCGGTTTTTGATCTTGGAGTCATGAATCTTCTTTGTCTTTTCCTTGTAGATCAAAGAGTTCTCGTAGGCTTGATCATGAAGTTCATTTAATTCATTCAGTTGAACTTTCCTATGATCACCCGCAGTTTTGAGGTCAAAATTTGCATGCTTGAGAGCCCAATAGGCTTTATGCTTAAGCTCGATCGGAAGATGGCACGCTTTCCCGTACACAAGCTTATATGGCGTACACCCAATGGGTGTTTTATACGCCGTACGGAAAGCCCAAAGTGCATCATCTAATTTATCCGACCAAGATGCATGATTTTCCCCAACGGTTCTCTCCAATATTCTCTTAATGCCTCGATTGGAAACTTCTACTTGTCCACTTGTTTGAGGGTGGTACGCAGTAGAAAGACGATGAGTTACACCATACTTTTGCATGACTTTATCAAATTTGTCATTGCAAAAATGCGTACCACGATCACTAATTATAGCACGTGGAGTTCCAAATCGAGCAAAGAGAGCTTTCAAAAACTTCACAACTACTCGGGCATCATTTGTGGGTAAAGCTTTTGCTTCGACCCATTTTGACAGATAGTCAACTGCCACGAGTATATACTTGTTTCCATGAGATGACGGAAATGGCCCCATAAAGTCAATGCCCCAAACGTCAAAGATTTCACAAACTTGAATTGCATTTTGTGGCATTTCATTCTTTTGTGAAATATTCCCGTGACGTTGACAAGCGTCACAGGATTTGACCAATTCATGGGCATCCTTGTAGATTGTGGGCCAAAAGAAACCGGAATCAAACACCTTTTTGGCGGTGTAATTTGGATTGTGGTGGCCCCCCGTGGGACCAGCATGGCAAGCCTTTAAGATTTCAGCGGCTTCTTGACCATATACACACCGCCGGATGACTTGATCCGCACAGATTTTGAACAAATAGGGGTCGTCCCAGAAATAATGTTTTACATCTTTAAAGAATTTATTTTTCTGTTGGGACGACATCCCTTTCACAATGAAGTTACCCGCAAGGTAATTTGCGAAATCGGCAAACCAAGGGGTAACAGAATCTCCACGAAAGGCAACCGCATTGAGCGTCTCAAGGGGGAAGGTTTCATTAATTTCCCTTTTTTCGGAGACATCTTGATGGGGGTTTTCCAAACGGGAGAGATGATCAGCAGCTAGGTTCTCAGCTCCTTTTTTATCACGAATAATGATATCAAATTCCTGAAGGAGGAGAACCCAACGAAGAAGTCTCGGCTTTGCATCTTGTTTTGCAAAAAGGTACTTCAAAGCCGAGTGATCCGTATACACTATGCTTTTTGTCAGGATCAAGTATGGCCGGAATTTTTCAAAAGCATACACCACAGCTAATAATTCTTTTTCAGTGGTGGTGTAATGGCTTTGAGCCTCGGTCATAGTCTTGCTGGCATAGTGTATAGGCTGAAAATGTTTTGTTTTTCGTTGCCCCAAGACTGCCCCAATAGCGTAATCACTAGCATCACACATGAGCTCAAAGGGCAAGTCCCAATCGGGGGCAACAAGAATCGGTGCCTCGGTAAGCCTTTTCTTTAATGTTTCAAAGGCTTCGATGCACTCAGGGGAGAAGATAAAAGGAGCATCCTTTTCGAGGAGATGGGTCATAGGCCGGGCGATTTTAGAAAAATCTTGAATAAACCTACGGTAAAAGCCGGCGTGACCCAAAAAGCTCCTAACACCTTTCACAGTTGTGGGATGAGGTAATTTTGCAATGACGTCCACTTTGGCACGATCAACCTCAATCCCGTTTTTTGAAATTTTATGGCCGAGGACAATGCCCTCTTTGACCATAAAGTGACTCTTCTCCCAATTTAGACATAACTTTGTGTCTTCACAACGTTTTAGCATATCGTCTAAGTGGGAGAGGCATGACTGAAACGAATCCCCAATGACCGAAAAATCGTCCATAAAGACCTCCATACTTTTTCCGATCATGTTGGAAAAAATGGCCATCATACATCTTTGAAACGTACCCGGAGCATTACATAAGCCGAATGGCATACGTTTATATGCGAAAGTTCCATAGGGGCACGTGAAAGTGGTCTTTTCTTGGTCTTGCGGGTCAATGGGAATCTGAAAGTAACCCGAGAAACCATCGAGGAAGCAATAATACTCATTCCCCGCTAATCTCTCGAGCATCTGATCCATAAAGGGCAGAGGAAAATGATCCTTACGGGTGGCGTCATTTAACTTACGATAATCAATACAGACGCGCCAACCCGTAACCAAACGAGTTGGAATCAACTCATTCTCCTCGTTTGTGACAACAGTAATGCCACCCTTTTTTGGAACACAATGGACTGGGCTGACCCAAGGACTGTCCGAGATAGGGTAAATCAATCCGGCATCAAGAAGTTTTAAAACCTCTTGTTTGATAACCTCGTGAATTTTTGGATTCACCCTTCTTTGATGTTGGACCGCAGGTTTGAAGTCATCCTCCATTAATATCTTGTGAGTACAAAACTCAGGGTCGATGCCCTTGATATCGGAGAGACGCCAAGCAATTGCTCGTTTATGAGACTTCAAAACCTGTATAAGAGCAGCCTTTTCCTCAACACTTAAATTTTTAGCAATTATGACGGGCAATTTATCATCACCCTCCAGAAATGCATACTCAAGGTGAGGAGGCAAGTCCTTAAGTTCAACCTCAGGGAAGTCATCAGTTTTCTCAACATTTTTGACCTCCTCTTTATGAAGTTGTTGTGGTAGAACAGGAAGATGAGAGGAATCTTCGTTTAACAATTTTTCAAGCAGGTGAATATCCCTCTCGAGGTCGATCTCTTGGTTATCGATTCCATCGGGAACCGAATCACTTTTGAGAAAGGCCTCAATTTCTTCTGAGAAGATGAAGTCACTTCCCTCAAACGGAGTGAGGGAAGGAAAAGAATTGGCAACAATGGGGTGAGAAGATGGAGTGAGGTTTTCACTCGAAGAATCATCGACAAAACCTAGAATCTCTTGAGCGTACTCCTCAGACGCAACATCAATGACCTCAATTCGGTTAACCGTTTCGGCGTCATAATTAGAGGAGTACCTCGAAGTTTGATCGAGGTTGAAGGTTACAGCTTCATTACCAACACGAAGAGTTATTACCTCTTCGTGCACATCAATTAACGCACGACCAGTCCTTAAGAATCCCCTCCCAAGAATGAGAGGAACTCGTGGGTCAGCATCGAACTTAACAACAACGAAGTCAGCGGGGAAATGGAACTTTCCTACTTTCACGAAAACGTCTTCGGCAATGCCGAGAGGACGAGAGATTGAACGGTCGGCAAGCTCGAGAGTCATGCACGTAGGAGTAAGTTGAGGAAGAGATAGTTTCTCCCACACTGAGTAAGGCATCAGGTTGATGCTAGCGCCAAGATCGGCCAAGGCGAAGCATTCAACCATCCCAGGGAAAACACATGGAATGAGAAATCTCCCAGGGTCTCCAAGCTTCTTAGGAAGCTTCTTTAAGATAACCGCAGAGCAGTTTTCGTTCAAAGGAGTTTTTGCCATTTCGTACAATTTTTCCTTGTTGCTTAACAAGTTCTTGATCATCGATGCAAATTTGGGCATCAGGATGATAGCATCCGCAAGGCTAACGTCAAAGTGCAAATCTTGAAAGATTTGATAAAACTTATCCATTTGGTGACTAGCCTTTTCGCGGAGCTTTTGCTCATTAAGTCGTGACGGGTAAGGTAGCGAAGGTTTGGATTTAGGGTTCTCAACAGGAGTTGTTGATGGTTCAAATACAACTCCTCGTTTTGGTACAAGTCCAGATTTTGGTACAATCTCTGGAACAACCTGAGGGTGGACATGTGCGGTACTTCGTGGGCTAGGAGATTGCACCTTGTCCGTGGTTGCCTCAGGCTCAATTTCAACTTCCTCGGAATAAAGAGGAGGAGGAATAGGAGGAACTGGCGGCTCTTCATAAGCTTTACCACTGCGTGTAGTAATAGCTTTAAGTTCACCCTTGGGGTTAACAACTGTATTAGCCGGGAGACCTCCTGATGTAGAGGGTGGAGTGAGATGATTCATAAGACTGGCAAGCATATTCTCAATCTTGCTTTGAGATTGATCAATTTTGTTGTTTGTTACCATCAACTCACTCTTCAGCTCTTGACCTTGTTTGGCTATCGATGTTTGAAAATCATTCTTCAGATTTGAGATTTGATTTTGCATTGCCCTCATTTTGGTCTCATTAACTTTGATGTAGTTATTGAGATCATTTGGGAGGGGATCTTGATAATTTGGAGCTGAATACCCTTGATTACCCCTTTGGGGTGGGTACTGATTGACGGGGGCAGGATTTTGATTTTGCATACTAGGCCCCTTTTGGTGATTAGGATTAAACCTATTTGGATTCTGAGGGAAACCGGGTGGTCCACCCTGATTGCTAGCCCGGTAATTTGGTTCCACTTGAGGACGGTATTGGTTACCTCCTTGATTGGAATTGCCGGCTATTGCATTTACTTCGAAGGGATTGCCTTCGGTGGCAGGGCAATTATAATATGAATGTGGACCACCACAAGTGACACAAACTTCTATCTTTTTGATTTCAGCTTGTGGAGAAGGAGAAGAATCTTTCTTGCCTTGGGCGAGAACCAATGCATGGACAGCTTCCGTGAGTTTGTCAAGTCTAGCATCGGTGCTAGACTGAGCCACGGGCAATGAGGAAGAAGGAACAACATCCCTTTGGGAAACAACCGATTTGCTTCGGGGAATGCGGACCTTAGACTTATTCTCAATGATTTCTAAAGCTTCCTTTGTGGTGCGATTCAAGAAGTTACCTCCCGCGGAGGCATTTAGAGAGTCTTGATCGGATTGGCTTACACCATTGTAGAAAGTATCAAGTGTCATGAGATCGGAGAAACCATGGTGAGGACATTTTCGGAGCAATTCCTTGTAACGATCCCATGCCTCACTAAAGGATTCATCAAATTTCTGCGTGAATTTCATGATCTCATTTTTGAGACTCGTGGTTTTGGAAGGAGGAAAGAATTCATTCACGAACTTTTTCACAAGATCTTCCCATGTCTCAATAGATCGTGGAGGTTGTTTTTCAAGCCAAATCCGGGCTTGTCCCTCCAGGGAGAATGGGAAGAGAAGAAGTTTGATTGATTCACAGGGGACATCTTTGCATTTGATGGTGTATGTGATTTTATTGAACCATCGAATGTGATCCTGAGGATCGTCCCTCTCATAACCGTAGAACTGACGTGATGTGGCCAGGTTTATCAACCCTGTCTTAAGCTCAAAATTGTCGGCCATGATGGCCGGAACAACGATAGCATCTCCGTAACCCTCAATGGGTGCTTGGAGAAGCTCGTTCATAGTTGGCTCAGCAGCCATGATAACAGAAGATGTGGGAACAGTACCGATTTCAGGTCCGACTGTTGGTGCTGAACGTCGACGACGTCTTCTAGGTATTCTTACAAGCTCACGTAATGGGCTAGTAGACCTAGAAGAACGAGTGCGCATGCACTAAAAACTCACTCAAAACAAAATCGAGGCAAAACGACAGTGAACTTAAACCAATAATCGCAAGCAAGTGGCTTCTTTAAGAAAGGTACACCACTCACAAGGATACAAAGGCAAGTTTTTATCTTTCTGATTGGGGACTTATTATGTTCACACCCCCAGTTGGTAGGTGTTCTGTCTTGGTTTGCGACGGTTTATTTTTATGTAGAATTATTATACACAAGAAAGAGACGGATGTTTTTGTGTTTTTGTGAATGGGTTTAAAAACTTTTTGGAAATATTTTTGGTATCGTTTCGTTTACCAAAATCGTTTTTCTTTAAGAATCACCTTAAAAGAAAACCGAATCAGAAAACGTTACGATCTGTTTTGTTGTTTTTAATTTTTTTTGGTGTTTTAACACTTTAGGAAAAGTGTTAATGACTTTTTTGTATTTTGATTATGAAAATATACACAAGTGGTGGTATTTATACAGTGAGTGAGGTGAGATAACACTAATCTCAAATAACGCTTTAGAAACGCGCACACTTCCCCGGCAGCGGCGCCAAAAATTGATTGAGCCTGAACCACCTAACTTATATTAACCAAATAAAGGTCAACAAAGTCAAATAGCCTAGGTCAATGCTCCGGGTAATATAGGGTATCACCAGGTCGTTAAGTCCCGTTGAAGTGTGAATTGTAACTTTGGCGTATTTGTGATCGGGTAATTATTCACAGGAAAAGGTTATGATCAGAATTATTTGGAACTTATTAACAAATATAGCTTAGGAAAGCTACGTGAGTGATTACTGGAATTTAGATTACGAAGATATGAGCTAAAAACTAAAAACGTACGTTTTAATTAAAAAACGTAAACAAACGCACAAAACAAAAAGTACAACTGAAGGACGGGAAGGGTTAAAAGTGTAAATTTAATAATTTTACAATCCTAATAATAAAAGAAAATTTTTAAGAAAAATTAAAATTATTTTTACACTATTTAATTATTTATAATTAATTAATTACTAATTATCTATTTAATATTAATTAAACTAATTAGAATTATTAAAAATACTTAAAAGACTTAGAAAATTAAGAAAAAAATTTATAAATCTAATTAACCATCATGGGAATCCTAAAAAATTATAAAAAGTTAATTTTATGTATTTTTAAGTTAATTAACTAATTATTATTCTACTTATTAATTAATATCTAATTAAACTATTTAAATTATTAAAACTATTAAATGAACAGTAAAAATTCTAGAAAAATTTATAAAAATGTTTTAACTAAAATAGAAGCTATAAAAATTATAAAAACTAGGTTATACTATATAAAAACTAATTATGCTAATTAATTGATTAATATTAATTAAAACTAAATTAAACTAAAATTAATTAGAAATACCACTAAATGACAAAATAAAAATCTGGAAAAATTTGTAAAATTATTTTAACCTAAAATATAATTTCTAAAAATATAAAAGTGACATTTTACTTAGAAATTAATTAAAAAGAAAAATAAATAGATAAATCCTATTAAATAGAAGCTATCACTATTTTTAAAAGTGGTTTTTTTGATTTTTTCTTTTTCTAAACTGATAATAAGATAAAAACAAGTAACTTTAACAAAAACACTTTTGTTTTAACCCAACAAATAAGCAATTGAAATGCTTATTACACCCACAGTTGACTTTTGTTGACTGTGGAGTGTTTTAAGCTCAAATGGGGAATTGTGGGGTCCACACTGAATAAACTTGGTTCTACTGAGTCTTAGGAACAATATTTAGCAACTTACAACCAACAAACAAGCATCAATAAGCCAAAAAGCTACAAATAAGCAATTACTAAATGAAAACTGAGGCAGTTTGGGGACAAACTTAAGGGACCAAATCAGATGGGGTCCACAGGCCTAGGGTTCAAATGAAAGGTTCACAAACACTCCTGGGTAGGAGGGGGGTTGGGAGAACCAACTATTGCTGTGTGGGACCCACTGGGTCATCCACAATAGACCACCAAAGTGTGGTGGTGACCTGAGCTATCTGATGTGCAAGGCAGTTGAGCTATAAGCTTGGATAAGCTTTAAAAAAAAACTTGGAACAAGCTACACAGATAACACAGAAGCTAAAATTTGATGGAAGTAAATGACTTGTACTTAGAATAAGCAAAAACAAAGGAAAATCACAAGAAATAAGATGATAAATCACAATGAGCAAAACCAAATCACTGCCCACACAAGCAGCCTGCAGTCAACTTCAAGGGCTAAATAAGCTCATGACATAAGCTGATAGGTACAAGGTGAGGGCTGAAATAGCTAGCAGAGGTGATGGACTTTCCAAAACCCCAACACTCCTATAGTGGGGCCCACTAATAAGCCCAGTGAGGGCTTACCAAAAAGCTTAAATGTACTGAGTTCTCAGAACACAAAGCCAAATGGGACAAGTTAAAAGGTATTGCAGGCTTATTAACTGAGTATGAAATTGCAATAAAAGCCTTGAACCTTGAAGTATGGCAGGTAAGCTTCTAAAAAAAACAAAGGACTCACAACTAGACTCACTGAGAAGCTCACAGACAGCTTATGAACAAGGCTGCAAGAACACCACTGGGTGAGCAGGGCAGGCTAATTAGCAACCAACAAAGATTAAGCCACTCAAACTCTAATATAAAAAATTCCTAAAATTTTGAAAAAATTGTTTTTAGAATCACAACCTGGCAAAGAACAAACATCCAAAATTTCCATTCATAACTCCAAATCACTAGTAAATGAAAATTCTCCCAAGTTTTGAACAATTTCACAATGTTGACTTTTTCAGTTCATCCCATTGTTGACTTATTTGAACTTCCATTGATCTAAACTGATTCAAATTGACATCTTATGATGAAATGAGACTAAATCAAGCAATAGTAACAAGTTTGCAAGCAAAAATTTATGATTTGGCTACCCTAACTCCCAACAGTGAACTGAGTGTACAAAATTCAAACTAATTTTGACTTTAAAGGAAATGGACAGTATTTAGTGAGTGTAACAACCTATTTAGACTTATACTAGTATGTTAAAACCAAAAACAATAGCCACAACTTCCTCTGAGATCACAATCTCAGCAGTACCAAACACCCCATATTGCACTGTCTTGGAATGATTTTCAAAGTGTCCCAATGTTTTAAGTTTCAAAAGTAATAACCAAACTTCTAATTAGTTATAACAGAGCAAAAGAAGCCTTAATTACTCAAGAAACAGTGGTGTATAACAATCAATCACATATGGGCTATTTTGAGCTTAATTGAGACAGTGAGCTATCAGAAATGTGGACAAGAGATATATGAGTTATACCATAAGAATATTAAGAATCAAAATCACTATTAAGCTACTCCAAACCAGAAATAAGCATGAGAATAAGTGCAAAATATAATAAGCAGTGACTAAGCATTTGCAAAGTAGAAAATGGAAAATAAGAATTGAGCTTACAAAAAGCCTCCAAGCTGAAAACAAGTAATTCAAGATCCACAATCAACCCCTAAGTGCTCCCATGAGCTCTAAACCAGGTCCATCCCAAATTCAACCTGCTCCTTGCTTCTTCACCATTTTCTTATAATTATTTTTATTTTTATTTATTTATTATTATTTTTTTTTATTTATATTATTCAATGAAACTTGAGAGTGCAAGAAATATAGAAAACTTGAAATTAAAAACAACCCTTGAATTAATTCTGAATAGAGTACATTACAACTGAAAACTTTAAAAGATACAATATTAAAAATTACAATAAAATTATAGAAATTAAGACTCTACTGCTCCAGTGCATCCCTTCATTTAAATAGCTCCATATTAGGGTTTGGGGGGAACTATTTGTCTTTTCCCAGCAAGAAGATGAGCCATTAGATGAAAGGACTTCAATCTTGACCTTTGAAATTTTGGCGCCAATTTGCATTTTTGGAGTTTACCTCTGATTATTGAGGCCAGAAGGGAGAGGTTTGTTTGTTTGTGTTTGTCTGGTGCACAAGGGGGGGGGGGAAGGAGTGTAACAGAGGAGAAAAAAGGGTAGGGGTGATGATGAGGGATGGGTGGTAGCAGGCTGAGGTGGAGGTGATGTGGAGGGGATGGTGTTGGTGTTGACCGAAGTCAAACAAGGAGGGAGTGGGCTTGAATACGGGGGTGGTTTATTATTTGTGGAGTGGGCTAAAGAAAAATGGGCCTGGGGGTGAGTGGATCAGATCATGGAGTGGGTTTGGGTTTGGGTTTTGGTAGAGTTAACTTAGGATCCGTTTGGTTTTAGTAACTCTAAATCACAAGGACCATTCATGTAATTTAGCAAAAGTTGGGGGGGGGGGGCTGTGGTGTTTTACCCAAGTAACCATAAGGATCAATCTTGCCATTTGTTAATTGTACAAAGACCACAAATAACATTTTTTTTCATATAAAAATACCCGAGGACCATTTTTGTAAAATTTTAAAGTTGAGGGACTTTTTCTGTAAATTTCCCAAACTTATGATCCAAGGGCTATTGTGATAACTTATGATTTTCCAACAACCAAATATGATTTTTCATTCAAAATAATTCCACCCGGGATCAAATCTGTCAATTTCCAAAACTCCAGGGACCATTTTTGTCAACTTTGGATTTTAAGGGGTAAAAGTGTAATTTTCTCAAACTTTATCACCCAAGGACTTATTTTGATAATTTTTGACTTTTCTTTGCCTTGGGTTGACTTTTCTTTCGTTTTAAACTTTCAGGGACTAGTTTTGCCAAATTTTGAAACTTGGGGGACTGAAACTGCCAATTGTGCAAACTTTGTTCGTTTTTCATTTGTTTTCAAACATTTTGCATCTAAAACATATAAAACACGCTTTTGGGATAATTTGTGTATTTTGATGCGCTTTTGGGTGTTTTTGGATGTTTTGGCAGTCCAGATACGGTAAAAATGATGAGTGTTTGAGCACTCATCAGATGTTATCTAGATTAAGAAGAGCATTGCCGCTGTTGAGGAGACATTTATATGCCGTACTTCCCCTTTCTTTGAAACGACTTTAGTTTTTACATCTGTTGATGCATCGCTTGTATTGGGCAGGGGGGCTGATATTCCTGAGGCCCCGACTTCTGTGTTATTGGAGCTTCGTGATGTGGTAGGCACGGGTGCTCATGCCACTGATGGGGCTGGCCCTTCTACTGCTCCTGCTTCTTCTTCCATGGAGGAAGAGAATGTCGTTGTTTCAACATAGGAGTCTTTTTGATGTGTGTTTGGTGTGTTTCGAAAGCTTTATATTTATTAAACTAGTTTCACCATTTCCTTAATACACAAAACACATGGGCAAAAGTATAACCCCCGTTTATAGCAAAGGTTTGAGGTAAGACCAGGTCGTCCCAAGAGAGGATGTTGTTTCTTATTGCTAGTTATAGATAACAAAATTAGATTCCAATGGTTGTCACTTATCACTAAAACCGTTTTTGTTGGATTTAAGTTCTTTGAAATGTTTTCCCAATTTATATTAAAAGTATGTTTATTCAAGGCAAAGCACATGAGAATCATGAGAGGTATCACAGAAGTTACATGGACAATGTATAAGAGTAAGACATGATGGTAGATCACGTTAACTAGTATATCTATCCTTATGTAAAAGAATCTCCTTTCGGCCTTTGATTCTAGATTCACAGAATGCATAAAGTGTGGTACAAGTATGAAGTATATAACATGCATTTCCTCTAGTCAAGACGTTAGACATTAGACTAGCCATTAAATGTGTCATAGTCAAGGTTATCATTTGTTTTACTAAGCAATTCTCACAAGCATAGCAATGAGTTGTTATAGACAGACAATTCATAATATAACCAACATGATTGAATCTTTCGACCTTTAAGCAATCAGTATGATCAATCAACACAAATGATAAAATACTAAACAATGACATATCAAATGCAAGTAACATAGATTCAATATTCATGATATTAATCTCATAACAAACATGGCTCAAATACCTCAAACAAACATAAGGTTACTACTCCATATCATTCATAAAGTTAAACAAGTACACAAGTATTTCTAGCATTATAACGAATTATACCGAAAGTATTCGAGCTCCAAGTGGTTCTCCACGTGTGGTTCTTACTACTTAGCTAGTGGTTTTGGTACAAACCACTACTAACTGCTTCTATGATCAAGATTTATTTGTTGTTGTTGTGTTGTGTCTAAACCTCCGTTTTGAGCTCTTATTTATAGCGTGAAATGTTGCCCTAGCATGTCCAAATGAGTTATGATAGGCAAGTGATCGGCCTCAACATTGAAGTGGCTCATTAATGTAGAAAACATAACTGCCATGTGAAGTACGCCGCACATTTGGTGTAAAACCGGCGAGCTTTATTTCGCGTAACCGGCGCCTATGTTGTATACAAGCGGCGTAATTTACGTTTGACTCGTGAATATATAGTTGACCAAAGATGCCCGTAAGTGGCGCTCTTCCTTCATATAAGCGGCGTGCTTTAGTCCAAACTAAGTCTTTTTCTTTTTATGTTTACAAAGTCATCCAACTCGGGCTTTACTCATTACTTTCACCAGACCTATATCCTGCAAATATATTCTCATATTAAGTATCAAAAGTCCTAATAATGTGGTTATTTTATCCTATAATTCATATAATATCGGGGGTATAAACATGTATAATACGAGACTCATCAAACTCCCCCATACTTAAACCAATGCTTGCCCTCAAGCATAAAAGAAATGTATTTTTAAAAACTAAGTCTCGTATAAGTTTCAAAAGTATATATTTATTGTGTATCCAAGACAACCAAGAATAACATGACATGCTCCTCACGAAAGTTTCAAATTTTCATATTCACTTAAGCACTCATAAAAATAGTTTTTGGTATGGAATCACTCTCAAAGCTTAGTCATAACTTATTTAACCATATGCTTGTAAAAGAAACAAAACTACACCGACGTGGGTAAGCACCAAGTATAAATATCAAAGAGGTCTTTATTGGGTTTAAGGGTTATACGGTATGGATTTAGATATGGAATAATTTGTTAAAACTTAAGTCGGGAATTCATACTTCTTCTTTCTATACCTTTTTGTTTTTTTCATTTTCGACCACATTATAACAAGCATAAAGCGTGCACTCTTCGTACTCATCGTAATTGGTATACAACCTGTGGAAAACTAGAAGGGGGGGGGGTTGAATAGTTTTACATCCTTTTAAATTTGTAAAAACAAGTTTGTTTTAAAAAACTTCGATTCTAGTTTATATGATCTCAATACTTGCACTATATGAACAATTATATAGTAACTAACTAACTAAGCTAATATAGTAAAGGTAAATAAGTAAGTAATGAAAAGAGTTGGAGAGATCAAACCACAACACAATGATTTATAGTGGTTCGGCTACAAGGTCACCTTCCTTGTTCCTACTCCACTCCCCGAGTCACCTACTCGAGAGTTTTCTTCACAATGTCAGCAAACTCCCTTATGGCGGATAAAACCTTACACACCAATTTACACACCACAACAACGTCACAAATTGATCACAACTTCTACACAACTTCTTCACACCAATCCACTTCACACCTATCTTCTTCACACCTTTCTTCTTCACACCAATCTTCTTCACATCAATCTACTTCACACCTATCTTCTTCACAACTACACTACTTCACTACTAAACAACTTCTTCTACCTACACAACTTCTAATTCTTCTAAACTACTAATTACAAGCACAACACAACTTTACAAATAATATATACAATATACACAACTACTCTTCAATGCTTCTTGAACTTAGTTGTAGAAGGAGTGTTCTTCTTTTGCACTTTGGATGAGGATGGATGAGAAGGGATTAAATCACTTGAAATAAGGATTAGTAATCAAATGATCAAAGGATTTTGGAAGATGTTTAGAGAGTTTCAGATCTGAAATTATTGTGCAAAAGGTGAGGCAAAATTCCAGAATTAAGGTGGTATGATACGTGGGAATCGCACCAGGCTTTACCTCTCAAGGGATCTTGAGAAGCTTACAACCCCCACCAGGCAGTGTACCTGATCGTTGTAGTATAGTATAGTGACAAGTACCGGGGGATTGATCGTTTAGCTAGGAATAGTGTCGCTAGGATTAGAAAACCTAAATACTAGTTCTAAAGGTGAAGTATGATTATTTTTGTATTTTTATATTTTTTAGAAAGCAAGTAAAAATCTCGGGTTTGAAGGATTTGGGCGGAATTAGTTGCTAATCAACTAACCCAATACTAAAGATGCAATCAAAATAAAATACTAGAAATGTAAATAAACTAAATTATACTAAGGTTGTGAGCAATAAGTGGAGAAAATGTGTTTACTTAGATTTCACTACTCCCTAGAAATTATATCTTTTACATGTTAATTACTTGTTATAGTTGCATGGATGACGGGTTTCATTAGATCCAAGCAAACACAAGATAGATCTAGCCTAGCATGATGGAATTAAGACAAGAACAAGATATAGACAACTAACACATAGACATATTGATTGAATTAAAAGAACACTTATCTTAATTACACATAAAAGGTATCAAGGGCTTAGAACCCTTGAAAAACCTGTAAAATTTGCACCAAGTTCGTACTTAGGGTTTCTCCAAAACTTCTCTCTTTTTAATGTGAAAATTAGAAAACTATATATAGGAAAACGGGTCTGACGGCGTCAAGACCAAACTTGTGACGCCGTCACCTCGCCGCCAAAACTCTTTTCGGACTGCCTTGATCTACTTTTGACGCCGTCATGTATTATGCATTTCCAGGCCGTCATGACTTTTATTCTTGACGCCCTACTTCGTGACGCCGTCAAATCTGTACTGGATCGTCATGGAAATTTGCTCTTGACGCCGTCAGGATGTTACTCTTGATGCCGTCACCTACTGTTCCCAGCAAGGAAAATTAAGACTTTGGCGTTTTCTTGACTTTTATGCTCCAAAAACGTCCGAATTGCTTCCTTTTCCAGATTTCACTCCCAAAGTTCCTAAAATCACAAAAGGAACGATTTAGGGCAATATTTGATCAAATAAAGTCAATTCCGGGCTTAAATGATCCCCTAAAAGTGGTTCATTTTTCGCCTCATCATATACCCTTACACTTGAGATTTGCTTGTCCTCAAGCAAATGCGCTTTTATTCTACTCAAAATACAAGTTAGGGGTCATTTAACACTAATATAAAAGTAATTACAACAAATAATCGTTCCACTAAAGACCAATAGACAAGCACGGAGGTCATACACAAGCACCTCACAAATAGTGTTTAGATACTCACATCTCTCGGGTGTAATAAAGTATAAATTACAATATGGAAACGGAAGATATCTCTCACTACCTGTCATAGCAAAATAGATTACCATAGGCTTGGGAAAGGATCAAACCTCCACCACATGACGTAAGCACCTAGGATAAACTATCAAAGAGGTCTTTTAAAGGGTTGTAACGTTAGGTGTAGGGATATGAAATACACGGTTTTGTTGGATAAAGGAAGTTTTACTGGTGGCGAGTTAACAATCTTGGTTAATTACATGTATAATGTGGCGTTGCTAAGCCAAGACTAGACTCGACTTAAGCTAATAAATGAAAAATAACAAAAACATAAAATAAACATAGAATAAAAAGGGATGGTAGTCCGTATGTTTTTTTCTCTTTTTCCTATTTTCTATTTTTTTTTTTCTTTTTCTTGATTTTTTTTTTTTTTTTTTTTTTTTTTTTTTTTTTTTTTTTTTTTTTTTTGCATACACTCTTACCCTACCATCCAAAATAATACATCATAGGGGATGAACATTCCCCTTACACTTGAAATTTCACATACTTTACAATAAACTGATCTAATGACTCGAATTAAGATAATCAAAACACTTGGAGCACTTTTAAGATTAACGTACATATGGGGGTAATAAATGATGTTCTTCCCCATTACTCCATAAACAAGTACTTTACCCATGAGTCCCAATAGTCCCAAAACAATATGTACAAGGATATGACTCGACTTAGCAACCATGTAATCAATTAGATAATTAACTTAGGGTTTAACAAATAACAATAATGCACTAAAAATGAGCGCATACACGGAAGGCTAAGGCGATTTGGGTGTACATTTAAGTGGGGTGTAACAAATTCTTCCTTTAAGTAAAATGCTTAAAGTTAGAAACGAAAAGATAGGCTCGGAGGGGTGTACTAGGGGTTTCGTGTACTAAAAATGAGTACAACGCTAAGGGTGTGGGAGAAATTAGTTGACTTAACTAGCCAAGTAATATGACTTAAATGGTCAAGTAATTATAATACGGGTTTAACACAAGGGTGATCCTAATGCCTCTTATCATGTAGTAAATCCTACCACACGAATGTAGTCTCACTAGCGGTCTCGGGATGCATCACTAACGCAAGTTCTAGAATCTAAATGCTACCGGTACACTCATAAGCACTAATAATAAATGCTTTTCCTATCAAATCTAAAGGCGAACCTCACATATTTGGGTGGAAATTTTTTCTGAATATACGGTTATGTGCTAGTCATACAATCTCATATCCATGAGACGCTTGCTATGGCTAAAGTTTCACTCCTAAATGTTGTAAAAAAATTTAAATTTGGCGCTAAAATTACACTAACAAGTATTTCTCATAGTTTTAATACACATCTACCATTAGACAAAACAAACTCAAGCGAAAGTGTGCATGTAAGGTATCATCTTTTTACCCTCCCTTTACACTTAAGATGAACATTGTCCCCAATGTTCAAGTAAAGAATGTAAAAGTGAAAAAAAAAGTAAAAAGAATGAAATCAAATACTCCCCTGATTCGCTCGGTATGGATAATAAGGTGACCAGGTTAAATCTTCCTCCAAGAAAATGAACAATCAAAGCTTCCCTTCCAGAAAAATAAATCATCTTCTTGTCATACATAACCTGTAAAACCTGATAAAATAGACAAAACAACCTCGCGTAAAATCGGCAGCATCCTATATAAGTTACTAAGTCCTAGAAAACAAGATAAGATATAATGCTTGTGGAATGAAGTTTGCAGATTTCCTGGAGATTATAAAACTTAATAATTCACAAAAACCATAAGACTCCGTTAGAAAAACAAAAATGGTAAAATTTCCAGATTTTTACACTTGACGCCGTCAAGAGTTAACTCTTGACGCCGTCAGAAGTGACCTGCAGAAATTCTTATGTTAAGTTTCCGGAAAATTTCTGGAAAAACTTGGTCCTACTTCCTGGAAAATCCTGCAAAACTTCATTATGACTCAATACAAGCATTTGACTCTAACAAATACGAATATACATGTTCATTTAATATTGTGGAGAATCATGATCGGTTTGTTTCTTAAAAACATATTTGGGGTTTCCCCTTACACTTATCTTTTGCAAAAATACTTTTAGGTGGAGTTAAGACTAGGCCAAAACAACAAAGTAAAGTATTTCCACTATTTAGTTGAGAAACATGATCTACCAACAATAAAAATAAAGCATGCATACGGAAGCAAATAACAAACAAACAAACAAAATCACACAAAATGAAGAACGTCACCATGAGCACCATCAATTATTTCAAACAAACGTAAACATAAAAATAAATTGTTCAAGGCCAACAGAGGCCGCATCCTAAGCTATTACAATACCAAATGTTTCAAATTACACAACCATCAATAAATTGTTCAGAAATAACAGAAATCAAGAGGAATCACTGGGGAGGAGGACCAAAGCGGTAGTCATAGCCAGGAGGGAGGTGTCCGGTGTACCCATAGGGAGGGTAGTCAGTCTCACGGCCGGGGAATGGGTCAATCTGCAGGTGAGGCTCAAGCTGATCTCGGGTGGAGAGGTGCTGCATCTGGCGGATGGTGTGATCATACATCCAATCAAAGCGCTGGTCAGTGGTGGTCCGCCATGCGTCCACCTGACCCATCCAGGCACCCTGGTGTGCCTGCCAGTGTCCCCGACTCATGTGTCGGTAGTAGTCAGCTGTCCCCTCCTCATAACCCTGGAACTGATGCTGCTGGGGCCCTACCTCATCATCAGCATCCTCCTCAACATCAGGCTCCCCTGCCTCATACCAGTTATAGGTCCCATTCCTCTCTAGCATCACAATGCTCATCTGCCTGAGGGATTTAGCCCTCACTACCCTACAGGCCCCACAGTCGCTCAAGTACCCCATGATTGGAGGAGTAAGAAGATCATAGGAACGAGCCAACCGGGTCACGAACATCCCCCCATACACCTTGTCTATATCTCTCTCACCTACACTGGTCCTCAAATAACTGGCCACCCAAAATGGGATGTTGCAGTAGACATCCGCTGAAAAGATGGTGTAAAGGTAGAACAGATCTGAAGTAGTGACACGGTGAGTGGTGCCATGACGTCCTGACAGGCTGTATGTGATGCACCTGTGGACCAACCTCACTATGGGGTCCCTGATGGATGCTGCCCCAGTAGTCGAGGTGTAAACCCCGTCCCCTATGGTCGGCCAAAAATTGATACACCTCATCTCACTCCTCTGAGTCTCCCCATGTAACAACCTCTGCATAAAAGTTCCATCAACCGCCTCCTCCCTAGTATACAACCCAATCCTCCAACCAAACTCAGTGACTGAACATGACCGCAACTCTCCTCCTAGCCTAAAATAGATAGTGGTGCCCCCCCCACATCCGTCCTAGCCTCAGCCTGATCAAAATGGAAGGTCACAAAGAACTCCCTCACCAACTCACTATACACTGTCTCCCTAATCCTAAACAACCTCTCTCACTGAGGACCCGCAAACCCATCAGTGTGGATCCTCTCCAAAAACGCAGCTTCCAACCCTTGGGCCCTAAGAAACTCCCAATCAACCACAGCCCCAGCATCAATATGGTGGTTACAAAGTTCTGCATACTTGGTGGTGGGGCCAACGGTGTCAAACTCGCTCCAACTATGGACCAATTCTCCATAATTAACCCTTTGGGACCTAGAGGAACTGCCCCGATATTGACGAGATCTCTTGCTCATTTTCCTGGAAAAAGGTAGAGTGAACGGAAACGATTGGAACGAGAATTTTAATGACTTTCTTGCTGTCAGACACATCTGACACCGTCAGGAGTAGTCCTGACGCCGTCAGACTTAGCAGAATCTGAATCCATGCAAATGCGAGGGAAAAATCAATTTTCAAACTCTTAACCCATTACCCAAACGCTCCTTTAATCAGAAAACATGGGTGGGGGGGGTCAAAGAATCCGTGGCATGAGTGGCTTTCCCTAAACTAATGCATGATTCGAGTGGGATAACATAATCAACGGGTAACCCCATGTTTACAAATCACTAAATGGATGGCATTAAGATTTGTTAATGATGGGTCAAGAATGGGGTTTCGGGCGAAAGGGGTTTTCCAAATTGATTGATCCTAAGGACAATTGATCGAAAAAGAATGAAGAGAAATCACTTACCAAGTGAAGATTGGTTGCGGAAGACGTCGAATTGAAGGGTGGAGATTCGGAGTAGTAGCAGCATTTTGGGTGAGATTTGTGGGGTATGGGTTGAAAGTGATTGGTTTTGGGTTAATATTGCTGATCTATCGAGGTGACGGCATCAAGAGTTATGTCTGACGCCGTCAGATGCCCGTGTGAGGTGGGAAATGGAGTAATTCCACGTTTAGTCCCTGCACTTTGTGTGAATAGCTAAACATTAGTAAAACCATGAGTAGCTATTCCATTAACGAGGTCCACCAGGGTCGAACGTTTCATTACTGTCACGGAAAGAGGTGAGGTTGTAGAAGGGGTTGGGTGACATTTTGGCTAAGTTGTAACCTGTGCACGGGTCACTGGTGTGTAAAAAGAGGTGTTGTTCCATAGAGGGTTTCGAATCAGTGGTGTTTTTGAGGTACAACCTCTTTACACCGGGTTTAAAACCAAAAAAACGTCTCTTGGATAGGTTTGGGAATGTGGTTCGCAAGCATCCAACGAAAATGTTATGGAATTGCGAATTCTTCTCTGCATGGGGATGCTCATGAGAACGGGGGGTAGTTAATGGTGAAGCACTTGGGGAAAATTTCCCGCTATCCTCTTGGTCAAACACCAAAGGGGTTGAAACCTCGAAGACTTTTTCGATTTTTTTAGGTACGAAATTTTCTTTGATCTTTTCTTTGACCCTTGATATGAATTGGTCTGCTAAATTCTTAAAAGTTTTGTGAGTGCTTTCCATGCGTGCTTCTAGGTGCTGGATTTTTTTTTTCTGATTATCCATGAAGGTTACCATTATCCCTTCGAATTCCTCTTGTCGTGATCGTTCAGGAAAATCGTGGTCGATAACCGTATTCCTACGTAAATTAGGATTCCACATGGGTTCAGCAGCAAGTTTCTCAATACTCATTAATTCTTTTACCTGCTTCTCGATGCTTCCTAACAACTGTTCTTGGGTGGCGTGTGCGTAGTCAAGTTTTCCCTTGCTTGGAAACATCAAGTCCTCCCATCCTTCTTCTTCTTCGTATTGTGCCAACCCCTCAAGAACTTTCCAGCACTCGTCAATGCTAAGTCTATTTAGCCTGCCCTTAGCTGCGTAATCAATGGCTCTCCTTGTTTGATAGTCAACTTTATCGTAAAAGATTTGGATCTGGAGCCATGGTTCGATGCCATGATGAGGGACTTTTCGGAGCAGGTCTTTATATCGAGTCCATGCTTCATAAAAGGTTTCATTTTGACGTTGTTGGAACATCAAGGTGTCATTTCTAAGCTTAGTAGTTCTCCCCGGTGGGAAAAATTGAGCAAGGAAACGAGTGGTGAGATCATCCCATGTGGTGATGGATCCTGCGGGTAAACGTTCAAGCCATTGACTAGCTTGATCCCGTAGAGAGAATTGGAATAGGCGTAATCGGGTTGTCTCTCTAGTTGCAACATCTAGGTCTATGGAATCTACGATTTTGAGGAAGTCCTTAAGATGTTGGTTTGGATCTTCGGAACGAAGTCCATGGAATGCACATCCGCTTTGCACCAACCGGATGGTGTCGGATCGCAAGGGGGTCACATTGGCTCCGGTGAGCTCAATGGTGTTTCGGTAGCCTTGGTGGCTAGGTTGGGAATACTCTCCTAAGGTTCGGGGCCTAAGGGGTTCTAATGGTGGGTTTTGTTGTGGTGGGATGACGGGTTCAAAGATGTTCCCGTTGTCCATGATGTCGGGTGGTTACGAACAAAGATACAAAGAAACAAGATAGACTAAAGAAACCTAAAAATAAAAATAAAATCTTACTAGAAAGGAATCTAGCAAGTAGACTTAATAAAAAGAGATTCTAACCTAGACAATAACTATTCCCCGGGCTGCGGCGCCAAAAACTTGATACATGGGAATCGCACCAGGCTTTACCTCTCAAGGGATCTTGAGAAGCTTACAACCCCCACCAGGCAGTGTACCTGATCGTTGTAGTATAGTATAGTGACAAGTACCAGGGGATTGATCGTTCAGCTAGGAATAGTGTCGCTAGGATTAGAAAACCTAAATACTAGTTCTAAAGGTGAAGGATGATTATTTTTGTATTTTTATATTTTTTAGAAAGCAAGTAAAAATCTCGGGTTTGAAGGATTTGGGCGGAATTAGTTGCTAATCAACTAACCCAATACTAAAGATGCAATCAAAATAAAATACTAGAAATGTAAATAAACTAAATTATACTAAGGTTGTGAGCAATAAGTGGAGAAAATGTGTTTACTTAGATTTCACTACTCCCTAGACATTTTTTACATGTTAATTACTTGTTATAATTGCATGGATGACGGATCGTATTCCTTAATATCATTCATGGGATGGCGCACTTAACTCCCCAATTCTATGAGCTCTTATCTCCTCCTATACCATGCCCAGCACAACCATAGGGATTATAAACAGTGGCTCATGCATTAAATACAACCAATAAAGACCTAGTGCACATCAGTTCATGTTTCTTAAGACGTTCAAGCATGTTACCAATTGGAGATCTGCCAGTTTTCTTAAGCCTAACATATAAATCATTCATCAAATACAATTATAAACAAGTAATCAACACATAATTAACATCTAGGTTTCATTAGATCCAAGCAAACACAAGATAGATCTAGCCTAGCATGATGGAATTAAGACAAGAACAAGATATAGACAACCAACACATAGACATATTGATTGAATTAAAAGAACACTTATCTTAATTACACATGAAAGGTATCAAGGGCTTAGAACCCTTGAAAAACCTGTAAAATTTGCACCAAGTTCGTACTTAGGGTTTCTCCAAAACTTCTCTCTTTTTAATGTGAAAATTAGAAAACTATATATAGGAAAAGGGGTCTGACGGCGTCAAGACCAAACTTGTGACGCCGTCACCTCGCCGCCAAAACTCTTCTTGGACTGCCTTGATCTACTTTTGACGCCGTCATGTATTATGCATTTCCAGGCCGTCATGACTTTTACTCTTGACGCCCTACTTCGTGACGCCGTCAAATCTGTACTGGATCGTCATGGAAATTTGCTCTTGACGCCGTCAGGATGTTACTCTTGACGCCATCACCTACTGTTCCAGCAAGGAAAATTAAGACTTTGGCTTTTTCTTCACTTTTATGCTCCAAAAACGTCCGAATTGCTTTCTTTTCCAGATTTCACTACCAAAGTACCTAAAATCACAAAAGGAACGATGTAGGGCAATATTTGATCAAATAAAGTCAATTCCGGGCTTAAATGATCCCCTAAAAGTGGTTCATTTTTCGCCTCATCATGGTATTTATAGGAGAAATATTCTGACAGTTTCTGACACAGGATCCTGGCCGGTCCCCTTAAATCATGGCCGGTTCCCTTAATTTTAAGGGGACCGCCCCTTATAATTAAGGGGGCCGCCCAGCTGTAACGGCCAGAAAACTTGTCCTTTAGTGAGGAAATTTTATTTGGTGAAAAACTAACTGATTTTGGTTAAACTTTTGAATTCATATATTTAGTATGATTAAAACATTTTTCTTTATTACCAAAAGTGTTTTTCAAAAATATATAATATGTTTATATAATTAAATAAACTTTGTATTAATTAATTAAATACCCCTTTGATCATGAGATGTATTAAGCACTTGTTTATCCATACCTTAAGTGATTAAGTTGGATATAATGATATAAACTAGCTTAATACTTGTTTACGTAGTAATCTTACGTTTGATGATTTTACATTTTGTGATCGTCAAAACATAGAGATATCGAAAAATATATATAACGTTTTTATGCATTATTTATGTCAACAATCTCCCCCTTTTTGATGATTACAAAATCTAAACTCATTAAGCGAAAAATTAGTTTATATACAAGTATTATTGTGATTTTATAGCAATTCTCCCCCTTTTTGTTAGCATAAAAAAGGTTATCCCAATTTTAATGGAGCTCCCCCTTGATGTATACTCCCCCTCGTTTTGAGGTCATAATCGAGATATGGAATGCTTGCAAAAATATTTAGAACAAACAATATATATATGCATGCAACAATTATATATAAAGATAAGGCAAGCAATATAAGCATGGAAGAGAACACTTCATTAAAGGGATAAAAACACAAACATTATACATTCAAGATGTATGATCAATACAACAATGCAACTAATACAACTAATAATCCAAAACTCTAATAGAAATGTTTTTCCTAGAGCTTGTCATCAAAATGGTTTAAACAAAGTTATTTTTAACCATGAGTCATGCTTAATTTGGGAGGAGTATTGTTGTAGGTGGAGATGATGGAGTTGATGGAGGTAGGGTTGTGGTGGATGTTTGTGGTTGAGGTTGATGAATCAAGCTTTCAATATATGAAAACATGTAACGGATTTCATCTCTTAATCCAAAGATGATGGTGCGGTTATGGATGCAACAAAGACAAGTATCGCCATGAGCTTCAAGTAAGCTCCATGGGATGGGATTGTAGGTAGGTGGATTGAGTGGTGAGGGTGAGAATTGTGCATCAAGAGGTGTGATGGGTGATAATGAAAGTGTTATTTCTAAGGTTGCATTTTCAAGAGGTGATGGTGGTGGAATTCTTGGCGGAGGTGATAGGTGAGTGTTGATGTAGTCATTGATGGATGATGATGATGGTATGGAAGAGATGGAGGTTCCATGTGTTGATGGTGTTTTGGATGGTGCATTTGGAGCACTAGGAGATGAGCATTGAGGTGGTGGTGATGGAGTGGTATTGTCTTCATTTGTGAGATCAATAAAGAGTTGTTTTGGTGGAATGATAACAAGTTTTTGTTTCTTGGCATTGTTGGAGGTGGTGGTTTTTGGTGATGACATGATGGATTTGTTGAGGTTGATGATGATGAGGAAGTGTGGATGAAGGTGGAATGGGTTATATAGCATGAAATCATGATTAGAAATGGTATTAATTTGAAATTGCATTGTTAGATTCTAAAATCAGTTTAGTTTTTAAGGGAAATGGTAGCTGGGGCTAGCAAAAGAGGTCACAAGTAGCAAAAGAAAACAGTGTAAAAACTGTTCCAGATGGCCGGTCCCCTTAAATTTAAGGGGGCCGTCCATCTGACGACCCAGAAATCAAAATTTTTCAAGAATTTTTTGGAAAAATGTTATATTCTGTTTTGATTTTGCAGCAAGCTCTATTTGAACATTTCACATTTGTTTGGGTCTATTAGAAAGCATATATATATATATATATATATATATATATATATATATATATATATATATATATATATATATATATATATATATATATATATATATATATATAATAGGAGGCGTTTGAAGAAATGTCACCTCATTGCCCAGTAATTCATTATCAGCCATGTGATCACATTGTCGCCATGTAAGCAATTTGTTAAATTTATTTTGTATTTTTATAATTAATTTCGAAAATCTCATCAAATAATTATTAACCTTAACAAAATTTCGGAAATAAATTTTAAAAAGTGATGGTAGCATGGTTCGAACTATGGATATTTGGATTATTTATCACGATTTGTAACCACTAGACCAGATTAATTTTTGAATTATATCATGCAAAATTAACTATTTAATGTTTAACAACTAAACCTTGCCTATATAAACCAACATTATACAAAAAAAAAAACCCTAATACGTTTCAATCCTGAGCCTCACGAGAAAACCCTAATGTCGTTCTTTTTCATTCCTGTATCATTTATTCCCTCCTAAATTCCTAAAATCCTAACTTCTATGTGCTTCATCATCTTTCTGTTTACGTAGATTACAATAAATAAAATAGTAATTAATAGAAGTTGCTATTTTGTTTATCCATGGCAGAATATGCACGAGAGTAAGTTGCCTAATGATGAAGAGTTCATTATTAAGCGAGGTATAATCAACCTTAAATTTTCAGGAATCGACGAATCTTATGTTTTTATGATTTATTATCATGTATAAGAAGTATTGTGTCAATCAGGGCCTACGCTTGTGGATGGAACTACTGGGAGAGATCGCCCAGTTTTCGTGGTTACAATTCCTTTCACACATCAACTTCAACTGCAAAAACTTATTATAATTACTAGAGCATATAATTGTGCGATTTTGATTATTCCATATTGGATTATTATGTTGTTCGTCATTGTTGTTTCGGAACAGGTACCCATACATTATAGTAACAATGCAAATAAGGCATCACTGGATGAGGTTATTTGAATTATTTGCTGCGAGATTGTGGTTCAATTTTTTCACAATCTATGTATCCACACATCAGGTCCAAAATATTGTACCAAAGCCTTCATATAGGTATCGGGGCTCGCATTCCCATTAAAATATGTTGCAACTGATCCAAAAAAGACACGTACGATAGCTTTAAGAACATTTTGTACAGTGGAATTTATAGCCTATGAGATTTATCAATTTAATCAACCTTAATATTTTGGATTTACAATCACATAGATGATGGCCTTTAAAACCCTAAAACTTTACAGAAGTTGAAACCTCTAGAAGTGATGTATTAGTTCAATGATTTAGTTTCTCCCTTATTGGTAAATAAACTTTAATCCTAATACGTGTATTTTTATTCATGCTCCACTGTTACTTGAATCCTATTTGTTTATATTTTTTTCCTTTTGTTAACTTCAAAGGAATGTAAAGACTTTCATCCAGCCAAAGACGGGGACGGTCAGGTGGAACAATCATCTCAACCTCTTCTTTTCAAAGTATTCTAGAGTACTCGAAGGTGAGGATGATATATTATAGAAATATCAACATTGCAAGTTCTTTTATATGTTTCATATTTGTTATCTGCAACTATGAGACGTAACCTGTTACAGCTGTTTTTGTTTTTAATTTGTAATTTTGTGCAGCTCATAATTACTCGAAGGTGGTGGTGAGCTTTTTGTATACATTTGTCTTCTCTATCCTTGTCAAAATCTTAATGCATCAGTTTAACTTTCTTATCATTCTTCATTTTAACATCTGAAGTATTAGCAGCTAAGTGAGACTGAATGATACATTTGATTTACTCAATATTATAACAGGTTTTGCTTTGCATGGTGATATGCTTAATCCAAATTCTTTCTTCATGGTAACCCTTTGTAACTTCTGTCTCATATATACATTAGTTTTAGTTTCACGACATTATAAGTTGTAATATTTCATGGCTTAACAAGTTTGTTCATCTTCTCAGGTTAGGATAGCATAATTAAATGGACCAATCATGCTCTTTCTCTTCTCATGTGTGACTTACTACACTTATAACAAAGGGTACCCCATAATCTGTAAATCTCTATATCTTCTATAATTTATTTTATGGTTAATTAAAGACTTCTTACATTGTTATGGAATTAGGAAAGTCAAAGGAAGACACTGACACTCGCATCATTTAATAGTTCTAGATAAAGGGGAAAGGTCGAAAAGAAAAGCATCCAATAGACGGCGGTACTTTGAAACTGCTCTGTTGAAAAATAGTTCATTTTATTAACAGGTCACTCTTCAAGGCACATTGTGGCTTATAGCTGAGTCCCAATGTCATATGAAGATGCTACTAAAAGAAACAATTCGGTACCATAGACTTCTTTTCAGGAACCACTGATATCAGCACCACGGCTAAAGTACGAAGGAGTTTCATTTTAGTGAATCACTGAACCATTCACTACTAAAAATTTTGGAATAAGGCCCCCCTAATAGATCCCTTTTTATGTTAAAAATGGGTTCTATTTTAGTCCCGTGTCAAATTTATAGGCATATAACCTGGTTACAAAACAAAGAACCGGGCTTTAATACAACCAAGTGATAGAGCCGTGTTTTAAAGGAGACAACCCAGCTTTATTTGATTGTTTTTCCCCAAGTTTGAGCGGGATTTCTCCCCCTCTTTGAGTTCAAAATTTACGTTTTTCCTATCCAATGTTAAGTTCGGAAAAATATAACAATAAGGTATGCAATCTTTTTTTATTTCTTTCAAATCCATTCAATCATAAATATAGGTATTGATGGGTTCAATCTATGGAAAGGAGGTTCGTTTTTAACAGTACCTAAACCACCATTCATAATGATTTTAAGCTCATTTGTATATTAAATCCTTCCTATCTTGGTTCTTATTGGCATAAGAGAACACTAAGGAGGAACAATGCTGAAAGATTAATCTAAAACTAGCATGCTTGTAACTATTTGAATTATCTATTACACCCTTAACACAAAAAAAAAAAAAAAAAAAAAAAAAAAAAAGAAAAGAAAAAAAAAACTAACATGCTTGTCAAATGACATATAGGGTGTTAGGATTATCTATTAATTGCTTATAACTATTTGAATTAAGCATTTTGAGTAAACAGTTTACACTTTATAGCTGCTTATCTAAAACTGTACATTTCCATCACAAGTATTGAGATAAGAGTATAAGAATACAAAAGGCAAATAAAGCGAGTAACATATAATGTGACTGTTCTTCTAAATGTCACCAAGACTGTAAATTATGTTCTACCTTATAAAAGGGCCTATTTTACATGGTCTACCATCCTCTATCTGGTTGCTATTTCATGATAACAATGTGTTATGCGCCTACTCACAGATCCATCCATGAGCAAGAACTGGAGCATTTTTAACAACATGGATCTCAAACACACACTTTTTGACCTATCACTGGTGCACTCTCTTCTACCACCGCTCCTCCCTTATCGCCGCTGCTACCATCTCCTTCTATTGGCTTTACATGGTGAGTCTTCTCCATCTCCTCTTATTTTTGTAGGTGTGTATGTAGATCTATGGTTTGTGATGCGTATTAAGGTGTTTGTATTGCATTCATTGTCTTATTTTGAAAGTTAATAGGATTCAGTTAGGATGTTATGTGAACTGCTAAATTGTTTTGAGGCTAAAAATGGAACCCTTTTTCTTGATTACGGTAATTCAATTAACTTTATGTAACAACCTAGCTTGATTAGGGATGCACTTGCCACTAATGAATAAAGCTCTTACAAGAATCACATGTACATGTGTTTACTGTTATGCTATTTTGAAGTTTTGAGATTCCGTCTATTTAGTTAAAAAAATAATAAGTACAACTTGTTTCTACTTGATGAACAGATTCAGACATTGCTTATTCAGATTAAGGTAGTACTTGACAAATTTGCGTATTTGGATGATTAAAATGAAACCTACACCAAAGTGCGGGCAGAGTAGCTGAGTTCTTGAGATTAGAAACGGAAGTTCCTATGAAAGTTGCTGACTTTTTCTTCTCATTTTATGCAGATCAAACAAAGAATTGGGCTTATATGACACTCGGAAAAGGTAGCTTAATAGTTTTTGAAAAGCTCTAATAATATAAACATGTGAACTTTTCCTGTTCTGTAGTCTTAGTGTACGTATTGTGTTGTTCCCAGATGGAGTTTCTTATTATTTATTTATTCCTGCAGTTAATAAGAACATGCATGGGGAAAATATGTCAGCACAAAGTTTGGAAGGAATTAGAGCGAAAACGGTACCAGATGTTGATGACACTGCGATGGGTTTTCGGGTTCTAAGAATGAATGGCTATCGAACTTCTCCAAGTTAATTAAGTTACCAATCAGAACTTTAATAAGTGTTGGTGTAATTGAATTTATCTAAACTAAATATTTACATCATGAACCTTAGTTTGCGGACAAGCTGCTACTATTTATTTTCATAGTGTCCTTGAGCAAAATAGGGAAACTGATTTTGACGACTTTATAACGGGATGATCAGATGGTAACTTTTGAAGTTAATTCCAAACTTCCTCTTCAATTTGTTTGTGTACCAACATGATGAAATAATGCATCTTTGTTTACCAGATTAATTGAGGCTATAATCAAGAGTATATAACTATAGGATGGCAACGGGGCGGGTTTGGGGCGGGGTGGCCATGCCCATCCCCAAACCCGATTACCAAAGTTCTCCCAAAACACGCCCCGATCCCCATCGGGGATCTAATCGGGGCGTCTCGTTGGGCCGTGATGGTCCCCCAAACCCACCCCGTATTAATTGGGGATCTTATCGGGGTGTTCTTTTTCGGTGCAATTCTCAACCAAAGCCGTATCATTTCACATTTATTATTATTTTTAGACCGTTAGCAATAACGAACTTATAAATAATCAATTACAAACAATCCTTATTAAGTTTCAAGGATAGTATTATACATAAATAATGATAAATTGTAACGCCAAAAATTAAAAATAAAAAATATGACACTAAACGAGTTTCTATATGACAATATTTGAGTAATATTTTTTTATTATGTAAATACTAACAAAATATACTATATATATAGATATATTTGTATATGTGTATATATTAATCGGGTGGGGCGGGTCGGGGTGAGGATTCCCCGCTCCCCGCCCCAAACCTGATTAAATCCCCGTTTAATCCCCATACCCGCCCCGTAACCCGATTAGCATGCCCTGCCCTGCCCCGATTAGTTCGGGTTCGGGTTTTTTTGCCATCCCTATATAACTATTGTATGAATTTAACATGTGCACAAATTTTGATTGCCTTTTCTTGTTGTATAAGTTGTTCAACTGATATTTAGCTGAACAGACACATATTTATAGTTAACTTAACAATCAAATCCTATATAAGTTCACTTCCCTGACTCATTTATCATACACTCAGAAAGAAAGAAAAAAATTGCAATTATTCTTCATAAAGAAAGGAAACCAACCTTGAAAAAACTATATACGATTTCAGGTACATATATTTATAAACTGGTGGCATCTTATTGTTATCTTAGCTTTTATGTTATGACACTACATGCAGGGTTGTGACATATTTCCGTAATTCATTTTATTTGTGAATCATGGCCAATTACAAAGGAACGATCTTATTTTGAAGCCACAACTTTTAAACGTTGACATGGTTTGTCGCACCAATACGTGTCCCGTAAGTTTATCACTTTGAAAGAACCATGTCAGTGATTCGTATGCAATACATAGAGCCTCCACATAAAATTTTGAGAAAGGACTAATTGATGGCGGAATTCATGGCTAAGATTTATATTACACATCTCTTCTCTATCTCACAACTACACAGCACAGAAGTGCAAGTGAGTGAGCATAAATAAAACTAACGATTATTTTTTTTCGCGACTATTTTTACTTGCACATGACTCCGCATTTTTGTGCAGTGGCCAAGTTTTGCATAAACGTGGAGTTATCAAAGATTGGCTGAGCAAGTCGTGATTACAAACCATTACAAAATTTCATAATTCAATTGTTACATGCTTTTATATATGTGCTTTTTACCTGATCCTTTGGGTTACGACGAGCATACACCTGTTGCCAATAACATGTCCCATACACATCATTCATTGGATGTTGAAAAAGGTCCAGTCCCGGTTACCCCATGCATGTTGGAATACTCCAACATTGCTGTCATACCTTCCTTGGACGCTGGCCTATTAAACGTTCACAATTCTATTCATGGAACTGATACTTGGAGCATTAACCACAATGGTTACAATGTTGTTTCACAAGTATGTCCCACTGTCACGAGCTTTCTGTCACCGAAAAGGGAAAGGCTAAAATTGGTTGTCCCTCACATAGTCAATTTGCTCCACCCAGCGGTATGTGACCAATTTTGTGAACACGGGTACTTGGGGGTACTAAACGTGCATGCACCTTACATGCAACCAGTAGCGGGTTGTCGGTTAGTTACCCACTTCATGGTGGTTCTTCATCCGTTTCCATTGCTCCTTTGTCACATTCGATTTCTACTGCTGCGTCTGCTTATGGTTAGTTCGTTTTGTTTTTAGTGTTCGTCGTGGTTTATAACATATTTTGTTTGCTAATTTGTTTGTTTCTATGTTTAAATCGAGAAGAAGCAGCATCTATCGACACTGTTGAATCCGGGAAGATGACCAAGGATCTCGCGCAGTCGCGCTCAATCTTCATGTATAAAAGTAAGTGCCTTGACTTGAAAGTAGTTTTAACAGAATTTTCTAAAATGATTAGAATATGTTGTTGTAATTTAGGAAGGAAAAGTTAAAAAAATCAGTTGGAGAGATATTATTTGAATGGAGTGAGGTAACAGTAGAGAAAATTTTGGTCAATTGTAGTTATGTCATCCTTCCATCGAGTCAATTTTACTAAAATTTAACTATGTACCACCCTGTTCTCAGTCCATGATATAACAAAAAAAGATTGTTTCCCGGACGGGTGTCGGTTCAAAAACTACGTTGCTTATCCGTTGTAAAAATACTCCATAAGTATGTAGACTACTTATTTTGAGTTTTTAGTTGCTCTAAAATAAGTAGATAAGGAGTTTAAAGTTTTACTAAGACACACATGCCCACATATCTTAAGCTGATATGTACTTAAATAAGGAGACCAAAATGCCCTCTTAGTAACATATTGAATGTAAGATTTTGTTGTCTATGATCGTCTTTATTGTGTAGGTTTTTCCTGGTGGACATCTAGAGGTGTAGTTGTATTATTGTGAAGGAAAAATAGCATACTGATAAAATTGGGCACACAAGCATCCCTATGTGTTTCCACGACACTATTTATATAGCGCGCCTACGGGGGTGTGTGGGATTGCTTACATAGATTTACTTAGAGTAAATTGCATGTAATAGAGTACTCATCAGACGTGCGCAATGTCTCATTGAGATTAAACTTTGAAGAAAATTTACATTAATTTACTTTGTATCTTTTAATTGTTCTATAAATCTTAACGTTCATTTATTTTTAGTGTTAGTGAATTCAATATAGAAATTGGTACGTTTATATCTTTTTCATTTCACAAAGGGATAAAAATATCTTGAGAAGTATACAAATAGACCACTTATTTTAAACTAAAAAGTAAAAAACATAAACAAATTTACAATTGTAAATTGCCTTTTCTCAAATTATTTAATAATTAATAACCGTCAACACCACTTGCATGTTCCTGAAATGACTTTCTCTTAAAATTTTACAAACGTAAACTAATACCATAACAAAAATAAATGAAATCGACGTGCTTAAAAATATTTTTTAGTTAACTAACACCATCATAATTATAATTAGCTTTCTATAAAAATTACCCAACCGTAAACTAATAGCCTAACAAAATAAAATGAACTCGGCGTCCTTAAAAATAACAATTAACTTTCTCTTAAAAATTCTCAACCGTAAACTAATAGCCTAAAAAAATAAAATTAAATCAGTGTCCTTACGTTAACTGAAACCATCAAAATTATAATTACAAGTAATGCCCGCCCATCGGGCGGGCTTTGAAGTCTAGTGTATATAAATATATATATATATATATATATATATATATATATATATATATATATATATATATATATATATATATATATATATATATAAACATGCATACATGTAAAGCAAATAATAATAAGGAGTAAATGACAATATGGTTCAAATATGTCTAGAAGCAAAGCAACAAATAGCACATAAGTAACATATTACAAATTGTTTAAGAGGAAAAATAAAGCCAAATTCATTGACAACATCACTACTATTTCTTACCTAGCACCCCATCAGCAGCAGTAGTAAGTGACTATAGGTCCTCCTCATCGTCATCGCTTGGAAAAGAGAACGAAACAAGAATGCTAGGACGATTAGATTTAAACTTACGGTTTTTGCGAATTTGAGGAAGAACGAGAGGTCGGAGGGTTGGATAGATAGATTGATAAATACTATCATCGAGATCGGGATAGTTTTCAATGACATGCTTGTGGAGACGAGTGAGAAACATACCATACGGAAGAATAGCTTTAGGATTTACTCTTGCACATTCAATACATTTGATAAAGAAGTAAGCCAAATTGTAAGGTTGCTCGGCAACAATACAATACAACATATGAGCGAGACAAGCCGGGAGATGGTCTGAGTGTCCTTCGGAACCAAACGCATTCTCTCGAACTAGTTCTTCCCAATACTCCATGTCGGGCCTTAATTCTTTACGAAGAATTTGATTTTAAGGATTTAAAACATGTTTGGGTATGATGCTTTGGGTGGAAGTTTCACATTCCAACCCGAGCATTTGACGAATATCTTCGGGAGATGGAATTTCGAAGATATAAGGACCCATGAGTAGGACGAGAACGTTGGAGAGCGCAAAGATCCCATTCATTTGTGAATATGGATTGACCGAAAAAAGGAATTTGAAGGATTTGACCAAATTGTGCAAGAGTGAGAGTAATAAATTCATGTTGAATCATGAATGAAATGAAGATGGAACCAAAGTCATCGGTTTGAACTGTGACTTGGCTATAGAAGTCAAGAATGAAGCGAGAAATGATGGGTTCATTAATTTGGAAGAGACATTTAAAATGGATATTGGTGAATGAGCTTTCGATGAAATCGGATTGATAGTAAGCTTGATCTACGATTCGATCTTCATGAATGTTTCTATCTTATATTTGATGATAGATACGTGTAATGGAGGGAGAGGTAGTGGGAAGTTGAGAGACTTTGGGAATGTAGTTTTTGGTTAAGGAAATATCTTCGGTAGTTGCTTTTGGCATTTTCACCTAAACACGACAACAATACAAAAGACCAAAATAAATATAAAGAAGAATAAAAAATGTATATATTTTTAAGACTTATGTTGGAATGTAAACATACTTCGACTCTAAAACGATAATCCTAGGAAGTAGTTTACCATGTTCCTTAATATTATTTTTAACTCGTTTTAGATATATTTTGCGATGTTTAGTAAATAGTTATGGACAAATCCAAACGCCCTTTTAAACATCTTAATATATCATGAAATTTACTAGATTTACACTAGGTTGTAAAACTAGCCATTTCTTACAAGTTTCGCATGTGATTAATTTTCGAAAAAGGTAGTTTATATTTTGACTCAAAAATGTCATGTTTCGTACTAAACCAAACGCTTCCTTAACTAGACACTTACACTACAAGTATGTCAATATATATATGAATTATATATCTTGACAAGTCCGAATTACAAGTTTTAGGTTTATAATCTTGACAACGTTTTATAAAAATTATAATGACTTAATTTCGACATTATTTGGACATAATCCAAACACCCTCTTATCGTGTACAAAAATATTTTTACTTAGTCGAAAAATATAGTTTCATGTTTTATAAGTTATAAAAATATAATGTGATTAGTTTTAACAAGTTGTTATAGCATTATTCAACAATATGTTTTCCAACAAATTTTGAAAAGGAATGTATGAAATTTTTCAAAAATTTTCGACAAGAGGGTTTATAATTACCAGTTTCTAGTGTTAATTAAGCATCCTAATCCTAAGGTAAGCATTTAGTTATGGAGATTTTAGACCCAATTCGAAAGAAATTATGAATTTGAAAAAGTTAATACAACATGCATAAACTTGAGTTTGACCAAATTAGATGGAATTAGATGAAATGTGTTATGAAAAACTTACAATATGTAATGGTGATTGTGTTAGATGAATTTGCCCTTTGCGAATTAACCCGAATTATGTGATTTGAAAGTGGTTTTAGGAGTTTTGGGGTTTGGTTTTTCGTCACAGCAGTAGCAGAAGGAAGGGGTGTTGAAAAAGTGGAGTGTCTGGCAAAAGAAACAAGAGGAAAATCGTATTGGAACAATCAGATGGCCGCCCCCCTTAAACATTAAGGGGGCCGCCCTTCATTTGGCTGCCGGTCCCCTTAAACATTAAGGGGGCCGCCCTCCAAAATTTGATTTTTCATGGTTTTGGTTTCTGGAAAGAACAAGAAAATATTTATATATATATTAGATTTATATTTAATCAAAAATACGTTGGAGAGTATTCGTACGAAAGGAATTACTTGACACTTTTACTTGACATTTCATCAATTAAAATTTCTTGATCATTTCGGATAAAATTTATCAAGTTGTCAAGTGGACGAGAGAGTTGTGGAAGGTTCATAAGTATATATATATATATATATATATATATATATATATATATATATATATATATATATATATATATATATATATACACACACACACACACACACATACGTATATAGTATGGGCTTTTAAGACTAGAATGTAGGAAGGAGACGTATGCAATGAAAGCCGGGAGTTTGTTTCATCCATAGATTTTTCGACTCATCTCTCTACATCAGCATGAGTGTCGTTGAACATTGAAGTTCAATAGGGCAAAAGGGGAAAAGAAAAGGTTCGTAAACGAATAATTTCTAGTTCTAGAAAATCAACAAATGAATTTTCTAGGTTATAAGATCCTATATATAGCTAAGTGTATATATATTTAGATATAATATAAATAGATAAGTATATATATATATATATATATATATATATATATATATATGTATAGATATAAAATCTAGAGAAAACAATAAGACAAACAAAATCACATAAAAACTAGAGACTACACTAAGCATGCATTTCTTGACAAGGAAATGTGTACCTTTCATCTTCAATGCGTTTATCTTCAAAGTCTTCAAAGAATTGTACGAACTAGAGGTGACAACCAAAATTTCCAAGTTTGTATGGCGAATTTTCTACGTCGGTCCCTATTGTCTCATTTGACCAAAGTTATTCGATCCGAACATGTTTTGTATTTGACTTGGGTGCATATATGGTGGAAACATTCCCCATGGATTGAAGTTCCACATTTGTTGATTATTGTTAAAGTTTCGTCTATTTTGATTTACTCTAGGTTGAGGTGTTTTAGATTTAGGGTAAGAATTATTTGGTTTCCTAGGTGGTGGAGTTTTAGATCTTATTTTAGGTTTAGACGATCCTACATCGGTTTTAAAGGATGGTTTATAAAACGGTTTTATTTCTTCATCACTAGTGAGAGGTATTTTCTTATCATTTATGAGTATATACTTAGGATTAGATTTTAGAGGTTTTAGTTCATTGAGTTCACTTTCAAATTTGACATTTTTAATTTCACTTGTTGGAGCTTCGGTTGAGTTAAATCCTAAACCGGTTTTATCTCCGGATGCTCTTTGAATACTTATTATTTTACCAAGTGATTGACTACTATTTTCAAATTTATCAAGTTTGCGAATTTATTCCTTGAGTATTTTGTTTTCATCTTTAAGCTCTTGACATGATTTACATTCTTCAAAAATCTCCTTACCTTTTTCAAGTTGATGGATTTTAGTTTTTAGTTCTATTACTTCACTTTTCAATTGGTTGTTTATGTGTTTTAGTGATTTGTTTTTAGCCATTACTTGTTGTCCTAGTTTGCATAATCTAGTATATTCACTATCTAAATCTTTTTCATCTAATGATAGATTTTCATCAGTAAAGTATTCGGTTTCGGAACGTACCTCACTTGATGTCTTAGCCACGAGACACTTTTCTTCCATTGTCGTTTCTTTCTCATCTTCATCGCTATCACTCCAAGCTCCTCCAACAAATGCTCTTTGATTTTGATCTCTCGTCATCATTGGACATTTTACAATGAGGTGATTCGGATCACCACACTTGAAGCACTTTCTCTCATTCTTGCTATACTTATCATCTTTATTCTTTTGAGATGCTCTTCTTTCATCGTGTGGTTATCTAACAAATCTTCCTCGCCTTTTGAAGAATTTCTTGAAGTCTCTTACGGCCATGACATATTCTTCGTCATCACTTTCGGAAGATGAGCTATCTTCGTTGTTGGATTCCTTTCTAGCTTTCAAGGCGATTGACTTGCTTTGCTCTCGTTTTCCTTTAACCATTTTGGAGTCCTTCTTTATAATTGCCTCGTAGGCTTTCAAATTTCCAATTAATTCATCAAGTTGCAACGTTGACAAATTCTTTGATTCTTCAATAGCCGTCACTTTAGCTCGCCATTTTGGGTGAAGAGCTCTAAGAAACTTCCTAACAAAATTCTTATTAGAAAAATTCTCATCAAGTGCTTTTAAACTTGTGATGATAGTGTTAAATCTAGCGAAAGCATTATCAATTGATTCATCTTCCGGAATCGTGAATTGCTCATATTCTTGAACAAGTAGATCTATTTTATTATCTTTGACTTGATTATTACCTTGGTGAGTTATTAATAAAGAGTTCCAAATTTCTTTTGCGGTTTCACACATAAAGATCCTTTCGTACTCTTTACGTGGTAGCGCATTATAAATAGCCATTTTTGCTTCATTATTTTTAGCAAGTTTTCTTTTTAAATCATCATTTTGGTTTTCAAAAGGTACGATTTCATCTTTCTTTGTTTCGGGGTTATTTTGAATAGGTAAAAAATCACCATTGGTAATAACATGCCAAAGATCTAGATCTTTTGATTTCACATAAGTTTCGAATCGATTTTTCTAATATAAAAATCCATCACTTTCAAATAGTGGTGGTCTTTGCATAGATTGCCCTTCTAAATATTTTTCAGATTCCATAGATCGTTACAAGTTTTAAAATAAAATATATTTTAAAGATCTTGCAAAACCTGGCTCTGATACCAATTGTGGAAAACTGAAAAATATTTTTTATTTTTTCTCATATATACTCCAATTCTTATATTCCCGACTAAGCAACATATTTTTGATTATTTCTTGATAGATAAATAGAACCGAAATTTTAAGGCTTAGAAGGGTGTATCTAATGGATAATAGCACTAAAAGTGAGTGCTAAAGGGTTATATTTTGATTAGAAAACGGTTGGCTTATATATGGTGTAATTCCTAATTTTTGCCTCTTATCATGTAAAAATACTTATATCACACGAATGTGATCTCACTGCGGTCTCATATTGATTTTAAATACAAGTTCTGGAATCATATAATTTATCGGCACACTCATAAACAAAGAAATCAAGCATAAAAAGGTATATGCCGATATAGGCTCGAAATCCTCACATTTATAGTGGCAATAGTCATAAAATGTGCAAATAATGTCATTAATCCCGATTCAGACTTCTTATAATTGTTTTGGATACGTTAAAGTTCTTTAGTTATTTCCAATTTTACTTCTTTTTATATACCACCGTAATCGGCGTACATCACTAGAATGTGCGTCGGTCTTTAGTTATAAACACGACATTTTTCTGCCAAAAGTGGCGCTTTTCTTAAATTTTTTTGTCTTAACAATTTAAAATTTTTCATATACTAGCATAAGTTTTGTCTTTATTTTTCAAGTTATCTTCCCCCCCCCCCCCCCCCCATACTTAAATTAAACATTGTCCCTAATGCTTTAAGAATTAAAAACAAAGTATAACGGGAAAAATAAAGGATAACGGTACTTCCCAAGCATGCTTTGTTATTTTCTCGAGAAATCTCCAAGTAATTGTCCATCTTTTGGACCATAATCTCATTCCCTATATATATACATCATGCAACAAAACAATATCCACAAAAGTTATAATGTGCCATCCACACATTACGTTAGCATATAATAGATAATAGTTAAATAGTTTTAAGTGGCAAGTGTGTTAGATTGGGGATTGTCTCAAGTTGGAAAACCAACTTGACTCAAGTTGGGGAAGTGTGAGCCATTGGATTTGATCCAATGGCTCAAATTAAAAGATGTTCTTTTGATTTGAGCCATTAGATCAAATCCAATGGCTCACAAATGCCCAACTTGAGTCAAGTAATGAGAGAGGATCCTCACCCTGCCAACATGGTGGTGGAGTGGTGCAAGTGTTCAAACTGTTTAGTTGTGGGTACCAACAGAGGTACCCAAAATACAAACATTAAATTGTATGAAACATGTTTGAAATTGTTTTAAATCCATGACCAACAGTCCAACACCCTGGCCATCAAATCATCCAACACAAATACCAACCACACCGTGTATCCAACCAAACCCCAATGGGTTTTACTCCTAACCTTCACCAAATATTAACTGGCTCAATCTCTAACACTTCAAGCAACTCTCTAAGCTTCCCAGTCCCTGCTTCTCTCAGATACCCAAAGTTTTTCATCTCCACTGGTTTACACATCACAGGCCCATAAAATGACTCCATGTGCTCCTCATTAAACAATCCCAAGCTCCTTGCAATTCTTGTCATCATATGACCAGAACAGATCCTAGTACCTCCAACAGCCACAACTCCTTCACTCAGGTGTTGTGCAATCAACCAGCTCAGATTCAATTTGGAAAGGTGATGATCATTGACAAACACATATAATATCCATAAATCCATGTCCAACGCATACTGCTCATAATGTGCCTTGTGAAATATAGATTTCACCAAGACCTTGTGAAGTACTTGCAGTAATGGGTTCTTGATCTTCCAAACTCTTTTCTTTCCATACACTCTAACATCCTCACCACTTATCTCCTTCCAAAATGCAGCAGCAACAAAATTTCCTTTTGATTTTTCTCCTTCCTGCACCAATCTTTCAAAATTTACATCCCCCATCTCCTTGTCTGAATGGATTCCTAATAGTTTACTAAACTCCAGCAATGTTACTTTTCTCTCAACTCCTCCTAATCTAAATTTCAAGAACTTATCCGTAGCAATATTACCATCACATACCTCCTTCCTTACAGACAAAGAAATAAAAAATTCCAAGCACCATTCCATATGAATTGGTTCCCTGATTTCTAAAGCTCTTTTCCACATTTCTGAGGTGACTATCCTATGACCATATACCACCCTCATTAGTAGCATATCTTCCAAGAATTCATTGCAACCTACTTGTTTCATAATCCTCCAACTTATAATTCTTGGTACATCTATCTCCGTTTCACTCAGTCTATTTAACTTGTTGTTCAAAATCTTCCTCTCCACTCTGTCTACATTCTTCCATATTAGATTTGGATGTTCATCAGGTTTCTTTTTAGGTGCCAATAATGCTCCCCTGGTTCTTGAAGCGATATTCGAACTTTCTTCACCATACATGTTCTACTCACATAATCACAAACAAGCAATATTAGTTGTTAGTAAACATAAACATCACAATCATATAAACAAGTTTCATGCTTACTGTGATCAAATTGTTCCAGAAAATCGGCGGTTTTAGAAATAAAACCAGCGGTTACGTGATAAAATTTTCAAAATTATGAAAAAGTTCGGCGGTTTTAGTAAAAGACCCGCGGTCTTGGTCCTCAAAACCGGCGGTTTTTATGGTCTGCACAAAAAGTGCTCTGTTTTATATTCAAGAATCATTTTCATAGTGTCAAGGTTTTAAAATTCTATCCTTCTCAAGTCTCTAAAATCTTAAATTCATCCTTAGGTTAAGCATGTAATAGCAACATATAGCAGTTTAAGTATCATAAACTCGGAATCTTATGCATTCTTACTCAAAATCTCTCAAATATTGATATAGCAATTTTTAGAACATGTATTCTTCCCTCTAATCTTATAGGCAAATGTTAATTACTCATATGATTCCACTAACATAGGCAATTATTAATATTAGGGCTAAGATAAATCCTAATTTTCAAAGTGATCATAATTCTACAACTGAACAAGGGGCAAACTCAATTTTCATATAAGATAACACATAATCAAGCATTAAACGTTCATAATTCAGAATATCATAGCAAACCCTAAGTTTTTGATCATCAAAACCCTTAGAAATTTTTTTAAGAAGATTAACACAAGTTGGTGAGTGCTTATTCACTCACCTTTTCTAAGCCAAAATTGGACCAAATAAACCAAAAACTAACCAATAATGCCAAAGAATGTGTGTTTTTGTTTGTTAATGTGCAGGAACGCATATTTAAGAAAAGGACGAAAAATCACGAGAAAATGACAAAACGGGCACGAGATTTGGAAAAGTGTTAAAAGCCGAAGCCGGGGAAGCTTAGTGGTCAAAGGTAAAGCTCATATGGTTAAATAGAGTCCTCAAAGTTTCAGAAATCACCAAAATAGCCCTTTGAAGAAGTTTGATCAAGTTTACACATATGGTCCTTCCACTTTCAAAGTTGTCACTTTTGATCCTTTTGAAGTATATTTTGGAAGTATGGCAACTGAAGCCCCTCATCATCCAAGAAATACCACAAATAGCCCTTGGAATAATATTTGAGAGATTGGCAGCTATGGTCCTTGTATTTTCAGATTATACAAGTTTGATCCCTTGGTTTACTCTACAACATACAACCGGATCCACATCCTAGCCCAAAAATAATATTACTTACACTTACCCAGGCCCAGTTACACACAAGCCCACACCAAAGTTTAACCCGACCTAACCACTAAATGATACAACCAGTCAAACAACCCACCCCCAAGTCAAAATTACATAAAATAACCAAACGCGCCCTATTTTACTGTGCTTCTTCCTCACTGAATTACCCTGCTCCCTCTCACTTTCACCAAGATGCTTAGTACGAGGTATAGACCTTCCAGAAGGTCTGACTTGTCGGAGGATGTCGACATCATTCCCTCCACATGGCACCTTTGAGCTCTCGGATTAGTTGAAGTTATGTGGCAGAAGGATAAAGCTCAATCTAATGGATAAATTTGAATGGGATGACAACACCATGATATGGAAAAGGATTGTATGGCCAAGAATTGAGCTTCTAGGGCCTTCCAAGCTTAAACCCTAGCAACCTCCCCTGCTCCTATAAATACCCCCTAGATACGTATTAGTGTGTAGTTTCTTAGTAATGTTATGCTGCCATTTTCATTTCTCAATGTTTTCTTAGTTTAATTGTAATTTCAATTTCTTAAATGAAAGTTCTTAGTTCTTATTCAATATTTCACTTTCCTGTTTTAGCTTAATTAGTTAAATTACCTTTAGCTTAAACTCTCTTATTTTAGCTTTTTACTTCGTTCATAAGCTCTTTTGTCAAAATCTCATAGTTTAAAAGTTTATTTCTTTCTCAACTATTTAAATCTTTATAAAAACTCAAAAATAATAAAAAATCTGAAAAATACAAAAAGATGTCTTCTTTTTCTTGATTTATGTTTGATTTAGCTTTTCAGAAGCTTATCATAGCTTAACAAAAGTTTACTTACTTATTTCTGTAATCAAAATTATAAAAACACAAAAAAATAAGAATCTTATAAAAACCAAAAAAATAAATAAATAATATATTCTGTTTTGTTCTCTAAATCCTTTTCAGTTGTTTGTTTGTTGTTTACACAAGCTTATTCAAGCTTCTATAGCTTGTAGTAAGCCTTGTTTGTTTTCATTTCTCAAAAACTCAAAAATTACAAAAAGTCAATAAAAGTCAACTGTAACAACTTATTTGAAATAAGCTGAGCTTATTGGGAATTTAAGGCAGCCAAGAGGTGCCTTGGCCTGTCAAAAGACAGGCTAGCTTAGTGACCCCCCTCTGTTCTAGCTGAGGGGGTTTGAGCTTGTAAGTTCCATCCTATTTTACTATTTCATCTCAAATAGCTTAATAATAGTGTAGGTCTGTATTGGTGGCTTGCATACTGCTTATTAGTAACTATTATTGCTTATTATTGGTTGATACTTGTTGTTTCATAACTTGGGATAGTTTTTGTTGAGTTTCACTTGTTTTAATGTTTCATACATCATAATCTGTCATATCTTTGTTTACTGAGTATTAGTGCTTATGATCTGTGTTTCTGAGTGTATTCATGTTTGTGGATCATATTGAGTAGGTTTGTTTTGGTTTGGAGTTGATTTGATAGTTCTGTGTTTGATTTTTGGGTGTGACAGAACCCAAAAGGGGTGTTTGGTTGATCATAGTTTGCTGATATAAAGCCTGAATCAGAGGATACAAATGGTTTAGATAGTTCATTTAGGATATATTAAGACTTGGTAAAACATAAAATTAGTAGGTTATTCATAAAAAGTCAAAGTTACATTTTTTTTTCTTCTTTAAATCTGTCATTAAGTAGGAACTGTGGTCATTTTCCATTTCAAATCAGTAGTTAAGTAGTTAAGTAACCTTAAATCAGCTTAATCCTAGTTATTTATAACTTATCTGAGCTTTTAGAGTCATTATAATTTGAATTAAGTCAAACTTTCTGTTTTGTCAAAAAGTCAAGTAAGGTTTCATACTCAGATTTTGGTCACTATTTTACAAGAGTATGTAGCCTTCAATATTGTATGAAAATTCTTGTTGTTTGTTGATTTTAGAAGCTCAGTACCTAAATAATAGATTTCAAAAAGAAAATCATACTTTGGAACCTGTTTGCTTATCTGAAAAGCTTTTTGAATATAGCTTATTGTGACCAAAGGTGCCCTGCACCATCAGTCCTCACTCTACTTCTTGGGCAAATTTGGGCTAGTAGATTACAACTAGGACTTGTTTTCTGGCTTGTTTTGGGTTCCCACCATAGTAGTAATTTAATTGCCACCATTAGTTTTGCCTTTATAGCTTATTGGCATAGCTTATTTGACCCATTTAGTTTGTAGGATTAGGCTTAAATCTGTTTTTAGATAGGGCTGCAATTGCTTATTTTAGGTCTCAAGTTGAGATTGCTGATTGTTCTGAGCTTATTATAGTCTATAGTACCTGTTTCAAGTGAATTTGGGCTTTGTGCTTATCTGCTAGTGCTTATTGCTCTCCATAGTGCTTATCTGAGCTACTTTGATTGCTTAATTGTGTTTCTGTGCATCAAATGGCCTGAGTTCTGTTTATATAAGCTCATTTAAGTTTGAAAAGTATTTGGTAAAAGTTTGGTCAAACCATAGTCAACTGTGCTTATAAATAAGCACTTAAATAAGCTGATTTTAAGCTAATAAGCACTTCCAGTGCTTATTTTTCACTTTTTATATTTTTCCTAGCTTTAAAATATTATTTTAGATTTTCCCTGAAATTTTCATATTTTTCTGAGTTGATTTGCTACTTTTCTTATTTAATTTTCATTTTTAATCATTATTTAATACTTTTTAATTACTAAAAAATCCAAAAAAATCAGAAAAAGCCAAGAAAAATCCAAAAATATTTTAGAAAATAGTTTTCAGTTATTTTAGAATTTTAGAAATTAAATTTGCATTTTTCTCACTTTATTTACATTTTCTTTTAATTATTAAATAGTTTAATTAGTTTTTAATTCATAAAAAAATATTAAAAAGTCAAAAAAATATTTTTCTTTTTCTCAAAATTTTCTTTTATCATTTTTAACTTTTTAAAATTATTTCCAAATTCGTAGGATTAGTATAGCTTAAAACTCGCATTTTATTTCGTACGTTACGTTTTAATAATCGCGTTTGCATTTTCGTTTTTACGTTTTAGACTTTGGTGCATTACTAGCTTGTACTCTTTGCATATTTCATAATTTTTAGTTGATAATTGAATTATTTGATCACTATTTGCTTTTTTCACCACTTCTCACTACACGATTTACACGAATCGATATTCTTGATTCCATTCACACCTTCACTTGGAAACGACTCGAGTGATCCGTATTTCTTGCGGATCACTTCGATACTATACTACTATTATATATAATTGGTTTTCACACGAATCAATTTTTGGCGCCGCTGCCGGGGAAGGCTTGAAGTGAATTTTTGAATATTGTTTTGAAAAATCGTGTTTTGTTAAGCCTTCCTCTATTTTATATATATTTTCTATAAAAATATAAAAATTGAAAAATTCAAAACACTTTTCCTAAAGTGTTTACAAAATACCAAAAAATAATAAAAGTTACAGCCTCGACTCGATCGAAAGAAAGGGCGTTGTAAACCAAATAAGTCTCCCAATATAACAAAAACGTAATTTAGTTGTTTATCGGACTATTTCAATTACTACAACCGATTAAGCGGGAAATACGGAAGCTAAGACATTAAATTGCTAGCTGAAGAGAGAAACACTCTTCTTTCCTGTCCCGTCGCGCGTGGTTTTAAAAGAAACGGTTTTCGATTAACGTTACGTTTTAAGAAAAGAAAAACAAAAATAAATAAATAAATAAATAAAAAATAAATAAAAAGTTTTTGAGAAAAAAAAAATTGAAAAATAAATAAAAACAAAGTTTTTCTTTTCTATTTTCTTTTTCTTTTTCATTTTGTTTTTGGTGTATGCACACCCGTTCTACTTCTGAGAATCTTACTTCTCCGCTCTCAAACCCCGAGCGGGTTTTACGACATACGAGTCGGGTTCATTTCCTTGACGATGAGGAGATGAACCATAACGAACAAAACAACGGGCCCCCGCCGATGGGTGGTCCGCAGCACAATGTTATCCCGCCGATGGGACAACAACCGGCATTTGATCCGCGTCCGATGGAAGAACTACTCCAATCACCATTTAACGGTGTGAGGAGAGCTATTGTGATTCCAGACATCAATGCCAACTTTGAAATCAATCACGGATTACTCAATTTAATCACGGGTATATCCTTTCACGGGTTTGATAACGAAGACCCCTATGCTCACATCCGAAATTTCACCTACATCGCTGAGACTATTAGAATGAATCAAGTTCCTCACGATGTGGTGAAATTGAAGTTATTTCCTTTCTCCTTAAAAGGAGCAGCCCGGACTTGGCTGGAAAAGGAACCGCCCAATTCGATTCACACTTGGAATGATCTTGCTTCCAAGTTTGTGAATTATTTCTATCCTCCTTCTAAAACTTCTAACTTACGATCCCAAATCTTTCGGTTCCAACAAGCTTTTGATGAGTCGTTTAGTGAAGCTTGGGACCGATTCAAAGATTTGATGGAAAAATGTCCGAACCATGGGTTAACACCCCTTCAGCAGATTGACACTTTCTATAATGGGTTGAGTCATGTTGACCAAGACTCACTCAACTCTGCTGCGGGTGGGAACTTGTTGGCTAGAAATACGAATGATGCTTTCATGACAATTGAGAATAAAGCTCGTGTTAGAATGTCAAGAAATAAACCACAAGTGTCTAATAATGGTAAAAATAATGATGAATTGGTTAATATGATTGTGGCTTTAACTAAGAAAGTTGATGCAATGTCCATTGAAAAACCAAGTCATCAAGTCAATGTTGTGAATCAAGGTTGTGTTACTTGTGGTGGTCCACATCCGTATAACGAGTGTCCGTCAACCGGAGCTTATGCTCAAGAGAACGTGTATGCTGCAAATATGGGTAGCAACGGTTACCCACCTCTTCAAGGAGATCGAAATCTCCTCAGCTACCGTTCAAGCCATTATCTTGGACCACCCGGTTTTCAAAATAAGAGTCATAATAACAATGTGCAAAACCGTACACATCAAGTTAATCAAAATCAAAACCGGCAAAATCAAGGTTTTCAAAACCAAGGTGTAAACAAAAATCGGAATTTTCAGGGAAATCAACACCAAGCCCCGCCTCAAGGGAACAATTTTCAAAATAATGGAAATTTTCAAAATAATCAAGGGAACTTTAATAATGCAAATCTGAATCATGGCAATTTTCAAAACCGTGGGCAAAATTTTGATAATCAAAATCAAGCTGTTATTCCAAATCCGTCGCCCACGGAAGATTTGATTAAGCAATTGCTTCAAAACCAACAAGCTTTTATGGCAAAACAAGAAGAAACAACAAGGTTGTTAGCTACTCAAATCAATGATCTTAACAAGCGTTTAAATGATCGACCCTCGGGCTCTGGAACTTTGCCTAGCAACACGATCGCTAACCCTAGGGGCGATGCTAAAGCGATCACGACAAGGAGTGGTGTTTCTTATGATGGACCAACGGCTCCGACTACCTCTTCTTCTCTACCTCCCAAGGTAGTCGCCCGTGAACCCGAGGCGACAACGGATACGGAAATTCCTATTAATAATGGAAGGACCGAAGACATCCAACCTCCGGTGGTCCCGACGTCCAAGGGAAAGGAAAAAGTTGTTTATGAAAAAGATATACCCATTAAAACAAAGTTGCCTTATCTGTCACGTTTAAACTAACAAAAGCACCGCGAGAAAGATAAGAACCAAATGGAGAAATTTTATCAGATTTTTCAAGAATTGCATTTTGATATAAGTCTCGCGGATGCTATACTTTTGATGCCCAAATTTGCTTCAATGCTTAAAGGACTTTTAAATAACAAAGAAAAGCTTTTTGAAATGTCTAAAACCCAAATGAACGAGAATTGCTCAGCGGTTCTTCTTAAAAAGCTACCCGAAAAGCTTGAAGACCCTGGCAAGTTTCTTATACCGTACAATTTTCCGGGTATGGTTCAATGCTTCGCCTTGGCAGATTTGGTGCTAGCATTAACCTAATGCCATTGTCAATTTGGAAAAAGTTGTCTCTCCCTAACTTGACACCGACACTTATGACCCTCGAGCTTGCCGACCGATCTACGTCTCGTCCAATTGGCATAGCCGAGGATATTTTTGTCAATGTTGGGAAATTCTATTTCCCTGCCGATTTTGTGGTTGTTGATTTCGATGCCGATCCACGGGTTCCTCTCATTCTCGAGAGAGGTTTCCTAAGGACCGGTCGTGCTTTAATTGATGTTTACGACGAGGAGATTACCTTACGAGTTGGAAATGAAGCCGTCACTTTTAACCTTGATCAAACCGCGAGATACTCCTCCGACTACGATGTTGCTTCCGTCAACCGAATCGATGTTATTGACGAAGCTACGGAGGAGTATTCTCAAGAACTTCTTGATTTTACCGAAAATGCTTCGAGTGGCAATCCCACTCCTTCTTTTGAACCGATCGTCTCTGATTCTTCCCCTTCCCTCACTCCATTTGAGGGAAGTGATCTCGCTTGGGAAGAAATTAATGCTTGTCTTTCAAATAAATCATTTTCACCGGAAATTGATAATAATAACTTTGATCCGGAGGGGGACATTTCATTGATTGAAAAACTTTTAAATGAAAACCCGATTGTTTCTCCCCCTCCGATGGACTTAAAAATGGCAGACGCAAAAGAAGTAAAGCCGTCTATTGAGAATCCTCCGGAGCTCGAGCTCAAGGATTTGCCTTCTCATCTCGAATACGCATACTTGGAAATTAATAATAAATTGCCCATCATAATATCTAAAGGCCTTAAGGATGAGGAGAAGACACGACTCTTAGATGTGCTTCGAAAGCATAAAAGTGCTATTGCTTGGCAAATATCCGACATTAAGGGAATCGACCCTCGATTTTGCACTCATAAGATTCTGCTTGACGATAATCACAAAGCTTCCGTCCAACAACAACGATGGGTTAACCCACAAATCCACGAAGTAATCAAAAAGGAAGTTATTAAACTCCTTGACGCTGGAATGATTTATCCGATCTCGGATAGTTCATGGTTTAGCCCGATTCATTGTGTTCCAAAGAAGGGCGGAATCACTGTTGTGAAAAACGAATATAATGAGCTTATACCGACTAGACTTGTGACCGGATGGAGAGTTTGTATCGATTACCGCAAATTGAATGATGCGACACGTAAGGACCATTTCCCACTCCCTTTTATGGACCAAATGCTTGAACGGTTAGCGGGAAATGAGTTCTATTGTTTCTTGGATAGCTTTTCTGGGTACTTTCAAATCCCCATTGATCCCCCGGATCAAGAAAAGACCACTTTTACTTGCCCGTATGGAACGTTTGCCTATCGGAGAATGCCCTTTGGCCTATGTAACGCTCCGGGCACATTTCAACGGTGCATGATGGCCATTTTCTCGGATATGATTGAAAAAACCATGGAAGTGTTCATGGACGACTTCTCCGTCTACGGAAATTCTTTCAACTCGTGCCTCTCCCATTTAGAGAATATGCTAATTCGGTGTGAAAACACCAATTTGGTTCTAAATTGGGAGAAGAGCCACTTCATGGTTAAAGAGGGCATAGTCCTCGGCCATAAGATATCCAAATCTGGGATTGAGGTAGATCGTGCAAAATTCGATGTCATTGCTAAGCTACCTCATCCTACGACCGTCAAAGGAATCCGAAGTTTCCTTGGTCATGCCGGCTTTTATCGACGTTTTATACAAGACTTCTCCAAAATAGCCCGGCCTCTGACCCACCTTTTAGAAAAGGATGCTCCGTTTAACTTCACAAATGAATGCGTCGATGCATTTAATGTTTTGAAGAAGAAGTTAATGGAGGCACCAATCTTAGTTGCCCCCGATTGGGACTTACCATTTGAGCTAATGTGTGATGCAAGTGATTATGCCATTGGTGCAGTTCTGGGGCAACGTAAGAACAAGTACTTTCAACCGATACACTATGCAAGTAAGACCATGAATGACGCCCAACATCACTACACAACTACCGAAAAAGAGATGTTAGCGGTCGTCTATGCTTTTGAAAAATTTAGACCATACTTGCTTTTAAAGAAATGCATAGTGTATACGGATCATTCAGCCTTAAAATACTTAATGGCAAAGCAAGATGCTAAGCCGCGCTTAATGCGGTGGGTTCTCTTACTCCAAGAATTTGATGTCGAAATTAAAGACAAAAAAGGAGCGGAGAACCTTGCTGCTGATCACCTTTCACGACTTGAGAACCCCCATCAAAGTGTTCTCGAGAATAAGGAAATTACGGAAACATTTCCTCTCGAGACACTTGGGAGTGTGTCTAATATTGACCAAAGTACCTCATGGTTCGCCGATTTTGCGAATTACCATGCGGGGAATTTTATAAGGAAAGGGTTGTCGTCTCAACAAAAGAAGAAATTCTTTAAAGATGTCCAACATTATTTTTGGGACGACCCCTATTTGTTCAAAGTCTGTGCGGATCAAGTGATCCGGCGGTGTGTTCACGTTACAGAATCCGTTGAAATACTTATGGCATGCCATAGTGGACCCACGGGGGGACATCGTGGTGCCAACTTCACCGCAAAGAAAGTGTTCGATTCCGGCTTCTATTGGCCGACGATTTATCGGGATGCCCATGAATTGGTGAAATCATGCGATTCTTGCCAACGTCAAGGGAAAATTTCCCAAAAAGATGAAATTCCACAAAATGCTATTCAAGTTTGTGAAATTTTTGACGTTTGGGGCATCGATTTCATGGGTCCATTCCCGTTATCAAGAGGAAATAAGTATATTCTCGTGGCCGTCGATTATTTATCCAAATGGGTTGAAGCGAAGGCGCTCCCCACCAATGACGCCCGAGTAGTTGTGAAATTCTTAAAAAATCTCTTTGCCCGATTTGGTACACCTCGAGCCATCATAAGTGATCTTGGGACCCATTTTTGCAATGACCAATTCGCTAAAGTTATGCTTAAATATGGTGTCACACATCGTCTTTCCACGGCTTATCATCCACAAACGAGTGGTCAAGTGGAGGTGTCCAATCGTGGCTTAAAAAGGATATTAGAAAGGACCGTTGGTGAACACTGTGCCTCATGGGCCGATAAGCTAGACGATGCTTTATGGGCTTTTCGGACCGCTTACAAAACACCCATTGGGTGCACTCCATATAAGCTGGTTTACGGGAAAGCTTGTCATTTGCCCATCAAACTTGAGCACAAGGCCTAATGGGCCTTAAAACATGCAAATTTTGCCTTAAAAACTGCGGGTGATCACCGAAAAGTTCAATTGAATGAGTTAGTCGAACTCCGTGATCAAGCTTACGAGAATTCTTTGATTTATAAAGAGAAAACCAAAAGACTTCATGATGCCAAGATCAAAGACCGCGTTTTTAACGTTGGTGATCAAGTGCTTCTTTTTAACTCTCGTTTAAAGATTTTCTCGGGTAAGCTTAAAACCCGTTGGTCTGGACCATTCACCATAACACAAGTATTCCCTTATGGAACTATTGAGTTGGCTCAACCCGATGGTCCCAACTTTAAGGTGAATGGTCACCGTTTGAAACACTATTTCGGAGGGGACGTACCAACCATGGTAGTCCCGGATCTCCAAACTTTCCCCAAGGACGAATGAATTCGGGGATCGAGTCAAGCTACGTGACTCGGTAATCAAAAACAAAGCGCTTCATGGGAGGCAACCCATGCTTATCCAATTTCATCTTCTTAATTTTCTTATTTCTAATAAATAACGTAAGGAGGGGGTACCTCTTCCAATCTTGTGTCTCGTGGTTGTTTGTGTATGATTGTCCAGGATTGTCCCCGATTTATGATGACTCTCGTGCTCGTGGTTTTGTCTTTCTCTCCACTCGAGTCTCATTCATCGATGCTTATGGAAATCCTATATCCGAAAATCTTATCGACTAACGTTTTCTTTGGCATACTTAATAAACGGCCCTAGATATTTGTTAGGATTACCTTTGCCCGTAAAACATTGAGGACAATGTTTCATTCTAGTCCGGGGGGGGGGGGGGTGAACCTTCGATTTGATTTTGACCTTGCAGTTTTCACCATGTCATGTACTCTCGTAACTCCGTTTTTCCACCAAAAAAAAAAAAAAAAAAAAAAATTGAAAAATTGAAAATTTCAAAAATTTTGAAGAAAATGAATGAAAAGTCATGAAAAATCACCAAAAAAAATGAGAAAAAGTTGTGCAAAAATATAATAAGTGATTTGACACCTTGTTGACTTTCTTGCTGGCGAGAGTAGGAATAAATATTTTGACTTGACCGGGCGTGTTGAGCCCTAGCTAGCTTGTTCCCTTAACCAATGATAATCATAAAAGTTTGTGCTAGCCTTGTACACAAGGAGCTACTCTTTTGTTGGCTCCCGTACTTGACTTTATACATGCACGGCTTGAAAAGCTTTCGCTAGTCACTTACACTAGGAGCTACAAAACGCGAACTCTTTCCAAAAGTTTGCAAGCTCCCGTTTTTGACTTTATATATGTGTGGCTGATTATTGGCTAAGCATCTGCTAATCTCATTATTTGAGGTCTTAAATTTGCAGAGAACGAAAAATGATAGAGTTTATTTACAAGTTTAATGCTAAACGTGGAGTAGTGGTTCTCTTTAGAGCTCACACTACAAAAAAAGTGCCATTTAGTGGCACACACTTTCAGTGGCAAAAAATTTATGTGTCACAATAGTTTGTTTTTAATGACACATCTTTTGTGACACTAAAGCAAATATACGGTTTAGCGTCACTTGATGTCTTTTGCCATAATAGCACCTACTTATTAGTGGCATTTATTTTGATATGTCAATATTCAATATAAACTACTATAACTTGTGTCACACTATTTGTTTTGTCGTTATATGCTTCTTTTTAGTTTTATGTTTTATACGTAGTACATTTCTTGAATGTGCCGCTATCGAAAATTAGAATTTTCATTGGGCGGGCCCTTTTTATACAATTCCCTCCCGTATTCCTTTTTCAATAGTCAACAATCCCTATTTATTTTCATTGTTAGGCCTTCCAACCTCATAACCGCCGCTGTAGATATCAATTAATCATATTTTTTTAATGCCACCCCTGATTGTTTTGATGTAACCAATCTCGTCTCTCAATTACATCCCCTAAAGGTATCATATTTTTTATATTTTGTTCCGGTAATCGTTTCAAAGAAACTAATTTTTTGCGTTAACCGTTTCAATATGTAATGGCTTGATTGTTGTTTCGATACTATGCACATTCGAGAAAGTAATATATATAATTACATGAATTTTGATTATAATCATTTTCAATTTCATGTCATTATATAATTCTATGGTTTTTACTAATGTTTTGAGAGTAATAATTTATAATCAAGGTCAAAACAATGTTAGACCCAAATTTTTGTAAGCTGATATATGTGTTAAGCTAATCCTTCTCTTGACGGCAGAACATAGGAAAGCAATTGGCACTATTAGTGATGCTCACATGTTACAAACTCAATCAAGATGATACAGGTGTTAACAATCGCATCTATCTTTGTCACTTGTGTGCTTCAAATTTCTTGATTAAACCATTTTGATATATGCAGTGCCTCTTTATCTTGCGTCTAATAATTGCATTGTTTTGTTTATTTTGTTTGCAGATATGCCGACAATATGTATGAGAACACTCGTTACCTTTGACAAGCTGTGGTTACTTTATGTAGTTGTAGGTTTATTTATGTAATTAATTGTAGAATATTTAGAACTTTTTTTATTAGTTTTGTTGGATAGTCCTTTCATGTATATAAGAGAATGTTGTTGAATGATACTAATCAAATGTAATAAAACTGTTGTATCTAGTTCATATGGTTGCAAGTAATTTTCTTAATGATAAACTGTTATGCAAATACAAAATTGGTATGGTGTCACAAATCTATTGTCGACATTTGTTGGAGACACTTAATATTTGCCGCTAAAACCAATTTTTTGTTTGGAATTTCATGTATCTAGTGGCATAAATTATGTGCCACAAACTCCTATGACTATTCAGTGACAAGTGTTTAAGTGCCACTAAAGCTGAAAATGTCTGCAGCAACACATCTAAAAGTGCCACTAAATCCCTATAGTGGCAGCGCAATTAATGACACTTATAATTTCTGCCAGTGATTCCTGCACAGACCTTTGGTGGCACTTATTTTACTTTTAGTGACACTTTTTGTGTGCCACTAAATGACACTTTTTTTGTAGTGTCATAAGAGGTACTCGTGGCTTTTTACTCCCATCAGATACGTCACCAATATATAATAGATGTTCTAGGTTAATTAGTGGTATTTAGGTTTGAATAATATTTAGTTATTTGTTTTCTTAAGAGAATTTTTGCTTTAGAAGTTGGGTACATATCAAGGAACATCAAAAATAAGAGCAAAAAAGTAAAAAAATCAAAAGTCAAAAGTTGATTATCTATGTGGTTTTGGAGCTACCCAATAAGCTTCCATTGATGTTATGAGAAAAGTCAAGAAAGAAAAAAAAGTGAAAAGTATGAAAAAAAAAAGAAAAAGAAAAAAATGAAAGTTGATAGTTATGATGAATAAGAGTTTTGTATGTATAAATAAGTTGTTGGCGCGTGAGGTGCATGTGATTAGTGATTAGTAATCAGTCACATGAGGTGCACGTGATTGTACTCCGCAACTTATATCTTTGATATTGTATGTACCCCAAATTCCTTGATGTGGACCGAATTTCTATTGCAGTGGTTCTTAAGAGAAAATGAATAACTATTTATCGTTTTAACTTAGGTGTCACTATCGGACTAAAAATTATTGAAACGAGAAAATATGAAGCGATTCATTTCTCAACAAAAGTAAAATATTGAGATACAAAAACTTAGGACATGGGAGTAAGAAGTTTCCACGAGTAACTTTTATGAGTAGTGTTAGCATTAAATTTGTAGATAAGCTGTGATCTCGTTTTTACGCTTAGTTTGGGAGCTCGTGAAAAATCAAGGATGACGATTTTTATCCGTATGGTCACTTCTTAAATAGAAGTGTTTCTACTCGTAGACCCTAAAAATTATTGCAAAAATAATGAAAGTTCAACAAACCGTCACAAGTATGAAGTGTGAAAAGTCCAAAAATAGAATAAAGAAATAAATTTTGGAAAATGGAGCGTTTGCGGGATTAAATGATTTTGTAATCTCTTTTGAACCTCCTTGCTACTTTACAAAGTTAGTAGAAAGAGTTATGAAATTATTTATCTCGTGAGCGTGAATTGATCACATTGCGTGAGGACACGACAATACTTTAGTCCGGGGGATTTTGGTGAGTGCTTATTCACTCACCTTTTCTAAGCCAAAATTGGACCAAATAAACCAAAAACTAACCAATAATGCCAAAGAATGTGTGTTTTTGTTTGTGAATGTGCAGGAACGGATATTTAAGAAAAGGACGAAAAATCACGAGAAAATGACAAAACGGGCACGAGATTTGGAAAAGTGTTAAAAGCCAGAGCCGGGGAAGCTTAGTGGTCAAAGTTAAAGCTCATATGGTCAAATAGAGTCCTCAAAGTTTCAGAAATCACCAAAGTAGCCCTTTGAAGAAGCTTGATCAAGTTTACACATATGGTCCTTCCACTTTCAAAGTTGTCACTTTTGATCCTTTTGAAGTATATTTTGGAAGTATGGCAACTGAAGCCCCTCATCATCCAAGAAATACCACAAATAGCCCTTGGAATAGTATTTGAGAGATTGGCAGCTATGGTCCTTGTATTTTCAGATTATACAAGTTTGATCCCTTGGTTTACTCTACAACATACAACCGGATCCACATCCTAGCCCAAAAATAATATTACTTACACTTACCCAGGCCCAGTTACACACAAGCCCACACCAAAGTTTAACCCGACCCAACCACTAAATGTTACAACCGGTCAAACAACCCACCCCCAAGTCAAAATTACATAAAATAACCAAACGCGCCCTATTTTACTGTGCTTCTTCCTCACTGAATTACCCTGCTCCCTCTCACTTTCACCAAGATGCTTAGTACGAGGTATAGACCTTCCAGAAGGTCTGACTTTTCAGAGGATGTCGACATCATTCCCTCCACATGGCACCTTTGAGCTCTCGGATTAGTTGAAGTTATGTGGCAGAAGGATAAAGCTCAATCTAATGGATAAATTTGAATGGGATGACAACACCATGATAAGGACAAGGATTGTATGGCCAAGAATTGAGCTTCTAGGGCCTTCCAAGCTTAAACCCTAGCAACCTCCCCTGCTCCTATAAATACCCCCTAGATACGTATTAGTATGTAGTTTCTTAGTAATGTTATGCTGCCATTTTCATTTCTCAATGTTTTCTTAGTTTAATTGTAATTTCAATTTCTTGAATAAAAGTTCTTAGTTCTTATTCAATATTTCACTTTCCTGTTTTAGCTTAATTAGTTAAATTACCTTTAGCTTAAACTCTCTTATTTTAGCTTTTTACTTCGTTCATAAGCTCTTTTGTCAAAATCTCATAGTTTAAAAGTTTATTTCTTTCTCAACTATTTAAATCTTTATAAAAACTCAAAAATAATAAAAAATCTGAAAAATACAAAAAGATGTCTTCTTTTTCTTGATTTATGTTTGATTTAGCTTTTCAGAAGCTTATCATAGCTTAACAAAAATTTACTTACTTATTTCTGTAATCAAAATTATAAAAACACAAAAAAATAAGAATCTTATAAAAACCAAAAAAAAAAAAATATTCTGTTTTCTTCTCTAAATCCTTTTCAGTTGTTTGTTTGTTGTTTACACAAGCTTATTCAAGCTTCTATAGCTTGTAGTAAGCCTTGTTTGTTTTCATTTCTCAAAAACTCAAAAATTACAAAAAGTCAATAAAAGTCAACTGTAACAGCTTATTTGAAATAAGCTGAGCTTATTGGGAATTTAAGGCAGCCAAGAGGTGCCTTGGCCGGTCAAAAGTCAGGCTAGCTTAGTGACCCCCCTCTTTTCTAGCTGAGGGGGTTTGAGCTTGTAAGTTCCATCCTATTTTACTATTTCATCTCAAATAGCTTAATAATAGTGTAGGTCTGTATTGGTGGCTTGCATACTGCTTATTAGTGACTATTATTGCTTATTATTGGTTGATACTTGTTGTTTCATAACTTGGGATAGTTTTTGTTGAGTTTCACTTGTTTCACTGTTTCATACATCATAATCTGTCATATCTTTGTTTACTGAGTATTAGTGCTTATGATCTGTGTTTCTGAGTGTATTCATGTTTGTGGATCATATTGAGTAGGTTTGTTTTGGTTTGGAGTTGATTTGATAGTTCTGTGTTTGATTTTTGGTTGTGACAGAACCCAAAAGGGGTGTTTGGTTGATCATAGTTTGCTGATATAAAGCCTGAATCAGAGGATACAAATGGTTTAGATAGTTCATTTAGGATATATTAAGACTTGGTAAAACATAAAATTAGTAGGTTATTCATAAAAAGTCAAAGTTGCATTTTTTTTTCTTCTTTAAATCTGTCATTAAGTAGGAACTGTGGTCATTTTCCATTTCAAATCAGTAGTTAAGTAGTTAAGTAACCTTAAATCAGCTTAATCCTAGTTATTTATAACTTATCTGAGCTTTTAGAGTCATTATAATTTAAATTAAGTCAAACTTTCTGTTTTGTCAAAAAGTCAAGTAAGGTTTCATACTCAGATTTTGGTCACTATTTTACAAGAGTATGTAGCCTTCAATATTGTATGAAAATTCTTGTTGTTTGTTGATTTTAGAAGCTCAGTACATAAATAATAGATTTCAAAAAGAAAATCATACTTTGGAACCTGTTTGCTTATCTGAAAAGCTTTTTGAATATAGCTTATTGTGACCAAAGGTGCCCTGCACCATCAGTCCTCACTCTACTTCTTGGGCAAATTTGGGCTAGTAGATTACAGCTAGGACTTGTTTTCTGGCTTGTTTTGGGTTCCCACCATAGTAGTTGTTGATATAAATAATGTATAAAAACGTTATTAATATTTTTCGATATCCCTAAATTTTGACGATCACAAAATTTAAAAACATTAAACGCAAAGTTAATACGTAAACAAGTTTTAAGCAAGTTTATATCATCTCATCCAATATAATCACTTAAGGTATGAATAAACAAGTGACTAATACATTTTATGATCAAAGGGATGTTTATTTAAATAATACAATGTTTATAAAATTAAATAAACTTATTATATATTTTTGAAAAACATTTTTGGTAATAAAGGAAAATGTTTAATTCATAGTAAATATATGAATTCAAATTTTTAACTATAATTAGTTAGTTTTTCACCAAATAAACTTTCCCCACTAAAAGACAGATTTTTTGGCCGTTACAGCTAGGCGGCCCCGTTAATTTTAAGGGGGTCGACACACAATTAAGGGGACGGGCCACGCTCCCCTGTCAGATTCTGTCAGAAATTTTTTCCTATAAATACCACTTCAAACCTGGAATTTTTCTCACCTCTTGCACGAAAAATTTCTGATCCAAATCTCTCTAAACATCCTCCTAAAAACCCTTTGATCATATAATTGTTAATCCTTGTTTCAAGTGATTCATTCCCTCACCTCTCATCTCTCAAAGTGCAAGAGAAGAATACTCCTTCAACATCAAGTTGTGAAGTATTGTAGATTTGTGTATATAGTCTAGTTGTTGTGTACATTCATTGTAAAGGTGTGATAGTATTGTAACTAGATAGATCTAGGAGTAGAAGTTGTGAATAGAAGTAGTGAGATATAACTAGTTTGTTGTGAAGAAGAAGAGCTAGGAAAAAGATAGTTGTGAAGAAGATTAGTGTGTAGAAGATAGGTGTGAAGAAGATTAGTGTATAGAAGATAGGTGTAAAGAAGATTGGTGTGTAGAAGATAGGTGTGAAGAAGTGGTGTGATTAAGTAGTGAATAGGTGTGAAATAGTTGTGTAGAAGGTGTGAATAAGTTGTGACGAAGTTGTGGTGTGGATATTGGTGTGAAAGGTTTTCTCCGCCATAAGGGAGCTTGTTGACATAGTGAAGAAAACTCTCGAGTAGGTGACTCGAGTAGTGGAGTAGGGCAAGGAAGGTGTCCTTGTAGCCGAACCACTATAAATCCTTTGTCTCGCGGTTAGATCTTTCCATATCTTACTCATTATCTTGTTTATATCGTTATTACTTTTGTAGACGTAGACGTTTATATATGTAGTTGCTCATATAGTGCTAGTATTGATTTTACTTAAAGATCAAACAAAAGTTTCATTCACAAAACAAAGTTTTTACAATCAAACAAAAAAAAAGGGTAACATACATATAATTGATCATTTCGATCAAGTATAGTTTTCATACAAAATATAACTAAGGATTGTAAAATAAACGTTTACTTACTTGTCTCTCGTATATAGCTATAATTGTTTATATTATCCATGTGTTGATTTCACATACTTAGCTTACATTATTATTATTGTTCATACTTATATATAGTTGTTCATATTGTTCAAGATTTGAGTTCACATAAGATAGAATCAAAGTTTTTAAAAGTAAACAAGACTTTAAAACTAAACTAAGTTTTCATAATAAAATTAAAAAGACGTAAAACTATTCAACCCCCCCTTCTAGTTTTCCACAATTGGTATCAGGAGCCACGTCAAACAAGATTTTTAAAATATATTGTATTTTAAAACTTGAATCGATCTATGGAATCGGAAAAATATTTAGAATGGCAATCTATGCAAAGACCACCGTTATTTGAAAGTGATGGTTTTCTTTATTGGAAAAATAGATTCGAAACTTATGTGAAATCAAAAGATCTTGATCTTTGGCATGTTATTACCTTTGGTGACTTTCCCTCTATTCAATATAATTTTGAAATTAAAAAGGATGAAATTGTTTCTTTTGAAAAACAAAATGATGATTTGAAAAAGAAACTAGCAAAAAATAATGAGGCTAAAATGGTTATTTATAATGCGTTACCACGCAAAGAATATGAAAGAATTTTTATGTGTAAAACTGCAAAAGAAATTTGGGATTCTTTATTAATTAATCACCAAGGTAATAGTCAAGTCAAAGAAAATAAAATAGATCTTCTTGTTCAACAATATGAACAATTTATGATTCCGGAAGAGGAATCAATAGATAATGCATTTGCTAGGTTTAACACTATCATCACAAGTTTAAAAGCACTTGATGAGAATTTTTCTAGTAAGAATTTTATTAGGAAATTTCTTAGGGCTCTTCATCCAAAATGGCGAGCTAAAGTTACGGCGATTGAAGAATCGAAGAACTTGTCAACTCTTCAACTTGACGAGTTAATTGGTAACTTGAAAGTCTACGAAGCAATAATAAAGAAAGATTCCGAGATGGTCAAAGGAAAAAGGGAGCAAAGCAAATCGATTGAGTTGAAAGCTAAAAAGGATTCTAGTGACGAAGAATGCTCAACCTCCGAAAGCAACGATGCAGAGTATGCTATGGCCGTACGAGATTTCAAGAAATTCTTCAAAAGACGAGGAAGATACGTTAGACAACCATATAATGAAAGAAAGTGCTTTAAGTGTGGAGATCCAAATCATCTTATTGGAGAATGTCCGAAATTGTCAAGAAGTCAAAACCACAAGGCCTTTGTAAGAGGAGAATGGAGCGATAGTGACAATGATGAAAAAGAGATAACAAAAGATGAAAGGTGTCTCATGGCAAAGGCATCCGATAAGGTACGTTCTAAAACCGAATATTATAGTGATGAAAATTTATTTTTAGATGAAAAAGACCTAGATAGCGAATATAGTAGATTGTGTAAATTAGGTCAAAAGGTAATAGCTAAAAAGAAGTCACTAAAACATATTAATAATCAATTAGAAAATGAAGTACTTGAATTAAAAATTAAACTACAACATTTGGAAAAAGAAAAAGAAGTTTTTATAGAATGTAAAACATGTTTAGAGGTCAAAAATGAAAAAGAAAAACTTAAAGATAAAATTTTCAAACTTGACAAGTTTAAAGATAGTAGTAACTCACTTAAGAAAATAATAAGTGTTCAAGAAACTTTGGGAGATAAAACCGGTCTAGGATTCGACTTAACTAATGTTTCAATTAGTGAAAATAAAAATGAAAAGTTTGAATGTGAATCTAGTAAACAAAAACCATTAGACCCAAAACCTAAGTATGTACCTATAAAAGATAGAAAAATACCTATTGCGAGTGATGAGGATGTAAAAAGTTTTTATAAACCATCATTAAAAGCCAAAACCGGATTTTCTAAACTAAAATTAAGATCTAAAACTCCACCTCCAAATAGACCAAATAATCCTCATCCTCGGTCTAAAACCCCTCAACATAGGAGAAATCAAGGTAGACAAAACTTTTCTAATAATAGTCACCCAATGTGGATTTATCCACATCAACCAAGCTTTAGCCCATGGGGAATACTTCCACCATACATGCATCCTAGTCAATTGCAAACCATGTTTGGTTCAAACAACTTTGGACCAATGAGACCATGGGAACTAAGTGGCTAAGTTGTCACTCTTGGAAAATATTGGTATCTCATCTACAAATGACTTCTTTAAGTCAACATGGCATCTTGATGTGTTTGAAGAAAATTTATTGAAGACCAAAAGGTACGCATTTCTTTTAAGTTTATCGTTAATATTTATATTCTTAGATTAATAACTAGTTAGAATAATGCTTAGTTATATAGCTAGTAATACTTACTTGCTCACATATTATGAACCCCTCTTAGTTGGCTTTCCTTGGATTTGAATTAAAATTACTCGTTGTCAAACAACATAGAAAATGGAAATCTTCTATGTCCACTAGTAGAAAACTCATGGTGATGAAGTGAAATGAGTTAAGTGGATTAATCGTTAATATAGAAGTAAGACTAGATCCCTCGCGTAAGAAAACTATGGATGAAACAAGCTCTCGAAGACTATGGCATTAGGTTAGAAAATTTTCCTATTATGTGCAATAACAAAGGTGCTATAGATTTAAGTAAGAATCATGTTCAACACTCTAGGACTAAACATATAGAAATGCGTCATCTCTTTCTTAGGGACATTATACAAAAAGAATATATAACAATAGAGAAGGTAGCTTCGAAAGGTAACATTGCCGATAAAGTCACTAAGCCTCTTAAGCGTGAGTTACTTAACCACTTACGTTTAGGATTAGGAATGATGGAGCAAATTGATTAAATTCTTGAAATACTTAACATCTTCTGAAAAATCAAAGTTCTGGAAAATTTTCTTTGTCAGATGGGCGGACCCCTTAATTTAAAAGGGCGGCCCCCTTAAAATTAAGGGGACCGGCCTCGTTTTAAGGGGGGCGGCCATCTGAGCATAAAATTTTTAAAATTTTCTTTCCTCTCAAATCTGAGTCTAGGATTCTATTTTGCACAAAATCAAGAATTGAGATATTTTGTTTTGCATTAATATATTTTCAAAGAAAACCTCAATTCATTTTGAAATTATTCTCACGTTTAGGAAAACTCATTGTTGAATAATGATAAAAACGTTTTTCTATCAAACCATGCACAAAATCAAGAATTACACTACCACATTTGTTCCATCACTAGTATCTCACTCATTAGTTTCCTTTGCCCTTGCACTAAGTTGTTCATGTTAGGTAGAATGCCTAAATTACTTGATCTATTACTTTATTAATTTTGCATGCATGCTTAATTATATTACATGTTTGTTTGCCTATATACTTTTCATGCATATTCCATTAAGATAATACATGCATAGTTGCCTAAAGAGTTGGACTTGCTCAAAACCAAACCTCATAACCTTTACACACTCAAACCACCAAAGTGAAATGAAAAACCAAGTCATTCCTTCCGTGAACATCGCTCTTTCACTCTCATCAATCACACCACTTGATACTCATTTCCCATCCTCACCAATAACTCCATCTAGTCATCCTCACAAAATGATTCAACCATGTAACCATTCCCTACACTCTACAAAGTGTGTCATCACCACTACAACTTAACCCATGAAGGTCAAACCATACTTCATGATACACAAACCTCATGTTCACTCAAATGAACCCTTTCACAAACCACATCATAATAACCAACCATCCATTACATCACCCAAGTACACCTTCATCTACATACCTACATTTCATCTATCTCCTCGAAACAATCCTTTTATTGAAAAACATCAAAAACAATAATCAATATTACACCTCACTCTCTTTTCCACTAACATTACAAAATTCCTTCATCATCATCTTCCTTGAAAACCTTGATGTTTCGTGAAGAACTTGACCAACTCCATGATCTTCGTGATCTCAATACTATGCACCTTGCTGAATGCAATTTGCATCACACACCTTCCTCACCATACTCAAATTACTTACCTCACTCATCCTCACATAATTACTCCATCCACATTCGTTTCCATCCTTACTCCCCAAAATGCACTTTCATCTCACCCATAAATTTCAAGAGCATACTCAATCTCAAAACAACAATCCCAATCTCACAATCACCCTCACTTATGAAATTCCACATTCACCCAATTCATTTCTTCCAAATGACCCTCTTGAGGAACATACTCAATATTTAAACAACAACCATCAAAACTCATCCATACATGAAACCTATGTTCCATGTTCAATCCACGATCAATAATCACTATCCAACTCCACCATCATCACCATCTTCCGAACATAAAAAGTTCATTGAAGAACTTAAAGAAGCACATGAGCCTAGTGCTCTTCTTGCTTTACATCTTGCTTAAAGCAATTTGAATCAAAAACCTTTATCCACCAACTCATCACCACCCAACAACTTGATACATCTTGAGAATCATGTCAACAATTGTTCTTGTTGCATTCTTCTCCAAAAACAAAACATGGCCATTGATGAGTGCTCAAACACTCATCATTTTTGGTCTGATATGAACTGCAAAACATACAAAAACACTCAGTAATGCATCAAAATACTGAAAATATTCCAAAATTGTGTTTTATATGTTTTAGATGCAAAATGAGCAAAAACAAATGAAAAACGCACAAAGTTTGCAAAATTGGCAGTTTCAGTCCCCCAACTTTCATAAAATTACAAATCTAGTCCCTGGATATTCAAAATATGAAAAATTATCACCAAAGGTCATTTTGAAATCATAAAATATCATATTTAGTCCTTTGGTGAAAAATTGGAAAGTTTTGGAAATTTACACTTTTGGTCCCTGGAGTTTCAAACTTTGGCAGATTCAGTCCCTGGTGGGATAATTTTGAATGAAAAATCAATTTTGGTCCTTGGGAATTCATAAAAATCACTTTTAGTCCCTGGTTGAAAGATTGGTGAAAATTGCAAGTTCGGTCCCCGGATTTTGAAAATTGACATTTTTAGTCCCCGGGAATTTTGAAAAATATAAAAATTGCAAAAATGGATTTTGATGATTTGAACTTGGCAAGTTTAGACCCTTATGAGAACTTTGGAAAAACACCATTTTCAGTCCCTATATTTTTCAGAATTACAAAATGGTCCTTGTTATTTGCTAAGTTACCAAATACACCCTAAACTAAATAAACCAAACAAACACCCTTTTACCCAATCCAGGTCTGGTCCAGAAACACAAATACCCAAGCCCACCTTTTGCCTAAGCCCACCACAAGCCCAAACCTAAAAGCTAACCCATTCCCTGGTTCGTTGACCCCAGTCAACACCCCTAACCCCGTGGCACTGTTCATCTTTCTCCTTAACCTCCATTAACAACCCCCCTAATTACCAGGTTTATGCCCCCTCCTCCTCACCAACTATCACCAACCCCTCACCTACACCCATACCTTCCCCCCTCCTCATTTAATGCCCACCAGATACACCCAATCTGCCCATACCCCTTTTTCCCGCCAAAAGAGTTTGAACGGATAGGATTGCACCAAGCCATCTAATGGTGAATATGAAGTGTGGGAAAGTCAAGGCTAACTCCAGGACTATAAAAGAAAAGAAAATGAAGAATTATTAGTTAGTTTTTTGAGGTTTTAGAATAGTTGTAGTGTAAGATTTATGTCGAAGTAGTTTAATTATATATTTTTATTGTAATTTCTTATTGAAAACCCTTGTATTAAGCATTGTTAGTCTGTTTGGATCTCAAATTAGTTATAAATTTCAATCTTTCAGTTCTCAATTTAAATTTGTACTTTTAAGTGAAATTTCAATTTCTTGTTTAATATTAAAAGCTGTTAATTCTTATTTGTTTAAGCTCTCTTTATCTTATTTACAAGTTTTCTTAAGTGTTTATAGCATAGAATCTGTTTTTACTTAGCCTTTTAATGAAATCTCAAAAATAACTCAAAAATATATCATAAACTAAAAATCAGTGTGAGGAGCATTTGTGCAAGGATCAAGGTCAAACAAGCTTGGAGCTGGTTTAGAAGTCTCAGGGGAGACATTAGGATAGATATTGAGCATCTGTTTTTGGTTTTGAGCATCTGTCTCAGTGTAAGTATCAACTTAGTTCAAGCACCATTTTCATATTTAGTAATTGCTATTTATAGTTGTTAATTGTTGGTAATTTAGACTTATTTGTGATTTATCTGTGTTAAGTGTAAGTTATATAGTTGAATTCATGGTTTGAAACACCCAACTGCTTTGTAAAATTTCCATTTCATATTTTAAGGGTGTGTTTGGATCAGCACCTTGCTGTGTATCCCTGTTGTTGTTTTGTTGTTATTTAAGTGTAAACACATTCCATTAGGCATATATAGGTCAAAACAAGTTTCAAGTTCAAGTGTTTAGCACCAATAGTCAAAATCATCATTCATGGGTCATAACAGTCCACTGTGGGGTATTTTGGAATCCAAATCACCCCACACCATTGCATAAGGTGTTTATTCAGCTTGTTAAAGCTTTATTGAAGCTTATTTTCATGTTTACAGTGTAATAGAAGCAATCAAATCTCAAAAAAGTCAGCTTATTAAGTTTTTCATAAAAGTCAATTTGTGCATTATCAGGTTTTTCCAAAACTTCAAGTAATTTTAATTATTTTTGTGTTTGCTCTCTAAGCCTAAATCTTGTTTGTGATTGTTCCCTACCAGCTCATCTTCAAAGTCCAACCATCATTTTATTTTTAGAAATTTTATTGTGGGCCCCACAAGTCACCAAAGTGACTTGCAGGGCATATAGCTGCTCTGTCTCAGCATCTGCACACCCACCACCACCACTTTGTGGTGGTGTTCTGGCCACCATGGTGGTCCACCACCTTCACTAGTTGCACCATTCAACCCCCCCCCCTGGTAGGCATCATGGATTGACCAACCATTTGACCTCCTACCCACTGGGTCCCACCTAAACCAGGCCACAAAAGTTGTCCCAGTTCTGAGTTTTTCCTAAGTTCAAGGTGCTTTTTGATTGCTTATTAGCTTATTCTGAGTACCCCAAGTCCTTTTTCTTGCTTGAACTTGTTCCTTCAACTTATTTGGTTCTGTTTTCACCAGTGTGGGTCCCACTCATTGCCATTTAAGCTTATTTTACCCTTTGGTCAACCAAAGTCAACTGTTTTGACTTTTGGCTTATTTCAGCTTATTTTTAAGTTTTCAAAAAGTTTGTTTTTATTAAAGTTTGTTGTTTTTAAGTATTTAGTAGATTTGTAAAAGAAAAATCAAGAAAAACAAATTTAAAATTAAGTGATAGTTTCTATTTAATATAATTTAATTTTAATTTTCATTTTTATATTTTTATTAAGTAATTTGTGTTTTTATATTTTTATTAATTACCTCATATATTAAAGTATTTATAATAAATTTTTCAGATTTTTATTTGGTCATTTAGTATTTATTAGAATTAATTTTAATTTTATTAATTATTAATTAATATTAAGTTTAAAATAGCATTATTAGTTTTTATTAAGTAAAATCAAGTTTTTATATTTTTTATAGCTTTTATATGTTATAAAGTAATTTTAGAAATTTTCTTAGAATTTTTACTGTTCATTTAGTAATTTTCTTAATTTAAAATAGTTTAATTAGTAATTAGTAATTAATTAGTAATTAATTAATAGAAAATTCACAAAAAGACAAAAATAGTTATTTTTATTTTTAAAACTTATTTTTAGTTATTTTAAAGTTTTAGAAATTTTATTTTCACTTTTTTTTAGTATTTAAATAATATTATATTGTATTTTAGTTATTTAAGTATTAATAATAAGTATTAAATAGTTTTTAATTAATATTAAATAATTAAATAGTGTAAAAATTTATTTTATTTTTCTAAAAATTTTCTTTTATGTTTTAGTTTGTAAAAAAGTCATTTTCACCCCCTGGGTGTTTTCAGATTTACGTTTTCACTTTTTATTTCGTACGCTTACGTTTTATTTAAACGTAACGTACGCGTTTTTAGGTTTTAATCGTTTCTAGTTTTTGTAACTTTCCCGTCTTATCCATATAGCTTATTTAAGCTATTTCTTCGTATATTCCTTAGCTTAATCACATACAAACCCTTTTTCATCCAAATTCACCCGATCAAATAACCGTTTGTTTACAATTCACACCTCGTCGGGACATACGACCCGGGGAAACCTTATACTTCCGCGGAGCATTGACTCTAGGCCTTTGACTTTGTTGACCATTCCTTGGTCAATTTAGGTTGACGGTTTAGGCTAAATCAAAATTTGGCGCCGCTGCCGGGGAGGTTGTGCGCGTTTATCTAAACGGTTTTTCTGATTAGTGTCTTTGGAATTCATTCCATTGTACATTTATCCATCCTTTGTTCATATTTTCCCATTATCAAAACAAAACCGTTCACGAAAACTTTTTAAACTCAGTTTTCAACGAACACAAAAAAAACACAAAAACATTTTCTTATCATTTGTACAAAATGTATTTTCAAAAATCCAAAAACATTCTCCTTTACCCTTTCACATCTTTGATTCTTCATCCCTACCCCTCCCTAGACTTTTGATTCTTTCTATGTCTCATCCACACTTTCTGGTTTGCCAGTGGTGTGGTAATCCTCATAATGGTGGCAATTGCCCCAGCTGTGGCATGGTAGAGTCGGGAAACGGGTCTGTCTATAACCAGAATCCCTATTCCTACCATGACACGACTGATTCATTCCATCAGTTACCACACCATGATACTCAGCAGTTTTACGGTTGTGAGTACTGTGGTGGTTCACACTACAGTTCTGATTGTCAATCGGGAAACACGCTTGTCTATGAGCAGTTTCCTGATAGCAATTATGACTCTAGCACGAACAACCCACAGCCACATCAGTTTTACTGTTGTGATTACTGTGGAGGTCCACACTTCAGCTCAGATTGTCAAACAGGTAATCCTTATCCTTGTGACAATTTTGACACATCGTATTATGACGAACCTCCCTCTCCACCAATTCCTCAAAGTCTTCTCATTGATCTTTTAGATTTAGTGAAAGACTTGAGGGGAATGACACATACCCCAGATAATCCAAACCAAAAATCGATGGAAGAATTGTTAGCTGACGAACAGGCTGCTAAAATAAATTCCCAAGACGCTTATGAAAGATCTATTAGGGAATCAATAGCAAAAGAAAAAGCAGCCAGATCTAGCTCTCGATTTCGTTTCATTCCTGATGATAGTGATGATGAGGATACACTTGATATCCTTGGATTTTACAAAGATTCATCAGGTTCATCAGATGAGATTCTACCAGTTGAGATTCCATCTCAACCCACTCCTATTACACCCGAAGTTCACACTCACTCTCTGATCATGGGGGATGAGCATCTTAGCACTATTCCTAATAAGGAATCGGACGAATTAATAAAGTCTAGTGTTGAGATCCTTGTCCCAATCCCGAGAGAGTCACAGGGGACTTCTGACCATATGTGTGATATTCCTCCTCCTCTTGTCTTCCCGACTGATCATGTTGAGATGTTCTCCGATTCTACTGATGACGACTCGTTATCTTGTGGAGACATCATTTTTATGGAAGAATTACCTTCTAAGCTAGTTAGCTTAGAAGAAGAGAATGACGAGATTGACACTGAAATCAAGGATGAAGCACTTCGTGCAACATTATTGAATGTCGATCTCCTCATTTCTAAAATCGAGGCTTTCAAAATGAAACCTATTTCATCTCCTATCCCCATAAAGGATAGTGACATTGTCTCCGATGATCCTATTCCGGAGTTTGAAGCCTTTACCTTTGATCATATGGGAGAGAAGATTAGTGACAGTACCACTTTTCATTCTCAAATATCTCTCCCCGATTATGATTCATTCACCTTTGAGGAGTTCTCTGGTGAACTCGCTCATATCATACCTCCACCAGAGTATGATAATTTTTACTTTGATCTAGACAAAGTTGATCTTTGTTTTCCGGAGGGAAATATTCTCAATCATGAGAATTTAATTGATATCAAAATCCCAACCCTCCCACCCATAATATGTCTAGATCACACGAGCTTTACTGATGAGATCCATGATACACCAATCATGAATTCTCTTTCCGATGATGATGAATCAATCTTGATTGTCATCAAGATCTTTCTACCTTTCTTCACCTACATGGTGACTTCTCCTGTCCTTCACTCCTTCGGGAATGAAGACACTATATTTGATCCCGGCATTTTCATGTATCATTTTCTTGAGCCGGATACTTATCTCATCGGTGTGGAACTTTCACGTGCTTCATATGTTTGTCCAAACATTTTGAATGAAAGTCCGATTGAGATTGTCTCTTCCACATCATGCTTCCCCAAGGACAAATGAATTCGGGGTCGAGTCAAGCTAGCGACTCGGTAAACAAAAACAATAGCATGCTTATAGGGTTTTCACCCTAAGTGTGGGGGAGTCCCCCATGCTATGATTACAACAGAAGTGAAAAACAAAATGGTGTTTTCCACGCTTAGCTTGTAATGTTGCCCTTTTACGTTCAAAATGTCGGCATAATAGCCGGGATTTTGAATATTGAGGACAATATTCATGCTTAGTGTGGGGGGGTATTCGCTATTCTAGCGAATTTTATCACATTTTACTATATAATACCCCCGTTTTTGCCAAAATTTCAAAATTTTCAAAAATTTTTCACTGGTGCTTCAAAATTTTTGGTAATCAGTCCGCCTTGTCTAAACGACAAAAGGGATTGGCTAGTCCAGGAGCAAACGGCTCTTGGTAAAGACATATCAAATCCGTTGACGGCTGGCAATTTGCCCAAAATTGTATGGTTCATCAACTCCCCGAAAACAAATGAGTTGGCTAGCCCACAAGATTATGGCTTGTGGTAAAGGCTGTGGAAAATCCATAATTGGTAATCAGCTCACCAAGATGTTGACTATTCCATCAAGAGCTGGCTAGTCCAGAAGCAAACGGCTTTTGGTAAAGACTACTCAAATCCGTTGACAGCTGGTGGTTTGCTCAAAATCACACGGTTATCAGGTGTGCCACAGTTCTTACACCTGGCTACTCCAGAAGTGATGGCTTTTGGTAAAGAGTTTTTCAAATCCATCAAGTTTTCAAAACAGTATTGCTAGGGACTAGCAATAGTTTAGTGTGGGGGATTGATGAGTGCTCAAACACTCATCATTTTTGGTCTGATATGAACTGCAAAACATACAAAAACACTCAGTAATGCATCAAAATACTGAAAATATTCCAAAATTGTGTTTTATATGTTTTAGATGCAAAATGAGCAAAAACAAATGAAAAACGCACAAAGTTTGCAAAATTGGCAGTTTCAGTCCCCCAACTTTCATAAAATTACAAATCTAGTCCCTGGATATTCAAAATATGAAAAATTATCACCAAAGGTCATTTTGAAATCATAAAATATCATATTTAGTCCTTTGGTGAAAAATTGGAAAGTTTTGGAAATTTACACTTTTGGTCCCTGGAGTTTCAAACTTTGGCAGATTCAGTCCCTGGTGGGATAATTTTGAATGAAAAATCAATTTTGGTCCTTGGGAATTCATAAAAATCACTTTTAGTCCCTGGTTGAAAGATTGGTGAAAATTGCAAGTTCGGTCCCCGGATTTTGAAAATTGACATTTTTAGTCCCCGGGAATTTTGAAAAATATAAAAATTGCAAAAATGGATTTTGATGATTTGAACTTGGCAAGTTTAGACCCTTATGAGAACTTTGGAAAAACACCATTTTCAGTCCCTATATTTTTCAGAATTACAAAATGGTCCTTGTTATTTGCTAAGTTACCAAATACACCCTAAACTAAATAAACCAAACAAACACCCTTTTACCCAATCCAGGTCTGGTCCAGAAACACAAATACCCAAGCCCACCTTTTGCCTAAGCCCACCACAAGCCCAAACCTAAAAGCTAACCCATTCCCTGGTTCGTTGACCCCAGTCAACACCCCTAACCCCGTGGCACTGTTCATCTTTCTCCTTAACCTCCATTAACAACCCCCCTAATTACCAGGTTTATGCCCCCTCCTCCTCACCAACTATCACCAACCCCTCACCTACACCCATACCTTCCCCCCTCCTCATTTAATGCCCACCAGATACACCCAATCTGCCCATACCCCTTTTTCCCGCCAAAAGAGTTTGAACGGATAGGATTGCACCAAGCCATCTAATGGTGAATATGAAGTGTGGGAAAGTCAAGGCTAACTCCAGGACTATAAAAGAAAAGAAAATGAAGAATTATTAGTTAGTTTTTTGAGGTTTTAGAATAGTTGTAGTGTAAGATTTATGTCGAAGTAGTTTAATTATATATTTTTATTGTAATTTCTTATTGAAAACCCTTGTATTAAGCATTGTTAGTCTGTTTGGATCTCAAATTAGTTATAAATTTCAATCTTTCAGTTCTCAATTTAAATTTGTACTTTTAAGTGAAATTTCAATTTCTTGTTTAATATTAAAAGCTGTTAATTCTTATTTGTTTAAGCTCTCTTTATCTTATTTACAAGTTTTCTTAAGTGTTTATAGCATAGAATCTGTTTTTACTTAGCCTTTTAATGAAATCTCAAAAATAACTCAAAAATATATCATAAACTAAAAATCAGTGTGAGGAGCATTTGTGCAAGGATCAAGGTCAAACAAGCTTGGAGCTGGTTTAGAAGTCTCAGGGGAGACATTAGGATAGATATTGAGCATCTGTTTTTGGTTTTGAGCATCTGTCTCAGTGTAAGTATCAACTTAGTTCAAGCACCATTTTCATATTTAGTAATTGCTATTTATAGTTGTTAATTGTTGGTAATTTAGACTTATTTGTGATTTATCTGTGTTAAGTGTAAGTTATATAGTTGAATTCATGGTTTGAAACACCCAACTGCTTTGTAAAATTTCCATTTCATATTTTAAGGGTGTGTTTGGATCAGCACCTTGCTGTGTATCCCTGTTGTTGTTTTGTTGTTATTTAAGTGTAAACACATTCCATTAGGCATATATAGGTCAAAACAAGTTTCAAGTTCAAGTGTTTAGCACCAATAGTCAAAATCATCATTCATGGGTCATAACAGTCCACTGTGGGGTATTTTGGAATCCAAATCACCCCACACCATTGCATAAGGTGTTTATTCAGCTTGTTAAAGCTTTATTGAAGCTTATTTTCATGTTTACAGTGTAATAGAAGCAATCAAATCTCAAAAAAGTCAGCTTATTAAGTTTTTCATAAAAGTCAATTTGTGCATTATCAGGTTTTTCCAAAACTTCAAGTAATTTTAATTATTTTTGTGTTTGCTCTCTAAGCCTAAATCTTGTTTGTGATTGTTCCCTACCAGCTCATCTTCAAAGTCCAACCATCATTTTATTTTTAGAAATTTTATTGTGGGCCCCACAAGTCACCAAAGTGACTTGCAGGGCATATAGCTGCTCTGTCTCAGCATCTGCACACCCACCACCACCACTTTGTGGTGGTGTTCTGGCCACCATGGTGGTCCACCACCTTCACTAGTTGCACCATTCAACCCCCCCCCCTGGTAGGCATCATGGATTGACCAACCATTTGACCTCCTACCCACTGGGTCCCACCTAAACCAGGCCACAAAAGTTGTCCCAGTTCTGAGTTTTTCCTAAGTTCAAGGTGCTTTTTGATTGCTTATTAGCTTATTCTGAGTACCCCAAGTCCTTTTTCTTGCTTGAACTTGTTCCTTCAACTTATTTGGTTCTGTTTTCACCAGTGTGGGTCCCACTCATTGCCATTTAAGCTTATTTTACCCTTTGGTCAACCAAAGTCAACTGTTTTGACTTTTGGCTTATTTCAGCTTATTTTTAAGTTTTCAAAAAGTTTGTTTTTATTAAAGTTTGTTGTTTTTAAGTATTTAGTAGATTTGTAAAAGAAAAATCAAGAAAAACAAATTTAAAATTAAGTGATAGTTTCTATTTAATATAATTTAATTTTAATTTTCATTTTTATATTTTTATTAAGTAATTTGTGTTTTTATATTTTTATTAATTACCTCATATATTAAAGTATTTATAATAAATTTTTCAGATTTTTATTTGGTCATTTAGTATTTATTAGAATTAATTTTAATTTTATTAATTATTAATTAATATTAAGTTTAAAATAGCATTATTAGTTTTTATTAAGTAAAATCAAGTTTTTATATTTTTTATAGCTTTTATATGTTATAAAGTAATTTTAGAAATTTTCTTAGAATTTTTACTGTTCATTTAGTAATTTTCTTAATTTAAAATAGTTTAATTAGTAATTAGTAATTAATTAGTAATTAATTAATAGAAAATTCACAAAAAGACAAAAATAGTTATTTTTATTTTTAAAACTTATTTTTAGTTATTTTAAAGTTTTAGAAATTTTATTTTCACTTTTTTTTAGTATTTAAATAATATTATATTGTATTTTAGTTATTTAAGTATTAATAATAAGTATTAAATAGTTTTTAATTAATATTAAATAATTAAATAGTGTAAAAATTTATTTTATTTTTCTAAAAATTTTCTTTTATGTTTTAGTTTGTAAAAAAGTCATTTTCACCCCCTGGGTGTTTTCAGATTTACGTTTTCACTTTTTATTTCGTACGCTTACGTTTTATTTAAACGTAACGTACGCGTTTTTAGGTTTTAATCGTTTCTAGTTTTTGTAACTTTCCCGTCTTATCCATATAGCTTATTTAAGCTATTTCTTCGTATATTCCTTAGCTTAATCACATACAAACCCTTTTTCATCCAAATTCACCCGATCAAATAACCGTTTGTTTACAATTCACACCTCGTCGGGACATACGACCCGGGGAAACCTTATACTTCCGCGGAGCATTGACTCTAGGCCTTTGACTTTGTTGACCATTCCTTGGTCAATTTAGGTTGACGGTTGAATGAACACCTCACTTGGATTGAGTATCTCCTCACTAGGTCTTCTCCAACATCATCCATAACACAAAACACCAACCCTCAAGCAAATCCTTCCGCTCCAAACTCACCACCAAACTCTCCAAACTCTACAAACACCATTCCCTCAAAAGTCTACCTTTCCTAAATACCATGTTTCCCATCTCCAAAAATAAAATCATTTCAAACCTTTTGTGTTCCAAGCAAGTCCAAGAGACCTCAACTTGGCAACTTAGTATTATCTAGTGTAATTTGCTAGAAAAGCATCCATCCATATGCTTATGTACTAATGATTATGTTTTCAACATAATTACTAATGAATGTTTCTTTTGTTTTATTACCATGCATTCTTATTAGTTACTTCATATCTATTGCATGCATATATATCTATGTTCCTTGTGCTCTAAATATTTTTGCAAGCATTCCATATCTCGATCTCTTTTGACCTCAAAACGAGGGGGAGTATACTTCAAGGGGGAGCTATACATTCATCGGGATAACCTTTTTGATGCTAACAAAAAGGGGGAGAAGTGATATAAACTCACACTAAACTTGCATATATATATTAATTTTTAGTTTAATAAGTTTAGATTTTGTAATCATCAAAAAGGGGGAGATTGTCGATATAAATAATGTATAAAAACGTTATTAATATTTTTCAATATCCCTAAGTTTTGACGATCACAAAATCTAAAAACATTAAACGCAAAGTTAATACGTAAACAAGTTTTAAGCAAGTTTATATCATCTCATCCAACATAATCACTTAAGGTATGAATAAACAAGTGACTAATACATTTTATGATCAAAGGGATGTTTATTTAAATAATACAATGTTTATAAAATTAAATAAACTTATTATATATTTTTGAAAAACATTTTTGGTAATAAAGGAAAATGTTTAATTCATAGTAAATATATGAATTCAAATTTTTAACTAAAATTAGTTAGTTTTTCACCAAATAAACTTTCCTCACTAAAAGACAGATTTTTTGGCCGTTACAGCTGGGCGGCCCCCTTAATTATAAGGGCGGCCCCCTTAATTTTAAGGGGGCCGGCACACAATTAAGGGGACCAGCCATGCTCCCCTGTCAGATTCTGTCAGAAATTTTTTCCTATAAATACCACTTCAAACCTGGAATTTTTCTCACCTCTTGCACGAAAATTTTCAGATCCAAATCTCTCTAAACATCCTCCTAAAAACCCTTTGATCATATAATTGTTAATCCTTGTTTCAAGTGATTCATTCCCTCACCTCTCATCTCTCAAAGTGTAAGAGAAGAATACTCCTTCAACATCAAGTTGTGAAGTATTGTAGATTTGTGTATATAGTCTAGTTGTTGTGTACATTCATTGTAAAGGTGTGATAGTATTGTAACTAGATAGATCTAGGAGTAGAAGTTGTGAATAGAAGTAGTGAGATATAACTAGTTTGTTGTGAAGAAGAAGAGCTAGGAAAAAGATAGTTGTGAAGAAGATTAGTGTGTAGAAGATAGGTGTGAAGAAGATTAGTGTATAGAAGATAGGTGTAAAGAAGATTGGTGTGTAGAAGATAGGTGTGAAGAAGTGGTGTGATTAAGTAGTGAATAGGTGTGAAATAGTTGCGTAGAAGGTGTGAATAAGTTGTGACGAAGTTGTGGTGTGGATATTGGTGTGCAAGGTTTTCTCCGCCATAAGGGAGCTTGTTGACATAGTGAAGAAAACTCTCGAGTAGGTGACTCGAGGAGTGGAGTAGGGCAAGGAAGGTGTCCTTGTAGCCGAACCACTATAAATCCTTTGTCTCGCGGTTAGAACTTTCCATATCTTACTCATTATCTTGTTTATATCGTTATTACTTTTGTAGACGTAGACGTTTATATATGTAGTTGCTCATATAGTGCTAGTATTGATTTTACTTAAAGATCAAACAAAAGTTTCATTCACAAAACAAAGTTTTTACAATCAAACACAAAAAAGGGTAACATATATATAATTGATCATTTCGATCAAGTATAATTTTCATACAATATATAACTAAGGATTGTAAAATAAACGTTTACTTACTTGTCTCTCGTATATAGCTATAATTGTTTATATTATCCATGTGTTGATTTCACATACTTAGCTTACATTATTATTATTGTTCATACTTATATATAGTTGTTCATATTGTTTAAGATTTGAGTTCACATAAGATAGAATCAAAGTTTTTAAAAGTAAACAAGACTTTAAAACTAAACTAAGTTTTCATAATAAAATTAAAAAGACGTAAAACTATTCAACCCCCCCTTCAAGTTTTCCATAGTAGTAATTTAATTGCCACCATTAGTTTTGCCTTTATAGCTTATTGTCATAGCTTATTTGACCCATTTAGTTTGTAGGATTAGGCTTAAATCTGTTTTTAGATAGGGCTGCAATTGCTTATTTTAGGTCTCAAGTTGAGTTTGCTGATTGTTCTGAGCTTATTATAGTCTATAGTACCTGTTTCAAGTGAATTTGGGCTTTGTGCTTATTGCTCTCCATAGTGCTTATTTGAGCTACTTTGATTGCTTAATTGTGTTCCTGTGCATCAAATGGCCTGAGTTCTATTTATATAAGCTCATTTAAGTTTGAAAAGTATTTGGTAAAAGTTTGGTCAAACCATAGTCAACTGTGCTTATAAATAAGCACTTAAATAAGTTGATTTTAAGCTAATAAGCACTTCCAGTGCTTATTTTTCACTTTTTATATTTTTGCTAGCTTTAAAATATTATTTTAGATTTTCCCTGAAATTTTCATATTTTTCTGAGTTGATTTGCTACTTTTCTTATTTAATTTTCATTTTTAATCATTATTTAATACTTTTTAATTACTAAAAAATCCAAAAAAATCAGAAAAAGCCAAGAAAAATCCAAAAATATTTTAGAAAATAGTTTTCAGTTATTTTAGAATTTTAGAAATTAAATTTGCATTTTTCTCACTTTATTTACATTTTCTTTTAATTATTAAATAGTTTAATTAGTTTTTAATTCATAAAAAATTATTAAAAAGTCAAAAAAAAATATTTTTCTTTTTCTCAAAATTTTCTTTTATCATTTTTAACTTTTTAAAATTATTTCCAAATTCGTAGGATTAGTATAGCTTAAAACTCGCGTTTTATTTCGTACGTTACGTTTTAATAATCGCGTTTGCATTTCCGTTTTTACGTTTTAGACTTTGGTGCATTACTAGCTTGTACTCTTTGCATATTTCATAATTGTTAGTTGATAATTGAATTATTTGATCACTATTTGCTTTTTTCACCACTTCTCACTACACGATTTACACGAATCGATATTCTTGATTCCATTCACACCTTCACTTGGAAACGACTCGGGTGATCCGTATTTCTTGCGGATCACTTCGATACTATACTACTATTATATATAATTGGTTTTCACACGAATCACAAGTGTAAAAACTTACCCTAATTGTGTTGAAATGTTGGTTTTGATCTTCAAAAAGTGTTTGAAAATGCTCAGAATTTGGTAAAGACCGTCGGTGTTTTTGTGATGTGTGTTTTTGAGTGTTTTTTCTTTCTTAGCGCATAATGTCAAAATGTTTAGTTTTTTAGTTATAAAGGCTTCCCTTGCTAAAAAGTCGGCGATCTTTAATAAAAGAACGGCGACTATTTCTGCAATCTTTCTTACAGTGTGCTATGATCTTCTAGAAGTTTAACAAATAATAATAAAATAACAATAAAAGTAATCATGTAAACATTCAAAATTGTTGTTCATTCATCTCTTATAAGAGGCGTACTCATCAAGTATAAGCTTGAGATACAACTTATTCAAAATTTTGTAAAATAAACATAGAAAATAAAAATAAGAAAGGAGTATTGTTTCAACTCCATTTTTGGGTGTTGTTTTGATGTTTCAAGCAGTGAAATGCTCTGATGACATAATGTCACCAAGCTTGTAGGAACCAGATGGTTTCCTCTTAGTGTGCTTAGTCTCAAATCCTTTTTCAAACCCATTTTCATATGGATCAACAATCTTTATGTTGACATGCCATTTCCTATCTCCTTCTCCTTTAGTAATACCCCCTGAATAATTTGGAGTCCAATCTGTGTTTTTAATTGACAATGGTAGTGCACCAAGTAAGGCAATAATCTTCTTCCATACACAAACATTCTTGAATGGATTTAAATATTTTTGTTCAGCCAATGCCTTTTCCATGGGATCCTCATAATCATAATACTTAGGACGAATTGGTCCATAAATTGGTTTACCATTCTCATCCCTTTTTGGTGTAAATTCCTCTTCATCTTCACTATCACTATCATCTTCTTTAGTCCTTTTAATCTTTGCAGCTTCAAAATGGTGATGAACCACTCCATCAAAAGTTGTTAACCTCTTCTTTCTTGTATCAAGTGTTGAACCCAAAGTATGCATGAAACTTCTTCCAACAATAAGTGGCACATTCTTGTCAATAGGAATATCAAGTAGCATAAAGTTGGCTAGGATAGTGTGGGTACTAACTTGACATAGGACATCTAGCAATCTCCCCATTGTCTCAGCTTGAGACATATCAAGCATCCCAATCTTATCAATCTTAGGTTTGACTTTCCCTCTTTTAAGCAACTCATAAATTTTGTAAGGCATCATATTGATGTTTGAACCTGTATCAGCCAAGGCATAGTAAGTTAAGTCACCCTCCAAACGTATTGGTAACACAAAACATCCTAGATCATCAAGTTCCCTAAGTACTTTGTACCCTCTAACAACATGTGTAGCAGCTTCTTCCTCATTCTCATCTTCTACTTCTCCATCCATCTTAAGTCTATCCATGAGAATACTATCTATAATCTTTTTGTGTTTATCTGCATGTTTCAAGGTTTCAATAATTGGTCTTTTCTCATTTAGCAACATTATCCTAGCATACACATCAGCTTCCATCTCTTCCTTAGTAAGCTCTTCCCTAGTTATGGGTTGGTTTATGGTTAATGAAGGTCCTTCATCTCCATACTTCATTTTGTAAATTGGTTGTGGTTTGTTTTTCAGTCTCGTACTTTTTCCCATCTTACATACTAATTCAGGTGCTTCTAAGGCAAGTGTATATTCATTGTTTGTGAGTGGTGGCAAATCATCTTCACAAATTCTAGCTAGTAACTCATCCAAACCCTGCAAATCATTGTCTATCATTGTTGCGTCAGGCCAAATGGTCAATAAACCATTTGCAAAGTCCACAATAATACTATCCAATTTTAGGAAAGGTATCCCAAGAATTACATTAGGTTCCCATTCGTTTTCATTAGGGTTAACATAGAATTCTACCAGGAACAATTCTTCTTTCAAGCTCACTAAAAATTTCTTAGTAACAATCACACTGCCATTTTCCCTTTTTTCAGTCTGCACTCCCAACCTTTTACAAAACTCTTTGTGTAGCAAATTTCTATTGTGATCAAGGTCTGTAACTGCATCATAGGCATACAACTCCTCCACAAAACAAGGTGTGAGAAATTTCAAACAATCTGGGGTGTCCATTTTCCCAAAAGTGTGCACTCTCTGCTCATTTTTTAACCCACTATCAACTGTGTTGATTCAGAAATGTTGTTCTCTCCAATACTCTCTGACTCATCAATCCATCCACAGCTATTCTCCAATTCCAACCTTTTTCCTTGCCTATCATTAGGATCCATGGCTAACATAGCTAAAATGTGCACAAACATCAAATTAAACATTAGTAGGTTAGTCAAATAAGTCATAAGTTCAAAATCATATTCAAATAACTTCATCTAATTCACATATGTCAAGATATGAATCTGTTTAATCATCATAGATAAGAAAAAAGCTTTCTGTAGAGATTTTTGCAGAAAAGTTCAGCGAGTTTTTATAAAAGTAAGGCGGTTACGTGGTATTTTGGCCGTTATATTTAAAATTTTCCAAAAGTACGACGAGTTTAGGTGAAACATCGGCGTGTTTCTGGGTTTTTTCAGTCTTCCATAAGAGATATTATCATTCATTAATTCAGATATCATTTGAAAACATATTGCAATTATCTTCTCATCTATAATAACAATCCAATATAGCATTTGCAAGCAAACAATTAAAAAGTAAAAGAAAAATATTTTTGTGTTTTTTATTTTAATGTGCATTATATACTCATGCCACAATTCAGATAGTAAAAACAAGAGAAACAAAAGTCCTAAGTTCTCAAAATCTGGAAAAAAACATTATACAAGTTTGTTTTTGGGGTTTTGTGAAATCAAATCCAATTACTCTTCACTGTATCAAAAGCTCGGCGGTTTTTATCTGAAAAACCGGCGCTCTTTTTATCTCAGAAACGAAATTTTCTAAACTTCTAGTAAGAATTCTTGTTATATAAATAAATTTTCTTTTTGCAAAGCTAACAATACGATTAAAACTAACCTCCCCGGAAGCGGCGCCAAAAACTTTTATGTGTTTCGAAAGCTTTATATTTATTAAACTAGTTTCACCATTTCCTTAATACACAAAACACATGGGCAAAAGTATAACCCCCATTTATAGCAAAGGTTTGAGGTAAGACCAGGTCGTCCCAAGAGAGGATGTTGTTTCTTATTGCTAGTTATAGATAACAAAATTAGATTCAAATAACTGTCACTTATCACTAAAACCGTTTTTGTTGGATTTAAGTTCTTTTAAACGTTTTCCCAATTTATATTAAAAGTATGTTTATTCAAGGCAAAGCACATGAGAATCATGGAAGGTATCACAGAAGTTAGACAATGCATAAGAGTAAGACATGATGGTAGATCACGTTAACTAGTATATCTATCCTATGTAAAATAATCTCCTTTTGGCCTTTGATTCTAGATACACAGAATGCATAAAGTGTGGTCCAAGTATGAAGTATATAACATGCATTTCCTCTAGTCAAGCCGTTAGACATTAGACTAGCCATTAAACGTGTCATAGTCAAGGTTATCATTTGTTTTACTAAGCAATTCTCACAAGCATAACAATGAGTTGTTATAGACAGACAATTCATAATATAACCAACATGATTGAATCTTTCGACCTTTAAGCAATCACTACAATCAATAAAGACAAACGATAAAATACTAAACAATGACATATCAAATGCAAGTAACATAGATTCAATATTCATGATATTAATCTCATAACAAACATGGCTCAAATGCCTCAAACAAACATAAGGTTACTACTCCATATTATTCATAAAGTTAAACAAGTACACTATTGGTATAAATAATTGTCTAAAAACGTTATTCATATATTTCGATATCTCTATTTTTTGATGATCACAAAATGAAAACTCATCAAATCCAAAGATCTTGACGTAAATAAGTATTTAGTAGTAAATACTCACTTTCACCATCTAATCACTTAAGGTATGAATAAACAAAGTGTCTAATGCATTATAAGATCAAAGGAACATTTTTATTAATCACTAGATTTTTATAAAATGTCACAAAACATTTTGTATCTTTTATAAAACATTTTTGGAATAAAAAAAATGTGTTTAACTCATTACAAATATATAAATTCAAATTTTCAACCAAAAATAGCAAATCTAATCCAGAAAAATTTTCCTTACAAAAGGACAAAAAATTCCAACGTTCAGGAGGGCGGCCCCCTTAATTATACTAGGCGGCCCCCTTAATCATTAAGGGGACCGCCCTCTAATTAAGGGGACCGGCACGCTCCAGAACAGTGTTTTCTGGCCCTTTAAATTCTGGATCATTCCATATATTTTTCTCACCTTTTTGCACTAAAAACTTTTTGATTCAATCCTCCATTTCTATCCTCTAAAATCCTTTGATCACATAAACATTAATCTTTGTTTCAAATTGATTCAAGCCTCAATACTCAAGTGCAAAAAGAAGAATACATCTATCTATCAAGACTAGAAGTATTACAACTTAGTATCATCTTGCTATCTAAGTTGTTTGATCATTTCATCTTGTAAATCATTCATTCTTTGGTGTATAAAATGTATACATTGGTTAGCTAGATTTAGATATAAGATCTAGATTTGTTGAAGATGTGAAGTGGTACTAGAAGTGAAGAATTAGAGGTGCATAGGATTAGTGGTAGGAGATATAAGAAGTGGTAGCACATTGTAGTAGAGATTTGTAGTGAAGATAAAGAAGTTGAAGCCTTAAAGTTGAGAAGACATAGAAGCCTAGAAGGTGTGAAGACGTAAAAGCTTTGAAGTGGGAAAGACATAAAAGCTTGTTAAATAGAAGAACCCTTGGAGAAGTACATAGATAAAGGTCTTCAAGTTGTGACAAAGAAGTAGTGAAGTTTTGAAGATATAGAAGCTTAGAAGTTGTGAAGAAGTATAATTCTTGAAATAGTGGAAAGATTGAAGTTGTGAAGGTGTGATGAAACAAGTGGTGTGAAGAAGTGTATAAGGTGTGAAAGAGTGTAGAAGGAGGTGTGTTGTGATTATAGTTGTGAGATTGGTTCTAGCTACGATTAGAACCCGACATTTAGCTTTGTGTCGTTAAATTGGTGTAAGCTAAGGTGTGTACGGTTTTCTCCGCCATAAGGGAGGTTATTGACTTAGTGAAGAAAACTCTCGAGTTCGGTGCTCGGGGAGTGGAGTAGGGCAAGGAAGGTGTCCTTGTTGCCGAACCACTATAAATCCTTTGTCTCTCGGTTTGATCTTTCCATCTCTCACTATTTCCTTACTTACTTATTAGCATTTCGTATATAGTTATAATTTCTTGTGTTTTGCATATATTGATTTCACATAAAGATCAAACTAGGTTCCATTCACTACATTAATTTTATATAAACAAACATAAGGTTATACTTATATTAAAACACAAATACATATATATTTATATGTGATATATGAAATCATAACTTTTACTCAACATTCTATATAAGTAGTGTTTATACAATAAGTGTGAACAAACTAGTATCTATATTTTTGTATCAAAGATTTTTGTGATTTGCGTCTATTCTTTAGCAGCAAACTTTTATAAAACGAAAAAGTCGTAAAACTATTCAACCCCCCCCCCCCTTCTAGTTTTCCACAATTGGTATCAAGAGCCACGTCTAGCAAGACTTTTAAAATATATTGTATTTTAAAACTTGTAACAATCTATGGAATTTGTAAAATATCTAGAAGGGGAATTTACGCAAAAACCACCATTATTCGAAAATGATCATTTTCTTTAATGGAAAAATAAATTTGAAAATTATGTGAAATCAATAGATCTTGATCTTTGGCATATCATTTCAATTGGTGATCTTCAACCAACTATAATGGATTTTAAAAATCAATATAATAATCTTCAATCAAAGAACAATAAAAATACTAAAGCAAAATTACTGATTTACAAAACTCTACCAAGAGTTGAATATGAAAGAGTACTCTTTTGTAAAATGGCAAATGATATTTGGAAATGTTTTTTAAATTTTCACCAAGAGAAATGTAAAACCAAAGATGATAAACTTGATGTTGCACAAGAATTAGTCACTCTAGAAAATTTGATAGACAAATTTTTTGTTAAAATAAACACAAGTACTACTAGTTCAAATGTGATCATTGAAGGTATCAATAACAAAGAATACATGAGTCAAATCCGAAGAAAGAGTGTAAATAAATTATGCGGCGACAAGGACGAAGAAGATGATGAAAATATGGCGTGCGGAGATATTCAAACAAATGTAAATACAAGTATTGATGGCAAGGATTACATGTTTCAAGATCTAAGCGAAACTACAAATAAAATATGGAGCGACATTGACGATGGAATTGATCAACATATAGCATGTGAAGATTGTACAACTACTAATAAGGTACAATCCAAAACCAAATATTTTTGCTATGATCAATTTATATTAGAATTTTCAAAATTGGAAAACAACTTCAAACATCTTTGCAACATTGACTCAAAAATTATTTTTAAAAATGGATCTTCAATTTCCGTTGAAAATAACTTTGAAAAAGAAATAATTTTAGAAGATAAAATGTCTAGACTTGAAAGTAATATTGAAATTGATCTTGAATGTAAAAAATGTCAAGACTACAAACATGAAATTAAAATGGAAAATGAAAAAGCAAAAATATTAACTAAATTCGAAAATAGTTCTAAATCTTTAAAATATCTACTTAACATTCAAAAGTCATTTTATGATAAAACCGGTTTAGGATTTACTGCAAATGATCATTTAACAAATATATCAAAACAAATAAAATTTTTTAAACCTAGTGGAGAAATTTAGAACTAATATTATTCACATCCATTATTTATTTCTCTAGTCAAGAAAGTCATTGTTTGTTAGTTAAAACAAACTATTGATGAATTCTTGTACTTCTCGGCGACATCCTCATCATGTGCATTTAAATGCAATGGATGTCTTCAACTAACCATCTCGGACCCATGAGAATCTGGGCACCAAGATCTTTCTCATGTTTAGGTAGTTAACGAACGAAGAGACTAGTACTTTTTGGATCGCTCACTTTGCTTTCTTACATTTGATGACTATTGGTTCCTATTACTCTGATTCACATTCTACACACTATTTGCATATGACGCTGTTGCGGCCATTTATTGTTTCGGGGTTTTATTCTTCACTTTTGGAGTATTGGTTTTATGGTGTGTTCGTTACTACCTCATGATGAAGGATTCAAGCGCAATTATTCTTGATCTACACAACTTATGATGATTGTTGTGATCTATTAAGTATTTCGGATCAAGCCTCCTTGATTTTTATTGCGTTGGGATTTTACCTTGTTACTTCGACATGCTTTGGGCAAACTTTAAAGATGTCTTCTAACACTCTCATGCCCACTCTTAAGGAAAAGCTGGACCTGAGGTAAGTTTTCTTTTCAAAAACTTGTAAATATCACATTATATTAAAGTATGCTATAATTAGTATATTAATATGATTAAATTTATAGGTTACCCTGTTCATATATCATTAATACTAATATATGTATACATGAAATTAGGCTAGTTGACCCTCTTGATCTTAAGTCTTTTACCGTTTTTCTTATTCATCATTTATGTTGGAAATCATCTATGATCAATAGTAGAATTTTTATCATTTAGGCTAAATGACCATTCTAGTTGCATTAATAGATGTGTTATAATTAAGACTAGTTAGCATTTAATACTATGATGAGTTTAGTGTGTGTGTGTGTATATATATATATATATATATATATATATATATATATATATCTTAATCTTGTATCTATAGATGATTTTCTTTATCCCTCTCAATCATATTGCATTAAGATCATTAGAATTTACCATCACTCATCCATGGCTTTAGTTGCCATTAAAGATGATTATATGTGACAATGGGCTCAACTGATTCTCTTGAATATGATAAGTTTCTATTTCAAATCCTTCATTTGTGATTTCTTGCTATCAAAAATAAAATATCGTGTTTAAAACCTCTCGCTTTGAAAAATAATCTTTCAAATATCTATCTCATCTTTCTTCAAACAACATATTTTAACTGTAAGCTACCATAACCTTATTTTAATAAAAATCAAGATTGGAAAATTTTTTCTTATCCAATTTGTCAACATGTTATAAAGAAAAACTCAATCTATTTTACTCTAATACACACTTGAATCTATTTCAAAGCATTGTTGAATAAGACTAAAAACGTTTTATTAAAAATATATTTTATTATCTCATATGTGTCATACACTTCTATGAAAATGACATTCACAATTTAATCAAATCATTTCATGAGAATCATGGTTTGCCCATATGGATCTTGTTTGTAACAAGTCTTGAAGTCCATACAATCATATCTTCCCATTTGTTACTTGTAAGCACTCATCAATATGTTTGAACTAGCCTACATATTATCATTTTCATATAGTTGTATTTTTTACTAGTATGTTTTATTGCTTCCTTGGTTGTTCAACTTAATTGGCCAATAAGTAGATTGCATGTAAATTAGAAATTACTTGTCTAAATTTTTTTTAACAACATTCTCTACATTTATGATTAGTATATCCTATATTGCCTCAAAGAGTTGAACTTACTTGAATCCAAACCCAAAAACACAACCTTTCTGAAAATTTTCTGCCAAAAACCCAATTCTGGCATTCTGGAATTCACCAGATGGGCGGCCCCCTTAATTATATAAGGCGGCCCCCTTAATGATTAAGGGGACCGGCCCCTAATTACGGGGACCGGCCATCTGATGGTCGGGGTTACTATTTTCTTTATCACTTTTTGACCCTCTTCACCCTATATTTCCCAAAATTCACAAACATATTTTGTCCCATACTATACCTCACAATTTACCTTCCTAAACCACATTTTTCTTACACTATAAATACCTTCTTCCCATAATAAATGCTATCACATCCAAACATGTCATCCCCCAACAACCAAAAACCTAAGGTTTCAAGAACCGCAAGGATCTCCGTCAAACCCGTTTGTAGGAGGAAACTTGATTCTTGTCACAACTCAAGTGATGTTGTTCCAAGTCAACCAACAACTAAACCTCAAACCCACACTAATGACTCATCTCACAACCTATCATCCACTCATGCCCTCATATATGCTTCTTCACATGATGAGCTTGCTCAATCCCAAAACAACAATCCCAATCTCTCAACCAATGCTTCACATGTTGCTCATTCAACAAAAACACCATCCACTCATGAAGCACCTCTTCCACCCATATCATGTTTTCATGATTACCCAAGCTCAATCATGTCTCCACCACCAAGTGTACCACCACCACATCCTACAACCTCACATGCCATTCCTATGTTGCATGTTCAAACCTTCACCCATAACAACTATCATGCTCCTCCACCATCACCTTCCTCCGAACACTTGAAGTTCGTTGAGGAGCTAAAAGAAGCTCATGAGTGATTGAGGCAAAATCAGTCAACTAAAGTCAACCACAGATGTGGTCAATATAGCCAAACTCCTTAGAATCAATCTCCGCGGAATATAGGGTTTCCCCGGGTCGTTATGTCCCGACAAGGTGTGATGGTTATAAAACGGTTTGTGATCGGGTGAATCTGGACAGGAAAAGGTTTGTGAGTGGTTAAACTACTGATTTATACAATAAAATAGCTTAAATAAGCTATATGAACAAGATTGTAAAGTTAGAAAAACCAGAAAGGTTTAAAACCTAAAAAACTAATTATTAATATTTAAAACACTTAAATACAATATAATATTAATTTAATACTAGAAAAATGAAAATAAAATTTCTAAAAATTATAAAATAACTAAAAACTAATTTTAAAATTAAAAATAAGTATTTTTGTCTTTTTATGGATTTTCTAGTAATTAAAAACTAATTATCTTAATTAAACTATTTAAAATAATTTAAATTACTAATAGTACCTAAATGACTTAGAAAATTATGGAAAAATTCCTAAAATTATTTTATAACATATAAAAGCTAGGAAAAATATAAAAACTAGGTCTTACTTAATAAAAATTAAATATGCTATTTAAAACTTACTTATTAATTAATTACTAATAAAACTAATATTAAATCTAATAAATACTAAATGACAAAATAAAAATCTGAGAAAATTACTAAAAATACTTTAATATGAAAGGAAATTAAGAAAAATATAAAAATGCTAAGTACTTAATAAAAATAAAAAAATGAAAATTAAAATTTAAATTATATTAAATAGAAACTATCACTTATTATTAAATTGATTTTTCTTGATTTTTCTTTTTGAAAACTATTTTATAACTAAAAACACACAACTTTTGTGAAAACAATTTTTTTTTACAACTTAAAAATAAGCAAAGTAGAAGCTAAAAGGTGTGACAGTTGACTTTGGACAACTGTCAAGGGAAAAACTAATGTAAGCACCTAGGTGGGGCCCACAAGGGTGAAATCAGGTTCAAATAAGTTATATGAACTTGTTTAGGCAAGGTTTGAACAAATAAGCTCACAAGTTAAGCAAATAAGCCAGCAAATAAGCTGTTTGAACTTAACTTCACACAGAAAATGGGACAAGTTTGGTGACTGTCTAGGGGGCCCATTAGGAGGATTGGGGGCACAAACTTGGGTGAAATGGAGAGCCACCCACCTAGGGAGTTCAAAGAACCAAAATTTGAACCATGGGGCCCACTGTGGAGGGCTGCAGCCACCACCAAAGGTGGTGGTTGAGTGGTGGTTGTCTGATGCAGGGGAGACTACTCCCCCTGCAGGTGTGTTAAAGGCTCAGTGGGGCCCAGAGAAAAATTCACAAAAATGAATGGGAACAAGTATCTTAAAGTAGAGCTGGGGGAGTTTAACTAGAAACAAGTTTCACAGCTTCAATCCAAACACACAATTTAATAAAAATCCCACAATATTTGGAAAATTTTAGAAAATGAACATTTGACTTTTTATAGAAACTACTAGATTGACTTTTATGAAGTTTGATTACATCATACTAATTATAAATAAAGTTATTAGCTATGTTTAAACTAGATTATGCTAAATTAACAAGCTTAGTAGCTAATGTGATGGATTTGAGGACAAAAACCCCTCACAGTTAACTGTGAGGGAGACCTTTTGATTTTGACTTTCTACCAACTGACCTAGTGTTTTTATTGTTCTTCTAACCTAATATGACCTAATGAGACCTGTATAAACAACAAACACAAACAGAACCACCCTAAATCTCAGGGATATAACCTGAGCCAAACACTCCCTTATGAAACTAAGAATGTGATTTTCAATAGATATCACTGATTAAGACCATACAACTGATTACAAATGTTTTAATATGATGTCATGGACTTATTCAAGCACAGATGCACACATAATAACAACTCATGCTTATAAATCACTAATAAGCATTCTTAACAGTTATATGTGAAAACTGAGTAACCAAATATTATAATGAACAAGTAGGAATTATTAAGCATTAACTAAGCTAATATACACCAATTAAGCACATAGAACTTAAGATAAGCAGTAATTAAGCATTAGTATAGTAGAATACTAAAAATGAAAAATTAGCTTACAATAGCTTCCAAGGTAGAGAACTGAGAACCAAGGTCCAATTAACCAACCTACAGCTTTTCACAAAGCCTCTAAACCATACCAAGCCAGAATCACCCATAATCCATGCCTCAATCTTCTCACACAGTGATTTTTAATTTTTCACTTATTTTCTATATATTTTTGTTATTTTTTGTAGAGAAACTGAATAAACCTAGTTTAAAGACTACTGAGCTTGTAAAAGCTATTTAGTAACTTAAATGAAGCCAAAGGATCATTACACAACACTTGCAACAACTCTAAAAGGTAAAATGGAATTTTAAGTAAAAATAAGTAAACTTGAATTTAAGCTGCAAACTTGAAATTAATAAGTGAAATGAGTTTCAATTACACTAAATAAGCTGATTACAACACAGTTTAATGAAAGATCACAATCTTAAAACACTTTTACAACAATACGAAATTGAAAATTACACTATAACTAATTCTAGCCTAACTAACTCATATTTCTCCTCTTTTTTTTGACTTAAATAGACCCTGAGACTTTCTTCTCTTTTTCCCACTTCATTTGGAACCCTTAGATTGGCCAATTTGATCTGAGCCGTTGAATTTTGGTTTTGGCGGGAAACTGTTTTTGACAGGTAATGGGGTTTGGTGGGTACATTTATGAGGAGGGGGAAGGTTTGGTAACATTTATGATGGTTGGTGGAGTTGGTGAGACTTTGGGAGGAGGGGAGATCGGATTACAGGTAATTAGGGGGTAATAGAGGTTAGGGATGAACAGTAAGTGTGGGGGGTGAGGGTGTTTGACTTGGTCAATGACCAGGGATAATATTAGAAGTGGGGTTGGGCCGGTTTTGTTTGGGCTTGGGGGTGTTGTGTTTGGATCAGGTTTATAGTTTGGGTTTGGTTTGGACTTATATCAACATAAAGGGTCCATTTGGTTAGTAGTTAAAACACAAGGACCATTTTTGTAAATCTGAAAATTGCAAGGGCTGCAAATGAAACTTTCCAAAATATATTATGAGGACCAAAATTGACAAGTTTGAAAATTATAAGGACCAAAATTGATTATTTTCCATTTTAAACTTTCCAAGGACCATTTGTGTCATAATTTCAAACTTGAGGGACTAGACTTGCAATTTTCTGAAAATTTCACCCAAGTGTTATTTCTGCCAACTTTTGAATTTCCAAAGACCAAAATTGACTTTTCTTTCAAAAATATCCCACCAGGGACCAAATCTGCCAAAGTTTGAAAGTACAGGGACTAAACTTGTAATTTCCAAAACTTTTGAGAATTTTCACCAAAGGACTAAATATGACAACTTATGATTTTAAAAGGACCTTTGGTGATAATTTTCCATATTTTGAATGACCATGGACTAGTTTTGTCATTTTATGAAAGTTGGAGGACTGAAACTGCCAATTTTGCAAACTTTGTACGTCTTTCATCTGTTTTAGCTCATTTTTCATCTAAAACATATAAAACACAATTTTGAAATATTTTTAGTATTTTGATGCATTTCTGAGTGTTTTTGTATGTTTTGCAGTTCAGATTTGACCAAAAATGATGAGTGTTTAAGCACTCATCAATGAGCTTAGTGCTCTTTTAGTATTACATCTTGCTCAACGCAATTTGGATCCACCTCAATCAAGCTCACCATCATCACCACCCAACATTAACCAAATTGAGAAGCATGTTAACAATTGCCCTTGTTGCATCTTCCTCAAACAACAAACAATTGCATTGAATGAGCACTTTACTTGGATTGAGCATCTTCTTACTAGATCTCAACAAACTCCATCAATTGAACAATATCAAAACCATCAACTAACAAACCCAACTCCAAATTCACCCCCTCCAAGCTCTACATCACCAAACTCACCAACTTCTATGAAACCAAAAGTTAACCTCCATTAAGCCACCAACATGATCCACATTTACCATTCTCACCCAATCATTCTATATGCTTATGTCTCTTATTTTTCAAATAAAACACATCAACCGTTTTGGGATGCAAGAAAGTTTAGTGACACTCTTTGTTGGCAAAATAGGATATTCTATTTAGTTTAGAATTCTAGCATTATGGATTATGTAACAATGATTATGTAGTTGACATAATCATTTTGAATTAATGAATGTTTCAATATGTGTTTCAAATTCTCCTTTACCATTCTTGTTATTAGTTGTTATTATGCTATATATATATATATATATATATATATATATATATATATATATATATATATATATATATATATATATATATATATATATATATATATATATGCTTGCACTTCTAATATTTTTCTTGCAAGAATTCCATAGCTCGAACCCTTGGTGCCCTCAAATGAGGGGGAGCATACATCAAGGGGGAGCTTTCATCTTATAGGCTTAAACCTTTTTGATTCTACAAAAAGGGCGAGAAGTGAATATAAACTCACTAAATACTTGTCTAAAAATTAATTTTTGGATTTAATGAGTTTAGGTTTTGTAATCATCAAAAAGGGAGAGATTGTTGATATAAATAATTGTCTAAAAACGTTATTCATATCTTTCGATATCTCTATGTTTTGATGTTGACAAAATGAAAACTCATCAAATCCAAAGATCTTGACGTAAATAAGTATTTAGTAGTAAATACTCACTTTCACCATCTAATCACTTAGGGTATGAATAAACAAAGTGTCTAATGCATTATAAGATCAAAGGAACAGTTTCATTAATCACTAGATTTTTATAAAATGTCACAAAACATTTTGTATCTTTTATAAAACATTTTTGGAATCAAAAGAATATGTTTAATTCATTACAAATATATGAATTCAAATTTTAAACAAAAAATGGCAAATCTAATCCAAAAAAATTTTCCTCACAAAAGGACAAAAAATTCCAACGTTCAGGAGGGCGGCCCCCTTAATTATACTAGGCGGCCCCCTTAATCATTAAGGGGACCGCCCTCTAATTAAGGGGAACGGCACGCTCCAGAACAGTGTTTTCTGGCCCTTTAAATACTGGATCATTCCACATATTTTTCTCACCTTTTTACACTAAAAACTTTCTGATTCAATCCTCCATTTCTATCCTCTAAAATCCTTTGATCACATAAACATTAATCTTTGTTTCAAAGTAATTCAAGCCTCAATACTCAAGTGCAAAGAGAAGAATACTTCTATCTATCAAGACTAGAAGTATTACAACTTAGTATCATCTTGCTATCTAAGTTGTTTGATCATTTCATCTTGTAAATCATTCATTCTTTGGTGTATAAAGTGTATACATTAGTTAGCTAGATTTAGATATAGGATCTAGATTTGTTGAAGGTGTGAAGTGGTACTAGAAGTGAAGAAGTAGAGGTGCATAGGATTAGTGGTAGGAGATATAAGAAGTGGTAGCACATTGTAGTAGAGATTTGTAGTGAAGATAAAGAAGTTGAAGCCTTAAAGTTGAGAAGACATAGAAGCCTAGAAGGTGTGAAGACGTAAAAGCTTTGAAGTGGGAAAGACATAAAAGCTTGTTAAATAGAAGAACCCTTGGAGAAGTACATAGATAAAGGTCTTCAAATTGTGACAAAGAAGTAGTGAAGTTTTGAAGACATAGAAGCTTAGAAGTTGTGAAGAAGTATAATTCTTGAAATAGTGGAAAGATTAAAGTTGTGAAGGTGTAGGGAAACAAGTGGTGTGAAGAAGTGTAGAAGGTGTGAAAGAGTGTAGAAGGAGGTGTGTTGTGATTATAGTTGTGAGATTGGTTCTAGCTACGATTAGAACCCGACATTTAGCTTTGTGTCGTTAAATTGGTGTAAGCTAAGGTGTCTACGGTTTTCTCCGCCATAAGGGAGGTTATTGACTTAGTGAATAAAACTCTCGAGTTCGGTGCTCGGGGAGTGGAGTAGGGCAAGGAAGGTGTCCTTGTTTTCGAACCACTATAAATCCTTTGTCTCTCGGTTTGATCTTTCCATCTCACTATTTCCTTACTTACTTATTAGCATTTCGTATGTAGTTATAATAGCTTGTGTTTTGCATATATTGATTTCACATAAAGATCAAACTAGGTTCTATTCACAACATTAATTTATATAAACAAATCATAAGGTTATACTTATATTAAAACACATATACATATATATTTATATGTGATATATGAAATCATAATTTGTACTCAACATTCTATATAAGTAGTGTTTATACAATAAGTGTGAACAAACTAGTATCTATATTTTTGTATCAAAGATTTTTGTGATTTGCGTCTATTCTTTAGCAACAAACTTTTATAAAACGAAAAAGACGTAAAACTATTCAACCCCCCCCCCCTTCTAGTTTTCCACATACACAAGTATTTCTAGCATTATAACGAATTATACCGAAAGTATTCGAGCTCCAAGTCGTTCTCCACGTGTGGTTCTTACTACTTAGCTAGTGGTTTTGGTACAAACCACTACTAACTGCTTCTATGATCAATATTTATTTGTTGTTGTTGTGTTGTGTCTAAACCTCCGTTTTGAGCTCCTATTTATAGCGTGAAATGTTGCCCTAGCACGTCCAAATGAGTTATGATAGGCAAGTGATTGGCCTCAACATTGAAGTGGCTCATTAATGTAGAAAATATAACTGCCATGTGAAGTATGCCACGCATTTGGTGTAAAACCGGCGAGCTTTATTTCACGTAACTGGCGCTTATGTTGTATATAACCGGCGTACTTTACGTTTGACTCGTGAATATATAGTTGACCAAAGATGCCTGTAAGCGGCGCTCTTCCTTCATATAAGCGGCGTGCTTTAGTCCAAACTAAGTCATTTTCCTTTTATGTTTACAAAGTCATCCAACTCGTGCTTTTCTCGTTACTTTCACCAGACCTATATCCTGTAAATATATTCTCATATTAAGTATCAAAAGTCCTAATAATGTGGTTATTTTATCCTATAATTCACATAATATCGAGGTATAAACATGTATAATACGAGACTCATCAGTGTTGTAGCCAGTTGTTTGGCTATCTTTTTATTTTTGTATGCGTACTTCTTAAACATTGTGCTTGTTTCTTTGTACGTCTTTGTGTTTGTCATAATTATGATCTTATGATGTTTTTTGTTATGCTTAAAGTTGTATGGGTACGCTTTGTTTGATAGTCTTTGTACAGGATTTGCAATACCTCTTACGTACTTTGAGTTAATTGTGAGGTTACTCATCCTTTTGTTATGTGGAATAACATTTGATGGGACATACCCAAGTGTGCGCGCGTCTTATTCACATATATTATAAAGTTTGCAAAAAAAAGTCGGATATTTTATTAAGGCAAACTGGTGAGGGTAGCTAGTCCTCACCTTACATTGAAGTTAAAAAGACATAGTACAATAATAAAGATAGTACTTAAAAGTGATAGATGACCATTGTGGGATCCGCATGCATGGCTTTTCTATAACTGGTTTATGTAGCACCTTTTGAGGTTGTATATGTGCCATGTACGTGGCAGTGTAGTTCCATTTTTGTCTGTAATATAACTTAAAATTCCATTGTTGTTTATAAAAATCAAAAGTTGCTAAGTATTTCAAATTTCAGTTCATTTTAGTACATGGGTAATTTCTGAGTTGTTATGGTTGTTAGTGATATGTTTGTGCCTAAATAGGTTTACATAATAATAATATATGGTTCTGTGCTAGTTGTTTGGATTAAATCCTTTGCTAACTTGGAAAATCTCTAAATCAGTCATATAAAAGGGGTGTTTGGATATATGGTGTTCATTAAGTTCCAGTGGTTTTCAGGGTTGGTTTGTTATTGAAACATACTCACAAAGGGTCTAATAGATTGTTCATATCATAAAATACAGTGGTCATTTAGGAAAAAAGTCAAAGACTTAGTTAATTCCCCCCTCATAGTTAACTGTGAGGGATTTAGGAGCCATAAGCCCTCAAATCAGTTAAAAAGTAGTTAGAGTTGGTTAATTTGGTCTTCATACAGCCTAATATATCCACATCAGTCAAGAAATCAAGATCTAAACTCACCAAAGTCAACTTTGCAAGTTTCTCTCAAAAAGTCAAAATGCATGTTTCAGATTTTTACAAAAGTTACAAGAATTAATTTTATTTTTGTGTTTGGTTCTGAGGTTTGAAACTTCTTGGGTGTTTAATATATCAGCTTAACTTGTGATTTCCATACATTTTATATTTTTGTGAATTTTCTGGGTTGACCTTTTTGCCCCTTGAACACACCTGCAGGGCAAACCCCTGCCCTGTGCATCAGCAGACCCAACCATCACCACCACTTTGGTGGTGGTTTCTGGCCACCTCAGTGGTCCCACAGACCCACATTTGGCTTTTCCCAACCCCCCTCCTACCAGGCTTCATAAGTTGACCCTTTGTTTGACCTTAGGTTAAGTGGACCCCACTTGATTTTGCCTCATAAAGTTGTCCCAATTCTGTCGCAGATTCCAAGTAGCAAAGTGCTTATTGTGGTCTTGTGGCTTATTCAGCCAACTTATTTGTGTGAAACTTGCTCATACATGTTGATATAACTCAGAGGAACCAAATTTTACCATTGTGGACCCCACACACTCCCATTTGAGCCTAATTCCCTTCTTGGTCAAAGAAAGTCAACTGTGTGGACTAATAAGCACTCAAAGTGCTTATTTCTGGTTTACATAAAAAGTTTTTTTGTAAAAAGTGTTAGATTTTAGTGTAAAATTAGTTTGGAAAAAGAAAAAAACACAAAAAACCAATTTTAATTTTAGTGATAGCTTCTATTTAATAGAAATTATCATTTTAATTTTCTTTTTAGCTTATTTATAAGCAATATATCATTTTCATATTTTTACTAAATCTCTTTTATATTAAAGTAATTTTAGAAATTTTTCCAGATTTTTCTTTTGTCTTTTAGTGGTTTTTAGAATTAATTTTAGTTTAATTAATTATTAATTAATAATTAAGAATTAAATAGCATAATTAGATTTTACTAAGTAATACCTAGTTTTTATAATTTTTCTAGCTTCTATATAAGTTAAAACATTTTTATAAATTTTTCTATAATTTCTACTGTTCATTTTCTATTTTTCTTAATATAATTAGTTTAATTGGTAATTAATTAATAATTATAATAATAATTAGTAAATTAGTTTAAAAATACATAAAATCAACTTTTTATAATTTTTTAGGATTCCTATGTTGGTTAATTAGATTTGTAAAAATTTTCTTAATTTTCTAAGCCTTTTTAGTATTTTTAATAAATCTAATTATTTTAATTAGTTAATTAATAAATAATTAGTAATTAATTAATAATAAATAATTAAATAGTGTAAAAATAATTTTTCTTTTTCTTAAAATTTTCTTTAATTATTAGGATTGTAAAAATAATAATTTCACACTTGTAGCCTTTTCCGTTCATCAGTTGTACTTTCTTTTTCGTACGTCAGTGTACATTTTTAATTAAAACGTACGTTTTTAGGTTTTAGCTCGAATCCTCTTAATCTCAATTCCCGTAATCAATCACATAGCTTTCCTAAGCTATTTCATTTCATAATTATCAAATAATTCTCATTACAACCCTTTTCTGTGAATAATCACCCGATCACAATTACGCTAAAGCACAATCCACACCTCGTCGGGACATAACGATCTGGTGATACCCTTTATTGCCCGGATGCATTGGTCTAGGTAGTTTGACCTTGTTGACCATATACTTGGTCAATTTAGGTTGACTATTTTAGCACCAATCAGGCATCATTACTACATCATTTGTTATCTTATTTCAATCATTGTAAGACTTTTAATTATGATTTCTAATGTTCAAAATTCCGAGTTTATGTTCATGTTTGCTATGAGTGGCTAGTACCTTTGTGCACTTACTTAGATGATGTTTATTATTTAATGGTTTGCTTATGATTGTGACAAGTCAATCCTAAGAACCAATTGTACCTTAAGTTTCATAGTGACATTTGTTGAGGCAAGGTTAACTAATTGATAATAGTTTCAAGGGTCGAAAGATTTGTTATTATTCAACTAGTTATAATCATTTGTCTATAAATGATTGTTTTTCACCATAATTATTCTTGACTAAACAAAGAAACAAGAAGTATGATTGTAATGAGAATGCTTTTATAACATCAAATCAGATTGTTTGTAAACCTTTAGTTGGACGAAAGTTTAGATGTTTATAAACAATTGTAACCTTTTTGTCTATGAATGGGTTACCTTTTGTAATGACCATTTCCTAAGAGTATTTGATTTTTAATAAGAGTTTGTTCTTGTGTTTAAGATATTCACCATACCTTATGAACCTTGGATGAATCTTGAATTGATTGGTTTACACCTAAAGCTTGTTTTTATAAACTAAGATCTTGGCCAAAGTTTAATTTGTAAGAACAATAGATTAGACCACCATCTAATTATCACAACCAACATGTTATCAAAGGTTATCACAATCATGTGTGTCATTAAGTAGTAAACTAGTCTAAGCAAGTGTAGTTTTTAATCTTATTGAATTTACATAATCATCATTTTCGTGTTACTTATTGCTTATATGGTATTTTGGATCGTGACAACCAATTACCATCTTTTTATTGCTTACTATTACATAGATTCTTCACAATTGAAAACACCCAAATCCCTGCGAACGATCCCGACTTACCATCATATCTTGCTATAACGGACGAGTACACTTACTCGTATGTGTTGTTTCTAGATTTGGTAATTCACCCTTATAAATTTAAAACTTGTATAATAAAACGCACATCAAGCCACCTCTGTCATTCTCCATGTCGGCACACCTATCTATGCTGGGATGGCTGCCTCCGTCCCCGTATGTTAGGGCGAACGGGGTGTCTCCATTGCTAGATTTAATCTTTGTCCGGTGTGCCCATAGGACATGTGGTAGTTCTTCTATCCAATTTTTATTGTCTTCATCTAGTCTTCCCTTAATCCCTTCCCCTAGGCTTGGTTTGGCTCTCTCTACCATGCCGTTCACTTTGTGTGTGTTTAACTGAAGCGAAGCGTTGCTGTATGTGTAGTTTTCGCACCAATCTTTGAATGGGTTTTCGCCGAATTGCTTTCCATTAACATATATGATTACTCTGGGGAGCCCAAATCTGCATACAATGTTTTCACATACAAATTTCTTTACCTGTTGGCCTGTTATGGTTGCGACAAATTTTGCTTCTATCCATTTGGTGAAGTAATCGATTGCTACGATTAGAAATTTGACCTTGCCTGGTCCCTCCGGAAGGGGTCCGGCTATGTCAATAACCCATTGGTAGAATGACCACGGGGAACTGATTGGCGTTAGGTTTTGTTGTGGGTGTCGTGGGATTGGCTTGTGAACTTGACAATCTTGGTACGCAAGAATTATCTTTCTTGCGTCCTTATGCATTGTTGGACAATAGTAACCTGTTCTTAAAGCTCTTGCCACGACGGACCTTGTTCCAGCATGCATGCCGCAAGATCCTTTGTTTATTTCTCGTAACACATATTACGCTTGTTGATGAGGCGAAAAGTGTAACGCTTTTAGGGGCCATTTAAGCCCTAAGTCGTGAATATTAGATCAAATATTGCCTCAAATCATTCCTTTTGTCATTTTAGGTACTTTGGAGAAGAAATCTGAAAGAGGAAGCATTTTGGACATTTTTGGAGCGAAAAGTGAAGAAAATGACAAAGTCTCCAAAATCAAGCTGGAAACAGTATTTGACGGTGTCACGCTTTGGCAAAAAGGTGGATATGAAGTTTACACGAGACGCGCCAAAATGATTTTTGGGATTAAAGAGTGACGGCGTCACCCTTTGGGACACCAAGGTCGTCACGTGAAATTTACAAGGTGATGGCCTAGAAATATTATAACGTGATGGCGTCAAGTTTAAACTAGATGTCCATCTAGTGTACATCTGACACTGTCAACCTTGGCCGACAGAAAAGTTGCCTATAAATACAACATTATAACTTCACTTTTTGAAAGCCCCATGATGAGGCGAAAAATGAACCATTTTTAGGGGGTCATTTAAGCCCGGAATTGAATTTATTTGATCAAATATTGCCCTAAATCGTTCCTTTTGTGATTTCAGGTACTTTGGGAGTAAATTCTGGAAAAGGAAGCATTTTGGACGTTTTTGGAGCATAAAAGTGAAGAAAACGGCAAAGACTTAATTTTCCTTGTTGGGAACAGTACCTGACGGCGTCAAGAAGGATTTTTTGACGGCGTCAAGAGCAAAATGCATGACGACCCAGAGAAAACATGACGGCGTCAGAAGTAGGTCGTCAAGAGTTATTTGGTGACGGCCTGGAGCAGGATTACACATGACGGCGTCAGACCCAGATCTAGGCAGTCCGAGAACTTTATTGGCGGCGAGATGACGGCGTCAGAAATTTAATCTTGATGTCGTCACCTCACAGAATCTATATATACTTTTCTATTTTTCATTCATTTGGAGAGGAACTTGTGTGGAGAATACTACGGCCGAACCTAATAAACCCTAGGTCGTTTGTAACAGTATTTTCAAGGGTTTTCACCCCTTGAAACCTTTCATGTTCAATTAAGATAAGTCCTCTTTCAATTCATTCAATATGTCTATGTGTTGTATGAATATATCTTATGCTTGTCTTGATTATAACATGCTAGGCTAGATCTTTCATGTGTTTCCTTAGATGTAATGAAACCTAGATGTTGATTATAGGTTGATTGCTTGTTTATAGTTGTAATGGATGAATGATTTCAATGTTAGGCTTAAGAAAACTGGCAGATCTCCATTGTGTAACTTGCTTGAACGTCTTAAGAAACATGAACCGATGTGTACTAGGTTTTTATGGTTGTATTTAATGAATGAGCGAATTCTAGTGATCCCATGTTAGGAGCTTCTTAGCCGGCTCGACATAGGAGTGAAGTAGGAGCTTATAGGATTGGGGAAGTAAGTACGCCACCCCATGAATGGTATTAAAGAATACAATCCGTCATTGATACGTGGGGATTGCACCAAGCTTTACCTCTCGAGGGATCTCGAGAAGCTTACAACCCCCACCAGGCAGTGTACCTGATCGATGTAGTATAGTATAATGACAAGTACCGGGGGATTGATCATTCAGCTAGGAATAGTGTCGCCAGGATTAGAAAACCTAAAGACTAGGTCTAGAGATGAGGGATGATTCTTTTTGTATTTTTGTATTTTTATATTTTTATGAAAGCAAGTAAAAATCTCGGGTTTGAAGGAGTTTGGCGGAATTAGTTGCTAATCAACTAACCCAATACTAAAGATGCAATAAAAAAAATACTAAAAATAAAACTAGTTAAACTAGACTTGTGAGCAATATGTGGGAGAATTGTGTTTACTTAGATTTCACTACTCCCTAGATATCTTTTACATGTTAATTACTTGTTATAGTTGCGTGGATGACGGATTGTATTCCTTAATACCATTCATGGGGTGGCGTACTTACTTCCCCAATCCTATGAGCGCCTACTTCACTCCTATGTCGAGCCGGCTAAGAAGCTCCTAACATGGGATCACTAGAATTTGCTCATGCATTAAATACAACCAATAAAACCTAGTACACATCGGTTCATGTTTCCTAAGACGTTCAAGCATGTTACACAATGGAGATCTGCCAGTTTTCTTAAGCCTAACATTGAAATCTTTCATCCATTACAACCATAAACAAGTAATCAACACATAATTAACATCTAGGTTTCATTAGATCCAAGCAAACACAATATAGATCTAGCCTAGCATGTTAAAATCAAGACAAGCAAAAGATATATTCAAACAACACATAGACATATTGATTGGATTAAGAGAAGACTTATCTTAATTGAACATGAAAGGATTCAAGGGGTGAAATCCTTTGAAAACACTGTAAATTATGACCTAGGGTTTACAAAGTTCGGCCCTAGTTTTCTCCACACAAGTTCCTCTCTTATGAATGAAAAATAGAAAACTATATATAGATTTTGATAGGTGACGGCGTCAAGAACAAATGTCTGACGCCGTCATCTCGCCGCCAAATAATTTCTTTGACTGCCTAGATCTGGGTCTGACGCCGTCATGTATTCTCCTTATGCAGGCCGTCACCAATTTAACTCTTGACGCCCTTGTTGTGACGCCGTCAGGTTTGCACTGGGTCATCATGGTTTTTACTCTTGACGCCGTCGTGTACTATTCTCAGCATGGAAAATTAAGTCTTTGCCGTTTTCTTCACTTTTATACTCCAAAAACGTCTGAATTGCTTCCTTTTCTAGAATTCACTCCCAAAGTACCTAAAATCATAAAAGGAACGATTTAGGGCAATATTTGATCAAATAAATTCAATTCTGGGCTTAAATGACCCCTTAAAAGTGGTTCATTTTTCACCTCATCAGTCATCCACACAACTGTAACAAGTAATTAACCTGTAAAAGATATCTAGGGAGTAGTGAAATCTAAGTAAACACAATTCTCCCATATATTGCTCACACCACTAGTTTAATTTAGCAATTAGGTTAGTTGATTAGCAACTAATTCCGCCCACTCCTTCAAAAACCGAGATTTTTACTTGCTTTTATAAAACATAAAAAATACAAAAAGAATCATCCCTCACCTCTAGACCTAGTTTTTAGGCTTTCTAATCCTAACGACACTATTCCTGAGTTGAACGATCAATCCCCTGGTACTTGTCACTATACTATACTACAACGATCAGGTACACTGCCTGGTGGGGGTTGTAAGCTTCTCGAGATCCCTCGAGAGGTAAAGCCTGGTGCAATTCCCACGCATCAAAGGGTTAATTACATTCTCGGACGGGGAGGAAGATTTTGTTTACCAAATGCCCCATGCACACCCTAGGTTCAAGGATTTTTCTATAGAGAAATGTAATAGGTATCCACCTCTTGATATGCTAAGTGAGAATGATAAAAGGAAAGGGCTTAAATATCCTCATGAAAAGAATAAAAGATATCATCGCGGATGTTTAGAGCTAAGTGATGACTATAAGAAAGATGAGGCAACAATTAGATGGCTCACACTTGGGTATGTGAGCATAAGCGACACACGGTAGGATGTGACCTTGAGTCTAGCTACAAGACTCGTTAATAAAGAAAAGCGCTTCTTGGGAGGCAACCCATGTTTTATTTGTTTTGATGAGGCGAAAAATGATCCGTTTTTAGGGGGTCATTTAAGCCCGAATCCGACTTTATTTGATCAAATATTACCCTAAATCGTTCCTTTTGTGATTTTAGGTGTTTGGAGAGTGAATTCTGGAAAAGAGGCTATTTTGGACGTTTTTGGAGCATAAAGTGAAGAAAACGACAAAGTACCAAAAATCCAAGCTAGAAACACAAGGTGACGGCGTCAAGGTATTACTCTTGACGGCGTCAGACAAGATGAATATTTTACCGTAGGTTGTGACGGCGTCAGATGGAGAGATGACGGCGTCAAAGTGGCCAAGAATATTTTACCGTAGGTGGTGACGGCGTCACCAAGGCCGTCACAAGTGGATCTAGGGCGTCCGAGGAAGTTATTGGCGGCTGGTTGACGGCGTCAGAATTAAATCTTGACGCCGTCAGGACGATTTTCCTATATATAGTTTTCTAGTTTTTTCAAAGAAAAAAGGAGAAGTTTTGGTGAAACCCTAAAGACGATTTTGGTGCCTCTTTTACAGGTTTTTCAAGGGTTCCAAACCCTTGATACCTTGCATTGTAATTGAGATAAGTATACTCTTAATTCAATCAATATGTCTATGTGTTGGTTGTTTATCTTTTGTTCTTATCTTAATTCTACTATGCTAGGCTAGATTTCCTTTGTGTTTGCTTAGATCTAATGAAACCTAGATGTTGATTATGTGTTAATTACTTGTCTATTCTTGTTCTTGGATGAATGATATTATATGTTAGGCTTAAGAAAACTGGCAGATCTCCAAATGGTAACATGCTTGAACATCTTAAGAAACATGAACCGAGGCGTACTAGGTCTTTATTGGTTGTATTTAATGCATGAGCCACTGTTTACAATCCATATAGTTGTGCTGGGTCATGGTGTAGGAGGAGATAAGAGCTCATAGAGTTGGGGAGTTATGTATGCCACCCCACGAATGGTATTAAGGAATACAATCCGTCATCCATACAAGTGTAACAAGTAATTGACATGTAAAAGATATCTAGGGAGTAATGAAGTCTAAGTAAACACAATTTCTCCAAATACTGCTCACAACCTTAGTTTAATATTAGCTTAATTTCATTTTCATTAGCTTAATTAGTTATAAAGTAGTTTTTGGGTTAGTTGAATAACAACTGATTCCGCCCACTCTTCCAAAACCCGAGATTTTACTTGCTTTCATAAAATATAAAAACACAAAAATAATCATCTTTCATCTTTAGAACTATTAATTAGGCTTTCTAATCCTAGCGACACTATTCCTAAGCTGAACGATCAATCCCCCGGTACTTGTCACTATACTATACTACAACGATCAGGTACACTGCCTGGTGGGGGTTGTAAGCCTCGCGAGATCCCTCGAGAGGTAAAGCAAGGTGCGATTCCCACGCATCAAGTTTTTGGCGCCGCAGCCCGGGGAATAGTTATTGTCTAGGTTAGGATTTCTTTTTATTAGGTCTACTTGCTAGATTCCTTTCTAGTAAGATTTTTATTTTTATTTTTAGGTCTTCTTTAGTCTATCTTATTCCTTTGTGTCTTTGTTCGTAAACTGTTTCGATGGATCACAATAACATTGATCGGCTGATTCCTGTTATTCGTGTTTTTCGTCGTAGGATGTTCCAATTGCCCGCTCCACTTCCTTTAGCAGAAAATGAGAACCCACCTAACCTCTCACCCAACCACCACTTTGGCAATAATTCTGAGCTAGAAGAGTCTGATCATGATGATGACCGTAGGGCCAGTCCTTTTTACTATTCAGACTCCGATGAGGATCTTGATGATGGTGACGTAATCAATGAGGATAGAATGGAAGAGGAAATAAACCCTCTTAGGTATGTGGACCCTAGAACTAGGATTGAGTGCGATAGTTCATTTAACATGCAATTCCCTTGTAAGATTGGATTTATGAGCTTTAATGCCTATCTCAACTCATCTCTTCCAATGAACATAATCTCACGTAACGAATATAATAAAATCATGGTAGAAGAGTTAGAATACAAAGGGGACAACGTTGTTGCTAAGGCAATACCATTGCACGTGTTTGTAGGAAGGTTGGTTTATCTTGTTGAGTTCATGGTTATGGAAAATCTAGGAGAGTTTATTGATAATAAATTGACCCAAGTTGTGTGTGGAAAACCCTTCAAACGATTAACCAACCTTGAGGAAAAACTCATTGAAGGGCTAATTACATTCTCGGATGGGGATGAAGATTTTGTTTACCAAATGCCCCGCGCACACCCTAGGTTCAAAGGTTTTTCCATGGAAAAGTGTAGTAGGTATCCGGCCATGGAAATGCTAAGTGAGAATGATGAGAGAAAAGGACTTAAGTACACGCATGAAAAAAATAAAAAATACTATCGCGGGTGCCTAGAGTTAGGAGAAGAATATAAGAAAGATGAGGCGACTATTAGATGGCTCACGCTTGGTTATGTGAGCATAAGCGATACACGGTAACCCACAACTTTGAGTCTAGCTACAAGACTCGTAAATAAAGAAAAGCGCTTCTTGGGAGGCAACCCATGTTTTGTGTGATTTTAATTGTTTGATTGTTATTTGCTTCCGTATGCATGTTTTATTTTTATTGTTGGTTGATCATGTTTCTCAATTAAAATGTGAAATACTTTATTATGTTGTTTGGCCTAGTCTTAACTTCAACCTAAAGGTATTTTTTGCAAAAAAATAAGTGTAAGGGGAAACCCCAAATATGTTTTTAAGAAACAAACCGATCATGATTCTCCACAATATTTAATGAACATGTATATTCGTATTTGTTAGAGTCAAATGCTTGTATTGAGTCATAATGAAGTTTTGCAGGATTTTCCAGGAAGTAGGACAAGGTTTTTCCAGAAATTTTCCGGAAACTTAACATAAGGATTTCTGCAGGTCCATTCTGACGGCGTCAGGCAATTGCTCTTGACGGCGTCAGGAGTAAAAATCTGGAAATTTTACCGGTTTTGTTTTTCTAACGGAGTCTTATGGTTTTTGTGAATTATTAAGTTTTATAATCTCCAGGAAATCTGCAAACTTCATTCCACAAGCATTATATCTTACTTTGTTTTCTAGGATTTAGTAACTTATATAGGATGCCACCGATTTTACGCGAGGTTGCCTTGTCTATTGTTGTCAGGTTTTACAGGTTATTTAAGACAAGAAGATGATTTATATTCTGGAAGGGAAGCTTTGATTGTTCATTTTCTTGGAGGAAGATTTAACCTGGCCAACCTAAAATCCATACCGAGCGAATGAGGGGAGTATTTGATTTCATTCTCTTTACTTTTTACTTTTACATTCTTTACTTGAACATTGGGGACAATGTTCATCCTAAGTGTAAGGGGAGGGTAAAAAGATGATACCTTACATATGCACTTTCGCTTGAGTTTGTTTTGTTTAATAGTAGATGTGTAATAAAACTATGAGAAATACTTGTTAGTGCAATTTTAGCGCCAAATTTAAAATTTTTTACAACATTTAGGAGTGAAACTTTAGCCATAGCAAGCGTCTCATGGATAGGAGGTTGTATGACTAGCACATAACCGTATATTCAGAAAAATTTTCCACCCAAAAATGTGAGGTTCGCCTTTAGATTTGATAGGAAAAGCATTTATTATTGGTGCTTATGAGTGTACCGGTAGCATTTAAATTCTAGAACTTGCGTTAGTGATGCATCCCGAGACCGCTAGTGAGACTACATTCGTGTGGTAGGATTTACTACATGATAAGAGGCATTAGGATCACCCTTGTGTTAAACCCGTATTATAATTACTTGACCATTTAAGTCATATTACTTGGCTAGTTAAGTTAACTAATTTTTCCCACACCCTTTGCGTGGTACTCATTTTTAGTACACGATACCCCTAGTACACCCCTCCGAGCCTATCTTTTCGTTTCTAACTTTAAGCATTTTACTTAAAGGAAGAATTTGTTACACCCCACTTAAATGTACACCCAAATCGCCTTAGCCTTCCGTGTATGCGCTCATTTTTAGTGCATTATTGTTATTTGTTAAACCCTAAGTTAACTTTCTAATTGATTACATGGTTGCTAAGTCGAGTCATATCCTTGTACATATTGTTTTGGGACGATTGGGACTCATGGGTAAGTACTTATTTTATGGAGTAATGGGGAAGAACATCATATTATTACCCCCATACGTACGTTAATCTTAAAAGTGCTCCAAGTGTTTTGATTTTCTTAATTCGAGTCATTAGATTAGTTAATGTAAAGTATGTAAAAATTCAAGTGTAAGGGAAACGTTCATTCCCTATGATGTATTATTTTGGATGGTAGGGTAAAAGTGTATGCAAAAAAAAAAAAAAAAAAAAAAAAAAAAAAAAAAAAAAAAAAAAAGAGAAAAACATACGGACTACCATCCCGTTTTCATTCTATGTTCATTTTATGTTTTTGTTATTTTTCATTTATTAGCTTAAGTCGAGTCTAGTCTTGGCTTAGCAACGCCATCTTGTACATGTAATTTACTAAGATTGTTAACTCGCCACCAGTAAAATTCCCTTTATCCAACAAAACCGTGTAATTCATATCCCTACACCTAACGTTATAACCCTTTTTAAAAGACCTCTTTGATAGTTTATCCTAGGTGCTTACGCCATGTGGTGGAGGTTTGATCCTTTCCCAAGCCTATGGTAATCTATTTTGCTATGACAGGTAGTGAGAGATATCTTCCATTTCAATAATGTTATATTACTTTATTACACCCGAGAGATGTGAGTATCTAAACACTATTTGTGAGGTGCTTGTGTATGACCTCCGTGCTTGTTTATTGGTCTTTAGTGGAATGATTATTTGTTGTAATTACTTTTATATTAGTGTTAAATGACCCCTAACTTGTCTTTTGAGTAGAATAAAAGCTCATTTGCTTGAGGACAAGCAAATCTCAAGTGTAAGGGTATATGATGAGGCGAAAAATGATCCGTTTTTATGGGGTCATTTAAGCCCGAATCCGACTTTATTTGATCAAATATTACCCTAAATCGTTCCTTTTGTGATTTTAGGTGTTTGGAGAGTGAATTCTGGAAAAGAGGCTATTTTGGACGTTTTTGGAGCATAAAGTGAAGAAAACGACAAAGTACCAAAAATCTAAGCTAGAAATACAAGGTGACGGCGTCAAGGTATTACTCTTGACGGCGTCAGACAAGATGAATATTTTACCGTAGGTTGTGACGGCGTCAGATGGAGAGATGACGGCGTCAAAGTAGCCAAGAATATTTTACCGTAGGTGGTGACGGCGTCACCAAGGCCGTCACAAGTGGATCTAGGGCGTCCGAGGAAGTTATTGGTGGCTGGTTGACGGCGTCAGAATTAACTCTTGACGCCGTCAGGACGATTTTCCTATATATAGTTTTCTAGTTTTTTCAAAGAAAAAAGGAGAAGTTTTGGTGAAACCCTAAAGACGATTTTGGTGCCTCTTTTACAGGTTTTTCAAGGGTTCCAAACCCTTGATACCTTGCATTGTAATTGAGATAAGTATACTCTTAATTCAATCAATATGTCTATGTGTTGGTTGTTTATCTTTTGTTCTTATCTTAATTCTACTATGCTAGGCTAGATTTCCTTTGTGTTTGCTTAGATCTAATGAAACCTAGATGTTGATTATGTGTTAATTACTTGTCTATTCTTGTTCTTGGATGAATGATATTATATGTTAGGCTTAAGAAAACTGGCAGATCTCCAAATGGTAACATGCTTGAACGTCTTAAGAAACATGAACCGAGGCGTACTAGGTCTTTATTGGTTGTATTTAATGCATGAGCCACTGTTTACAATCCATATAGTTGTGCTGGGTCATGGTGTAGGAGGAGATAAGAGCTCATAGAGTTGGGGAGTTATGTATGCCACCCCACGAATGGTATTAAGGAATACAATCCATCATCCATACAAGTGTAACAAGTAATTGACATGTAAAAGATATCTAGGGAGTAATGAAGTCTAAGTAAACACAATTTCTCCAAATACTGCTCACAACCTTAGTTTAATATTAGCTTAATTTCATTTTCATTAGCTTAATTAGTTATAAAGTAGTTTTTGGGTTAGTTGAATAACAACTAATTCCGCCCACTCTTCCAAAACCCGAGATTTTACTTGCTTTCATAAAATATAAAAACACAAAAATAATCATCTTTCATCTTTAGAACTATTAATTAGGCTTTCTAATCCTAGCGACACTATTCCTAAGCTGAACGATCAATCCCCCGGTACTTGTCACTATACTATACTACAACGATCAGGTACACTGCCTGGTGGGGGTTGTAAGCCTCGCGAGATCCCTCGAGAGGTAAAGCAAGGTGCGATTCCCACGCATCATGTTTCATTTGTTTTGATTGTTTGTTTGTTTGATTTTATTTGTTTCCGTATGCATGCTTGACGCCGTCATCTCTCCATCTGACGCCGTCATCTCTCCATCTGACGCCGTATTTTACAGGAAAAACTTATGCCTTAATTACTCTTGTTGTTTGTCTTAACTTCATTAAAAGGTATTTCGCAAAAGATAAGTGCAAGGGAAATCTAAATTTGTTTTTAAGAACGAAATTGGACATGAACCACAACAATATTAAATGAACATGTATATTAGTATTTGTTTGAGTCAAATGCTTCTATCGAGTCATAATGATGTTTTACAGGAAATTCCAGGAATTAAGGCATAAGTTTTTCCAGAAATTTAACATGAGATTTCTGTCAGAACACTCTGACGACGTCAGGATTAACACCTGACGGCGTCAGGTGTAAAATTCTGGAAATTTTGCAAGTTTTGTTTTTTCTTCTAACGGAGTCATAAAGTTTTTGTTAATTCTTTAGTTTTATAAATTACAGGAAATCTGCAAACATTCATTCCACAAGCATTATATCCTTATATATATATATAGATTGCCGCCTATTTTACGCGAGGTTGCCATGATTGTTTTCTCAGGTTTAACAAGTTATATTGGACAAGAAGACGATTTATATTTCTGGAGGGAAGCTTTCAACGTTCATTTTCTTGGAGGAGGATTTAACCTTGTTACCCGTTTATCCACATCGAACGAATCAGGGGAGTATTTGTTTTCATTCTTTTACCTTATTTACTTTTAAATCTTTTTATTGAACATTGGGGACAATGTTCAGCCTAAGTGTAAGGGGAGGGTAAATGATGATACCTTAGAGAATACAATTATGCTTGAATTTGTTGTTCAATAGTAGGTGTGTAATAAAACTAAGATAAATACTTGTTAAGTTGTTAGTGCAATTTTTGCACCAAATTTAAAATCTTTTACAACATTTAGGAGTGAAGCTTTAGCCTTAATGAGCGTCTCATGGATAGGACTTGTATGACTAGCACAAAAACCGTACCACTCAAAAAAAATTTCCACCCAAATATGTGAGGTTCGCCTTTAGATTTGTTAGGAAAAGCATTTATTATTAGTGCTTATAAGTGTACCGGTAGTACTTAAATTCTAGAACTTGTGTTAGTGATGCATCCCGAGACTGCTAGTGAGACTACATTTGTGTAGTAGGATTTACTACATGATAAGAGGCATTAGAATCACCCTTGTGTTAAACCCGTATCATAATTACTTGACCAATAAAGTCATAATTACTTGACTAATAAAGTCAATTAATTTTTCCCACACCTTTGCGTTGTACTCATTTTTAGTACACGATACCCCTAGTACACCCCTTCGACCCTATCTTTTTCATTTCTAACTTTAAGCATTTTACTTAAAGGAAGAATTTGTTTGCAATCCACACCAAATGTACAACCAAATCGCCTTAGCCTTCCTTGTATGCACTCATCTTTAGCGCATTATTGTTACATGTTTAAACCTTTAGTTAATTGTCTAATTGATTACATAGTTGCTAAGTCGAGTCATATCTTGTACATATTGTTTTAGGACGATGGGGACTCATGGGTAAAGTACCTGTGTTATGGTTAATTACAACATGTTTTTCATTGAAATTACAACTGAATGAGTAAATTTTACTACCTACAATTACAATTAACTAAAGCTACACTAATTAATCTACTCCCTCTTCAATACTGCTTCATTCTTCTTTTATAATGACTTTCAGGCATCCCACTAGCTTTCTGAACATTTCCCACTTGTATTTGTAGCCCTTGGATCAGTCAAAGCAATCTTGGCCGTTTAAGTGAATTTGGCGCCAAAACTATTCTGGTTTGAATTGGACTGTTGTGTGGTCATTTAAAGGCTATTGGTTGTTTTTAGAGGTGGAGGGAACATGTAGGGTGAGTTTGGGGTGGTGGATGTAAGGTAGTGACAGGTTTACAGGGTATAGGGGTGGAGGTGGATGTAGGATTGACATATGTTATTTCCTAGGGCAAACCTAGGAGATGGGTTTTGTTGTGGGAGTGACAGGGAGGGGTTGAGGTGTAGGGTTGAGGGTGATAGTATGGAAGGTGGAGTGGGGAGAAGCAGGTGGTGGAGAGGTAGGGATGAGCCAGGGTAAAACGGGTCAACGAGGTTTAATATCAAAAGGAAGTTTGGGCTTGTGGTTATATGGGCCTGGGTAATGGCTGGATTAGGTAAAAGAACTGGACCAGGCCATGGTTTTTTTGGATTTTGGATTAATTATCATGGATCCTTTTTGGTTTTGTAAGAATATAAGCCCAAGGACTATTTTTGTAATTTCTGAATTCCAAGGACCTAATCTGTAATTATTCCAAAGTTTATTAAAAAGGACTTTTATTGCCATGTTGGAATAATATAAGGATTTATTTGATATTTTCCAAATTAAAAACAACCGGGGACCATTTTTGCCAATTTTCAAAGTTGAGGGGTAAAAAGTGTAATTTTTCCAAAAGTTATCAAAAATGATTTGATTTTTCAGAATAAATAGTACAAGGGCTATATTTGTAAGTTTTTCAATTTTAAAATGCCCAGGGACTGTTTTTGCCATTTTTGAAACTTTAGGGACCAATTTTGTAATTTCCTTAAACTTATTATCCAAGGGTCAAACTTGATAACTTGTGAATTCCCAAGGACTATTTTTGACTTTTTCTTCCAAAATAAACTTCCAGGGACCAAAACTGTCATTTCTTGAAAGTTCAAGGACTGATTCTGCCAAGTGTGCAAACTTTGCTCGTTTTTCATCTGTTTTCATTCCTTTTGCACCTGACAAATATAAAAACACATTCCAAAGATATTTGTAGTATTATGTGGTGTTTCTGTGTGTTTTTAACTGTTTTTGCAGTTCAGATGGGTATAAAATGATGAGTATTTAGACACTCATCATGGAGTAATGGGGAAGAACATCATTTATTACCCCCATATGTGTGTTAATCTTAAAAAGTACTCCAAGTGTTTTGATTATCTTAATTCAAGTCATCAGAATAGTTGATTGTAAAGTATGTAAAAGTTCAAGTGTAAGGAGAATGCAAATCTCCTATGATGTTTGGATGGTAGGGCAAGAGTGTTTGAAAAAAAAAATTGAAAAAATCAAGAAAAAGAAAAAAAAAATAGAAAAAGAAAAAGAGAAAAAAAACATACGGACTACCATCCTGTTTCCTTTTATGTTTATTTTATGTTTTTATTAGTTTTTGATTAGCTTGAGTCGAGTCGAGTCTTGGCTTAGCAACGCCACATTGTACATGTAATTAACCAGGATGATTAACTCGCGACCAGTAAATATTGCCTTTATCCACAAAAAAACGTGTTTATCATTGTCACAACTCGTAATTTCATGTCCTTTTTCAAACGTCAAAATTTCATTTTTCATTTCGGAAAGTACTATTTATTTTTACTATTCATTTTCACTATTCATTTCCGAAATTCTTATTTCATATTCTCGTAAGTTAAGCTATTTTAGTGATAATCCGAGAGTTTGACGCTCGTCGGATCATTTCTGCAAAAATTACGAAGTCGTGTCCGAGATTTACTTTTGGGTTTAAACGTCGTTCCAGCATCCCGATATGTCCATAAAACACTATAAACGATAGAAATATGTTTTTCTCTCATTTTACGACAATTCTAAAAGTTTTAGAATTTTACGTTTTCCAGTTCAGCGTTTACGCGAATTACGCGTTTTAGGCCCGCGATTCCAGTTTTAACAGCGTTTATGCAACCCGATGGAACTTACCATTCATTTTATATTTTATTATGGAGTATTTTGACAAGTTTAGTCATTCTTTCAAGTTTCATATTTTTACGATACCCGGATTTACGTTTTATGGTTTAACACTTTACGGTTAGCGATTAACGGAACCAAAACCGACTCCGTGAACCTGATAATATCAAGCTTCTTACATACTCATCCCAATCTACCCATGTGCCCCCCCCCCCCCCCCCCCCTCCTTGACTTAACATGGATCACTTAATTACCATTATGTCCTAAACTAGATAAATATCTACTAAGTGTTCAAAATCAACTTCTCTACTTCATTCTTTATACAAATAAACTAACAAAAACTTCATCTCTTTCTCTCCTCTCTTTTGTGGATCGGCCAAACAAGAACAACAACAAGAAACCATCAATTTTTCAAGATCAAAGTGTTTATCAAGTCCTTGTAGTGATCTAGTTTGGATTTTGAAATAAAAATCCCTAGTTTCTTAGGTTTTATCCACCCAAATCATCACCATCTTCATCACAAGTTCAAGTATACTTTTCTTACTCTTTTCATACTTTCATTATACTCAAAATAATATATTTGTGATTTGTTATGCAAATATATATGTTATTGTACCACTTTTACTTGATTTTTGGCTATATAAATGGATCTATATAAATAACTAGCATACACTTGAGATCCACCATTTTTGGTGAAGACTAGGAACCCATGACACCCTAAGAAGGTGTATGGTAGGATTTAGTAATTGTGGGGTTGATTTGGAGTAGTTTTGTAAAGATTTGAACAAGTTATACACTAGGAAACTCATTTTTGAACAATATATAAACAAGCTGTCCATTTTTGTAAAATCTGGAAAGATCAGGGGTTTCCGGGTAACTTTAGGCTAGAGATTTAGAAAATACTTTCAAAAACGAAGCCATGGGCGAAAGAACGGATTAAAACGAGTTTATAACGAAGGAGATATGATTTTTGCAAGTTTAACGACGAAAAGTATTTTCTGAAAATTTTACTTGCTGTCCCACGATTTTCAAGGGCCAATCTGAGGTATAAAACTTGATCTAGCCATCCCGACTTATCAAAAATATATTAGTATGTTGTCCCACGATTCCGGGGATATAAAGAACGTAGAAAACAAGCTTATAACGACCAAGATATACACGTTTTAAAATCGACGAAACTCTATTTATTTCCATCAGCTTTTTAGAAAAATATTACTAAGTATAGAAAAACAGTTTTTGTAATACATCATGTTGAGAGCCATTTATCTAATTGATAAACCCATTTCTGGAAAATTTACATTATTGACAAAAAGTTAGTTTACCCAGCCTAGTTTCCAAAACATCCAACCGTTTGTCAAAAGGATTTATAACGAATAACTTATGATCTTCCAAACTTTCCCCAAAACTGCCCAGAATTTGCCAAAACAGCCTAAACACCTCACTTGACGGCTATTTTCCTTTATGATCGAGACCCATATGGACAAACTTCAGTTCTGTGACTTTTTAGATATGGTGAAAATCTTCTCAAAACTACTGAGCTTCTTTCCTAACTCTTAATATTCACTATTTCGCGACTAGTTTTGCGAGACCATTTTGGTCATATTTTCAAGTTATGAAAAGTGTCATTTTACGACGAAAATACTAAATTTACCGATAGAACACCAAACGAGGATCGTGGAGTACCGTTTCAACCTATTTACATGGAAAGTAATTATCAACCTAACGAGACGTCAAAAACGTATTTGTCGACGATAAACGTTATTTTCAAAACTAACGAGTGGTATCGATAACATACGTATTTGCATGTGTAGCATCATTTCATTTCTTATATTAGACCATATCATTCATATTAGGTTGCGGTTAGAGATCGTGCCTCATTTCTGTGTATTCACTGTTGTCATCGTAGCTATCGCACCAGGTGAGTCATAGCCCCTACTCTTTTAATTGCTTTGTAAACTCTTTGGGGGAGAATACATGCTCGTTTTACTTAAACGCATTACTCGCTTTACATGGTTGATTACTCAAATAGTTCCAGCTTTACCTAAATATATGTTTGATCACCTGCATTTCATTGGTATGTTTGATTACCTGTATTTCTTTGGTATGTTTAATCACCTACATTTCATTGGTATGCTTGATTACCTGTATTTCATGGGATTGATCATCCTTTTTTATATGACCTCATGGTCACCAATTGTTCCTATATGTTCTTTGTAATATTGTGGTATTCCCTACTTGGCTGTGATGTCAAACGTAATATTGTGGTATTCCCCACTTGGTTGTGATGTCAAACGTATTGTGGTATTCCCCACTTGGCTGTGATGTTAAACGTAATATTGTGGTATTCCCCACTTGGCTGTGATGTCAAACGTAATATTGATGTTTCCTTACTTGACTGATTTACCATATGACCTCATTGTCTGAATTATTTATATAGCCGTTTTGCTATATTTATCTTGGAATTTAAATACAAGTATTACTTTTGTTCACATAGATCATATTTGGCAGTGGGTTGTAAACACACAGGTTACAAGTCTCTTATGCCGGGACTTGTAACTGAGTGGATTTACGATGCCTTTGCTGGGAAATGTTCATTCATATGCATTACATTCTTTTTCACAAGACTCTATGAACTCACCAACCTTGTACTGACACTTTAGCATGTATTTTCAGGTTTTAACCAATGGCACGCTACAGGAGGTTTTGGCAGGGCATGGCATGGTCATAGAAGACTCTGATTATTCGTTTTGGGACCGTTTTAAACTATTTTAAGGGCCTACTTCCGCACTACTTTTAAAAATGTAAATTCAACATTTTGATTAAACTATTTTATTCTAAATGATTCAAGTGAAAACCATTTTTGAACTTGCGTTGTAATACCAATTGAGTTACACCCCAGCTACATGTATGCTTCCGTTGGACCCGATCTTTGGGGGTGTGACAATCATATCCCTACACCTCACGTTATAACCCTTTAAAAAGACCTCTTTGATAGTTTATCCTAGGTGCTTATGCCAAGTGGTGGAGGTTTGATCATTTCCCAAGCCTATGGTAATCTATTTGCTATGACATGTAGTGAGAGATGTTTTCCATTTCCATATTTTGATATATACTTTATTACACCCGAGAGATGAGTATCTAAACACTATTTGTGAGGTGCTAGTGTATAATTTTCGTGCTTGTTTTTGGTTGAAGTGAAATGATTATTTGTTGTAATTACTTTTATATTAGTGTTAAATGACCCCTAACTTTTATTTTGATTAGAATAAAAGTGCATTTGCTTGAGGACAAGCAAATCTCAAGTGTAAGGGTATTTGATGAAGCGAAAAGTGTACCGCTTTTAGGGGGTCATTTAAGGCCAAAGTCAAGATTATTTGATCAAATATTGCCCTAAATCGTTCCTTTTGTCATTTTATGTACTTTTGAGAGGAATTTTACAAAAGGAAGCATTTTGGACGTTTTTGGAGCGAAAAAGTGCAGAAAACGACAAAGTCTCAAAAGCATGCTGGAAATTGCACTTGACGGCGTCACATGGTGCTAGTGATGGCGTCATGAGTTGACAAAAGGGTGGATAAATCAATTACATGTGATGCGCCAGAATGTTTTGTGAAGGGGTCGTAACGGCGTCACGTACAAAATTGTCAAGGCCATCAAAAGTAACAGCAAAGAGTGGCGGCCCAGAACCCATAAAGAGAGACGGCGTCAGAAGTAGATCTAGGCAATACGAGTTTGTTTTGGCGGCGAGTTGACGGCGTCACACATTGCTCTTGACGCCGTCAGGAGACAAAATCTATATTTAGTTTTCTAGTTTTCATTCATTGTGTGCAACTTTGAAGGGAGTAAACCCTAGACAAATTTTACAGCTTTTTCAAGGGTTTCAACCATTTGTTTCTTCCATGCTTAATTGAAGATAAGTCCTTTATCAAATCATTCAATATGTCTATGTGTTGTTTGATTATATCTTACGCTTGTCTTCTCGTTAACATGCTAGGCTAGGTTTTCCTTGTGTTTGCTTATATGTAATGAAACTTATCATTGATTATGGGTTGGTTGTTTGTTTATAATTGTTGTGGATGAATGAGTTCGATGTTAGGCTTAAGAAAAACGGCAGACTTCCAATTGGTAACTTGCTTGAACGTCTTAAGAAACATGATCGGAGGTGTACTACGATATTTTGGTTGTATTTAATGCGTAGGTTACTACTAATGAGGCCATGTTAGGAGCTAGTAGTCGGCTCGACATAGGAAGAGGTAGAAGCTTATAGAATTAGGGAAGATCGTACACGGCCCTACGAATGGTATTAATGAATATAACCCGTCATCCATGCAATTGTAACAAACTAATCAACCTGTAAAAGATAGCTAAGGAGTAGTGAAATCTAAGTAAACACAATTTTCTCTCATTATTGTTTACACCACAATTTAGTTTAAGTTTATTTTATTTTATTTTGATTGCATCTTTAGTTAATTGGGTTAGTTGACTAGCAACTAATTCCGCCCACTCCTTCCAAAACCGAGATTTTATTTGCTTTCCCTTAAAATATAAAAATACAAAAAGAATCATCCCTCACCTCTAGACCTAGTTTTAGTGAGTTTTAACCCTAGCGAACACTATTCTTTGAGTTGAACGATCAATCCCTCGGTACTTGTCACTATACTATACTACAACGAACAGGTACACTGCCTGGTGGGGATTGCAAGTTTCTCAAGATCCTTTGAGAGGTAAAACCTTTTACGAGGGCGCAATTCCACGCATCAATTCACCTTCTCCTTGCTTTATCTTGTGGAGCTCCACACAATCCTTAATGCACTTCTTTTGCTGGAGGAAGTTTACGAGGAATGTTTCCCTCAATTCATCATAGCTGTCTATTGTTTCTGGTGGGAGGTCGTCATACCAGACTCTGGCGGAACCCGTTGCGTGGAATTGAACATATGACACCAGACTGGCATGGCCCAGCGTTCCACTTTTGCAGCGGACTGGAAGATCTTGAGGTGGTCCTCCGGATCCTCGCTTTCGTCGTATGTCTTGATCTGAGTTGGCATGCGCGTCCGTTTTGGCATCTTGAAGTGACGAATGCGGGGAGTGAACGGATGAGATTCCCGGCATGACCAGGGTTGTGCTAGGTCGTCGTCATCGGCTTCAGATCTCCGCCTTCTTGACCTCGACCTTTTCCTCTTGTGGCCTCGGACTTCTAGATCGTCCTTGCATCGAGGAAGTGATCCTCGACTGTGGTGTCTTCCGGAATCATGGGAGCAGAGACTTTGGAAGTGATTGTCCTCCCTTTCGTCATGGTAGGACTAACGCCGGGAGCGTTGTGAGTATGCGGACATACTTTTTCCTTACTTTCTCCCCCGATCCTGTAGAACACTCCGTTTTCCTGCCTTTTGAACACATCTCCCCTCTCTGGACCCCTTCTCCTAGGAGTACTTGGCCTACAGTTTCGCTAGTCAGGGCTTGAGGACGCACTTCGTCGGCATTTAGCTTCAATCTTTCTCCTTAGGTCCTTCTTCTGGCGAGGTGTCTTGGATACGTATTGTTGCAATGCTTCCTCGAATAGGTGAGCTTTTACTTCTTCGATCTTTTGTTTTTGTTTTTGACGATATTTTTCAGCCATAATCAGCATGAGTTGGTCGTAGTTCCTTTCACAGTAACCTTGGAGGTCTGTGCTAGGTGTAGGTACGCCATTGCGTCCCAACATCTTCTCTTTATCCTTCACGCCCGTATTTCGCACGGCAGACATGGGTGCGGACGTATTGGTGTTTGCTTGTTGGCTCATGGCGAGTATTTTATTTGGAACGCAGTTGTGCACTGGGTCCCACGGATGGCGCCAACTTGTTAGTGCAAAAAGTGTGATGGGTTGATAATGCTTCTAGGCTACTTCGGACAGGCGTCGCTAGTAGTAGGATATACACTAATCCAAGTAAGTGTTTGATCCCTGCACAAATGAGAACAAACCGTTAGCCTTACCGTGGGGACGGACCCCACAATTAAGCTCTGGCGTGAGAGTAAGTACTCATGTTGTCAGAGGAATATGAGAATATTGGGATGAGTGAGAAAATCGTACCTTGAAAGTGTTGTTAGGTGCCCATATTGATATCACACAAGTAAAGAATGAGATAGATATAAGGATTGGTTGATTACAAGATATGAGAGAGTTATAAAATCAAGAGCTTCATTAATATATCAAAATAACCAACAACGTTTAAGGCATCATAAGCCTTGTATTTATAGGAGGGAAGCTAGGGCAACATTCTCTAGTCCCTTTCATCTCTAACGTGGGCTTTACTAAAGCCTTTGGGCCTTAAGGCCTTACATGTTATCATAGACATATTAAAATAACTAACAAAGCAACCTATTACAAAATGTAATGACCGAGACTTGACTAAATACTAAAGTATGTTCCCAACAATCTCCCCCTAAGGGTCGATCATCACGGTTGCTGGACGTCTTCATCTTTGTCTTTGACTTGCGACATGTAAAACTTTTGACGTCTTCAAAAATGTTGTAAAGTGAATGTAGCTCTAAGTCTTTGTTATTTGGTGATGTTGTTGTGATTGTGTTATGAAGTCGTCTGCCGTTCGTCACTCCTACGTCTGTGGTGGTTGTCCGCCATTCCAACATGCTCATACATCTTAGGACTTAGTATTTCACGTGCACGAAGTTCCTTTTCATACTCTAAGATCTTTAGTCTTTATACTTTGCAGATTCTTCTTATTGACGTAGAATCATTCTTTGAACTTTGTGGTGCATAGATCTTTGGGGGAGCTTTCATTTGCTTCAAGATATATGTATGAGCATGCTGGAATCTACCATCATGGAGGTGATGTACCTGCAGATAAATAGTTAGCAATAATCAACCGGTACTTACAGATAAGGAATTAAAGCTCGTCAACAGCATATTGTGAAGACTCCTTCTAATCCTTATCCAGGCCTTTCCCATATCAGATACTCCTGAAGGAGCTTACGAGACCTACTAAGTAGCTCAATGACTGGGTGAGTCGCTGGGGATCACTCCACGACTGTAGACCGCTAAAGAACCACCGTGAACACTAAGCGTAACCCTTGTGGGGTTACCGAAGTGACCTGCTGTCAGGGCTATTTGATGTTGACCCTGGCAGGAATTTCCGTTCAATCATTGAGAAATACTTATGTAAAACTCTCATAAATGTTCTCGGCAGATTGCTAAGATCTGCAAAGGACTCGATGATTTACAGCTGGTGTCCATTGATGTAGAACACCAGTTGTAGAAATACTAAGTGTTCCTAAGAGATCTTTGATGTATCTCATGGCTCTAGACTCGATAAGTGCACACTTAGGTTTCCTATGCGGAGACTAGAGAGGGGTCTCCTGCTTCAATATCAACCATCTCTAAGAGACAAATCGATAGATTACACTGGTTCCCCGTGAGAATGAAACAAGTTCTTTTAAGAGAACTTGAGTAGTTAAGAAGGTTTAGTGCATTGCGTCACTGGGTCCATGACGACTTTATCTTCAATACCGGTGTTGCCTTAGCAACAACCAGTAGCATACGAGTTGAACCCGGTGTCTGCCCTAAGGTTGGACATATGGAGGGCTATTTCTTTTCACCCTTTTCTTTACTTTTCTTTTTAATTCTTCAACTCCTTCTTTCCCTTTCATTCATTTCTCCTTTTATTTCGTATCATACCTAAGGACTACTAATACTAACTACGGGTGATGTCCTTGGGTAGATCCCTCCGGCTCTGGTGGATCATAGGACGGTAATTCCTATCTTAATCACCTTATAACTCCTTGATTAGCCAATAGAAGCCAAGAAACCTTTGATTGAAAATCTCTCAAAGTGTTTATGATTATCAAATATTTTGGTTAACACTTTGAGAGTTTTGTGTACACTTTTGAAGGGCTCCCCCTTCACATGTGCTTAATAAATTTGCACATGCGGGAGGAGCAAGCATTTTTGAATTGATCCACTTTCAGTGAACAAGATCGATTCGAGACATGCTTACATCACTAGTTAGACTAGCTTGAAGTTATTACCCGGCCTGGTCAAGTCCACATAAAGTTTCTCAAGACGGTACATTTCTACTAAGACAAATCCTTTTCGAGACACGCTTACGTGGCTAGTTAAAGAGTTCCATTGTCAGCTTTTAGGTGACAACTAGCTCTAGTAACTAACTTGATGTTATAACCCGTCGAGGATAAGCCTTTTCGAGATTACTAACTTTTATTGTTTCGTCAATTCCTGGGTCAATTCTGAGTCTAGCTCGCACAAGATACAACTTTTAGCTTTTTGACTGCTTATATTTTAATCACTTTTCCATTTTCTCCCCCTCAAAAATAGCATATAAAATGATGTTTTTGACAATCTTTTAGATTAAAATATGCTTTTTTAAGTCTTATGGGGAGATTCACCAAGAACTTTAGATTTTTTAGAACAAAGTATTTTTGTTTTGACAAGTACTCCCCCTCAACAAGTGATTAGGTCTTATTGAGGTGAAATACTTGTCCTTTTGAGCAGAATTATGAAAATCATAAAATATTTGATTAATTCTACTCAAAAGTAAGAAGCCTTCGCTCCTTATATTAGGATTGAGGCACTGATGCGTACCTCAGGGTCCTTTCTTTACAAGTTCGGGTTGTACACTGTAATTGATACGTGGGAATCGCACCAGGCTTTACCTCTCAAGGGATCTTGAGAAGCTTACAACCCCCACCAGGCAGTGTACCTGATCGTTGTAGTATAGTACAGTGACAAGTACCGGGGGATTGATCGTTCAGCTAGGAATAGTGTTGCTAGGATTAGAAAACCTAAATACTAGTTCTAGAGATGAAGGATGATTATTTTTATATTTTTATATTTTTTTAGAAAGCAAGTAAAAATCTCGGGTTTTAAGGATTTGGGCGGAATTAGTTGCTAGTCAACTAATTCAATACTAAAGATGCAATCAAAATAAAATACTAAAAATGGAAATAAACTAAATTAACTAAGGTTGTGAGCAATAAGTGGAGAAATTGTGTTTACTTAGATTTCACTACTCCCTAGATATCTTTTACACGTTAATTACTTGTTATAGTTGTGTGGATGACGGATTGTATTCCTTAATACCATTCATGGGGTGGCGCACTTAATTCCCCAATCCTATGAGTGCCTACTTCACTCCTATGTCGAGCCGGCTAAGAAGCTCCTAACATGGGATCATTAGAATTTACTCATGCATTAAATACAACCAATAAAACCTAGTGCACGTCAGTTCATGTTTCCTAAGACGTTCAAGCATGTTACCAATTGGAGATCTGCCAGTTTTCTTAAGCCTAACATCGAAATCATTCATCCAATACAACCATAAACAAGTAATCAACACATAATTAACATCTAGGTTTCATTAGATCTAAGCAAACACAAGATAGATCTAGCCTAGCATGATGGAATTAAGACAAGAACAAGATATAGACAACCAAGACATAGACATATTGATTGAATTAAAAGAATACTTATCTTAATTACACATGAAAGGATTCAAGGGCTGAAAACCCTTGAAAAACCTGTAAAGTAGGTACTAAGTTCGGCCTTAGGGTTTCTCCAAAACTTCTCCTTTTTTTTATGAATGAATATTAGAAAACTATATATAGGAAATTGAGGCTGACGGCGTCAAGACCAAATTGGTGATGCCGTCATCTCTCCGCCAAAAGAATTCTCGGACTGCCTTGATCCACTTCTGACGCCGTCACGTTATAACTTTTTCCAGGCCATCACGTATTTTACTCTTGACGTTCTACCTTGTGACGCCTTCATTTCTCTATCGGGCCGTCATGAAAATTACTCTTGACGCCGTCAGGATTTTCTTCTTGACGCCGTCACCTACTGTTCTCAGCAAGGAAAATTAAGACTTTGGCGTTTTCTTCACTTTTATGCTCCAAAAACGTCCGAATTGCTTCCTTTTCCAGATTTCTCTCCCAAAGTACCTAAAATCACAAAAGGAACGATTTAGGGCAATATTTGATCAAATAAATTCAATACCGAGCTTAAATGACCCCCTAAAAACGGTTCATTTTTCGCCTCATCATATACCCTTACACTTGAGATTTGCTTGTCCTCAAGCAAATGCACTTTTATTCTACTCAAAATACAAGTTAGGGGTCATTTAACACTAATATAAAAGTAATTACAACAAATAATCGTTCCACTAAAGACCAAAGACAAGCACGGAGGTCATACACTAGCACCTCACAAATAGTGATTAGATACTCACATCTCTCGGGTGTAATAATGTATAAATTACAATATGGAAACGGAAGATATCTCTCACTACCTGTCATAGCAAAATAGATTACCATAGGCTTGGGAAAGGATCAAACCTCCACCACATGGCGTAAGCACCTAGGATAAACTATCAAAGAGGTCTTTTAAAGGGTTGTAACATTAGGTGTAGGGATATGAAATACACGGTTTTGTTGGATAAAGGAAGTTTTACTTGTGGCGAGTTAACAATCTTGGTTAATTACATGTACAATGTGGCGTTGCTAAGCCAAGACTAGACTCGACTTAAGCTAATAAATGAAAAATAACCAAAACATAAAATAAACATAGAATGAAAAGGGATGGTAGTCCGTATGTTTTTTCTCTTTTTATTTTTCTATTTTTTTTCTTTCTTTTTCTTTTTCTTTTTCTTGATTTTTTTTTCGATTTTTTTTTTTTTTTTTTTTTTTTTTTGGCATACACTCTTACCCTACCATCCAAAATAATACATCATAGGGAATGAACATTCCCCTTACACTTGAATTTTTACATACTTTACAATGAACTATTCTAATGACTCGAATTAAGAAAATCAAAACACTTGGAGCACTTTTAAGATTAACGTACATATGGGGGTAATAAATGATGTTCTTCCCCATTACTCCATAAAATAAGTACTTTACCCATGAGTCCTAATCGTCCCAAAACAATATGTACAAGGATATGACTCGACTTAGCAACAATGTAATCAATTAGATAGTTAACTTATGGTTTAACAAATAACAATAATGCACTAAAGATGAGCGCATATACGGAAGGCTAAGGCGATTTGGGTGTACATTTAAGTGGGGTGTAACAAATTCTTCCTTTAAGTAAAATGCTTAAAGTTAGAAACGAAAAGATAGGCTCGGAGGGGTGTACTAGGGGTTTCGTGTACTAAAAATTAGTACAACGCTAAGGTGTGGGAAAAATTAGTTGACTTAACTAGCCAAGTAATATGACTTAAATGGTCAAGTAATTATGATACGGGTTTAACACAAGGGTAATCCTAATGCCTCTTATCATGTAGTAAATCCTACCACACGAATGTAGTCTCACTAGCGGTCTCGGGATGCATCACTAACGCAAGTTCTAGAATCTAAATGCTACCGGTACACTCATAAGCACTAATAGTAAATGCTTTTCCTATCAAATCTAAAGGCGAACCTCACATATTTGGGTGGAAAATTTTTCTGAATATACGGTTATGTGCTAGTCATACAATCTCCTATCCATGAGACGCTTGCTATGGCTAAAGTTTCACCCCTAAATGTTGTAAAAAAAATTTAAATTTGGCGCTAAAATTGCACTAACAATTGTTTCTCATAGTTTTATTACACATCTACCATCAAACAAAACAAACTCAAGCGAAAGTGCATATGTAAGGTATCATCTTTTTACGCTCCCCTTACACTTAGGATGAACATTGTCCCCAATGTTCAAGTAAAAAATGTAAAAGTGAAAAAGTAGAAAGAATGAAATCAAACACTCCCCTGATTCGCTCGGTATGGATAATAAGGTGGCCAGGTTAAATCTTCCTCCAAGAAAATGAACAATCAAAGCTTCCCTTCCAGAATATAAATCATCTTCTTGTCGTACATAACCTTTGAATCTGAGAAAATAGACAAGACAACCTCGCATAAAATCGGCGGCAACCTACATAAGTTACTAAATCCTAGAAAACAAAATAAGATATAATGCTTGTGGAATGAAGTTTGCAGATTTCCTGGAGATTATAAAACTTAATAATTCACAAAAACCATAAGACTCCGTTAGAAAAACAAAACTGGTAAAATTTCCAGATTTTTACACGTGACGCCGTCAAGAGTTAACTCGTGACGCCGTCAGAAGTGACCTGCAGAAATTCTTATGTTAAGTTTCCGGAAAATTTCTGGAAAAACTTGGTCTCACTTCCTGGAAAATCCTGCAAAACTTCATTATGACTCGATACAAGCATTTGACTCTAACAAATACGAATATACATGTTCACTTAATATTGTGGAGAATCATGATCAGTTTGTTTCTTGAAAACATATTTGGGGTTTCCCCTTACACTTATCTTTTGCAAAAATACTTTTAGGTGGAGTTAAGACTAGGCCAAAACAACAAAGTAAAGTATTTCCACTTTTTAATTGAGAAACATGATCTACCAACAATAAAAATAAAGCATGCATACGGAAGCAAATAACAAACAAACAAACAAAATAAAAATCGCACAAAACATGGGTTGCCTCCCAAGAAGCGCTTTTCTTTATTTACAAGTCTTGTAGCTAGACTCAAGGTCATGGGTTACTACGTGACCTCATCGTTGGTTCCACTCTCTAGGTCGTCTTCTAAACCAGTATCGCTTTCATAGTGTAAGTACTTCAGGTCATCGAACTCGAAGACATCTTTTCGATACTTAGAACCAAGCTTACTAACATCCTTAAAGAATCCACATGATAAATCAGAAGTGTTCTTACACCCTCTCCGAACATCTTCATCACAATCGATTTCCTTAAGGTCTCTTCTCTTGTACGGCGTTTGGTATGAAACCCTCCTAATTACATCAGCGAAGGTCATGATTCCGTTCCGGTCATCAATTATCAGATTAGTAATCTCGCAAAAGGGCGCCCCAAAAATGACTTGTGATAATCTAGGGTCGACATAGTCTTCGATATTGTCCACAATCGTAAATTCCATAGTGAATGCCATATTTCCTACAAACACCAGGATTTCATGATCCTTACCAACCACTTTCTCTCCCTTGTAAACCATTCCCCATCTGCAGATATTGTTATAATGGAATAGGGACATAAAATTCTTCGGCAAGAATACGTTAATGTAGACGTTATCGAAGTACTTATGACCGATCATGCAGGGAATTTTGAGATTATTCGGATCACACCGTCTTACCTTCCTTGATTCTCCACCCCTTGATCCATATAGATTCCCTTCAAGGGAAGGACGATACTCGTATAACTCCTCAGTACCCCTACGAAAAATTACCTTCTTAACACCATTGGTAAACAATGCACTTCCATCCTTCTCATCAAGGATTACTCCCGATTCATTGATAAATGGTTTCCCAAGAACAAGGTTGGTCAATGTTCGATTGGTGAGAGGGTCCACATCATCGACCACGGAGAGGGCAATATTGTAAACAAGTTCTCCAATCATAATTGACATGTTTCTTATTACCCTTGCATTATCAACTTTTTTGCACAATATGTGTTCTGCGAAGACTTCTCGGTATAGGGAAAGGGGTATTATGTTGTCTGGGAAACTAGGATCTATATGACTATCGGTTAAGAGCTTTTCCTCAATGGTGCAGGAAATCTTAAAAACTTTAGGGTTGCTTACATTAATCCCATCGCTATTCCTACTGGTAACATTCTCCATTTTTGTCTCAGGCTCCTCTAAAATAGATTTACCCAAAATGGTTGGATTTCTCGTATGCTCTTCCGATCTCTCTTTCCCTTCATCTGATTCGCTAGATACTTGCGCGGCGCACTGCTCGGATGAGTTGGTAGGGCTTCTGGCCAAATCGTGGTCCACCCTTGAGGTCTCATCTTTAGTTGTATGACCAATTTTTTTAGTTTGTTGGGTTGGGTTAGGTGTAAAAGCAGATATCGTGGTGATGGTGTTACGAAATGGATTGGTCCTAGGGGGTTGACAGGCTCTTTTCCTTTTTGTGATAGATGTTTGAATAGCTTACTAGGACTTTTTATTTTCACAGGGGAAGTTGGTGGACTTATGATGGTAACAGACTTAACCTCATCAACATGAATAGGTTTATTAACAACATGCTCTTTGATAGCAGTTAACAGATTACAAATCTTGTTATTCATATCAGCCTGCTGTTGTCTAAATTTAGCCTCGAGCGTAGAGAGCTGTAATTCTTGAGATAGAATGAATTTTTTTAGAGCATCTTCACAGATTTGCCTAGGAACGCCTTGTGGTGGAAAATGCTTGGACCAAGTGAGTGGTGAGGAGTCATTGAAGGATACGCTCCTCGTTTGGTACCCTCTGAAATTAGGTTTATCCTTCCATGCCTCATAGGCCTCGCCAGAAGTTCGAGGATCTTGACCCACCTGTGATGATGTGAATTCGTTATAAGCACGTTTTGGAAGCTCCATGCAGTTATGAGTCTCATGAGGGCCATTACATAATTTACATGTAGAAGCAATTCTGTTTACTTGGCTTGAAGGTTTTTGAGCTTCGTAAGATTTCATGAGAGACTTGACTCGACCTTCAAGTTCCATGATCCTACGGTCGGGAGTGCTAGAGTTGTTCGAAGGCAAAGATATTGCCTTGACCGTTTTGTTCAAATCACGGAGATCATTCCAACTTTCGTTGTCATAGAGAGCAAGATCTTCTATGAGTTCCCATGATTGTTCCGCACTTAGATCACGTAGCTTACCACCGGCCGATTGGTCAATGTCTCGCCTCGTGGAGAGATCGATATGGTCATAAAAGATTTGAACTTGGAGCCAAAGATCTATGCCATGATGAGGGACTTTTTGGAGTAAGTCCTTGAAACGAGTCCATGCTTCATAAAGAGATTCATTTTGACGTTGTTGGAACATCAAGATGTCATTTCTAAGCTTAGTAGTTCTCCCTGGTGGGAAAAATTGAGCAAGGAAATGAGTGGTGAGATCATCCCATGTGGTGATGGATCCCGCGGGTAAACGCTCAAGCCATTGACTAGCTTGATCCCGTAGAGAGAATTGGAATAGGCGTAATCGGGTTGCCTCTCTAGTTTCAACATCTAGGTCTATGGAATCTACGATTTTAAGGAAGTCCTTTAGATGTTGGTTTGGATCTTCAGAACGAAGTCCATGGAATGCACATCCGCTTTGCACCAACCGGATGGTGTCGGATCGCAAGGGGGTCACATTGGCTCCGGTGAGCTCAATGGTGTTTCGGTAGCCTTGGTGGCTAGGTCGGGAATACTCTCCTAAGGTTCGGGGCCTAAGAGGTTCTAGTGGTGGGTTTTGTTGTGGTGGGATGACGGGTTTAAAAATGTTCCCATCGTCCATGATGTCGGGTGGTGAAGAGTTACGAACAAAAACACAAAGAATTAAGATAGACTAAAGAAATCCTAAAAATAAAAAATAAAATCTTACTAGAAAGGAATCTAGCAAGTAGACCTAATAAAAAGAGATTCTAACCTAGACAATAACTATTCCCCGGCAGCGGCGCCAAAAACTTGATACGTGAGAATCGCACCAGGCTTTACCTCTCAAGGGATCTTGAGAAGCTTACAACCCCCACCAGGCAGTGTACCTGATCGTTGTAGTATAGTATAGTGACAAGTACTGGGGGATTGATCGTTCAGCTAGGAATAGTGTCACTAGGATTAGAAAACCTAAATATTATTTCTAGAGATGAAGGATGATTATTTTTGTATTTTTATATTTTTTTAGAAAGCAAGTAAAAATCTCGGGTTTTAAGGATTTGGGCGGAATTAGTTGCTAGTCAACTAACCCAATACTAAAGATGCAATCAAAATAAAATATTAAAAATGGAAATAAACTAAATTAACTAAGGTTGTGAGCAATAAGTGGAGAAATTGTGTTTACTTAGATTTACTACTCCCTAGATATCTTTTACACGTTAATTACTTGTTATAGTTGCGTGGATGACGGATTGTATTCCTTAATACCATTCATGGGGTGGCGCACTTAATTCCCCAATCCTATGAGTGCCTACTTAACTCCTATGTCGAGCCGGCTAAGAAGCTCCTAACATGGGATCATTAGAATTTACTCATGCATTAAATACAACCAATAAAACCTAGTGCACGTCAGTTCATGTTTCCTAAGACGTTCAAGCATGTTACCAATTGGAGATCTGCCAGTTTTCTTAAGCCTAACATCGAAATCATTCATCCAATACAACCATAAACAAGTAATCAACACATAATTAACATCTAGGTTTCATTAGATCTAAGCAAACACAAGATAGATCTAGCCTAGCATGATGGAATTAAGACAAGAACAAGATATAGACAACCAACACATAGACATATTGATTGAATTAAAAGAATATTTATCTCAATTACACATGAAAGGATTCAAGGGCTGAAAATCCTTGAAAAACCTGTAAAGTACGTACTAAGTTCGGCCTTAGGGTTTCTCCAAAACTTCTCCTTTTTTTTATGAATGAAAATTAGAAAACTATATATAGGAAATTGAGGCTGACGGCGTCAAGACCAAATTGGTGACGCCGTCATCTCTCCGCCAAAAGAATTCTCGGACTGCCTTGATCCACTTCTGACGCCGTCACGTTATAACTTTTTCCAGGCCGTCACGTATTTTACTCTTGACGCTCTACCTTGTGACGCCTTCATTTCTCAGTACTGGGCCGTCATGAAAATTACTCTTGACGCCGTCAGGATTTTCTTCTTGACGCCGTCACCTACTGTTCTCAGCAAGGAAAATTAAGACTTTGGCGTTTTCTTCACTTTTATGCTCCAAAAACGTTCGAATTGCTTCCTTTTCCAGATTTCTCTCCCAAATTACCTAAAATCACAAAAGGAACGATTTAGGGCAATATTTGATCAAATAAATTCAATTCCAGGCTTAAATGACCCCCTAAAAACGGTTCATTTTTCGCCTCATCAGTAATGCGTGCACAAGCCATTGTTTTCATACAAAATTTGTTTTCTTTTTAACAAAACACTCCCCCTCAAATAATGAATGTTATTCGAGAGATAGTCTTCTTGAGCAGAATTTTGAATAGTATTTAAGAAAATACTTTTTGAAAAATTCGAGAGATGATTCTACTCAAGGTTTTAGAAAACACAATCAAGTATCATGCAACAAAGAATGCTTGAAATTTAAAACTCTATTACTGTTGAAAGTTGTTTGAGTTTTAGAAGAAGATTTCCATTTAGAGTTGAACCTCATGCTTTCATTTTGAAGATTTGATTTTGTGATGAATGGAAACTTCCAGTATTTGGGATATTCAAATCAGAGTCATTCTTTTATTGTAGCCAAAGCATTCCAGATTTTGAAAATTTGAAAGGTTTTGAACGTCTTTGTTTTGGTCTTCACACTTGCTTTACCGGTCTAAACCAAGAGTGTTGAGTTTGCAAAAAATTTATTTCTCACCATTTTGAATCCTTTTACCAGTTTAGCCTTTAAACACATTTTGCCCTTTATCCTCAAAAATATGTTTCATAAGAAACATTTTGTCAAATGTTGAAATTTTGACTTTCAATGGGATGACATGTACTTGCACACAGAGAAAATGCATCAGGCACAAATAAGTATACAGATGAATCAAAAATCTCATTCTACATCTTCCTAAGTGCTCAGAATTCTCAGATTAACACACAAAATCACAGATTAATTCATTCTTTTGCTCGAGATTTTCCATATCATAATGCCTGAATATTAAACAATTAAACGTCCTAGTAATAGCAGCAAAGACATCGACATCGTTAAACCCAAAATCACATGATTCTAAACCTATGTTGTTCCTAATCGAGCAAATACACCAATCGAGCATTCTTTAGTGTTCTCTAAAGCTATATGAACTAGTTAATTAGACAAAACACATAAAAATGAAAGCCCAGATCGATAATTACATAAACCCTAGTTTCTGATTATGCCTTTTTGACCGTTGAAAACATTTGAAACATTTAGGGAACGATTAGACAACAACAATGAAAAAATTAGAAACTCACAATTATGGAAACAATCGAGGATGAAAACTCGTTAGCCTGAATCGTTGATATTTTAATTATGTGTGAAACTTTTGAGAATATTTGTGAAAACATTGATTAGAGGCCGTTTTATTTATTTATTTTTCAAGCAATGTCCTTTCACCTAAGTTTAAGACTTTTTGTGAATCTATACTCATTAAAGGTTAATTACTTTTTCATTTGAAGTCCAAACTAGATTAATTTGGAATCATTGCTGAAAAAATTTACTTTTCTCCCCCTCGAATTAGCATATATTTTGTAAAACCTTTTTGTACATTTTAATTCGAGAGATCATAGAAGTTTTTGAAAATGAGATTTCAATCCGAATGATGAAGAAACATTTTATCCTTGAAGAATTATGATGAGGTGTGCAAACTTCATGATATTGTGAAAAGTTTTCTCCCCCTCAAAACATGTTCCATTTTGACAGAGTAAAGCAAAATTTGTTTTAATGAAGGAACATAGTTTTGAAGATTAGAAGTTTGGACAAGAGGAAGAAGATTCTTTTTGTAGTTTTTGAACATTTTAATATATATTATTTTATTTATTTATTATTTATTTTTATTTTATTTATTATTATTATTTTTTTTTTTTTTTTGATAAAATATTTACAAAAAGAGTTTGATGTTTGACTTCTCTTAGGTTTTAAGAAAATTTTGCAAATCATCTGGAGTCAAACACCACATAACAATTTGGTGAACTAAATCAACAAACCTTGATGGAGGTAATGCCTTTGTAAACAAGTCCGCCAATTGGTATTCAGTACCCATAAGCTCTAATTCAATTGTACCCTTCATGATATGCTCTTTGATGAAATGGTAGCGGAGAGCAATTTGTTTGGCCTTGGAATTATGAATGGTGTTGCATGAGATTGCAATAGCACTCTTTGAGTCGCAGTATATCGGGATCTAGTCAAATACATAGCCGTAGTCCGTGAACTAAGTTCTTATACAAATGATTTTAGCACAGAAAGCAGACATGGCTACATACTAAGCTTTTTTTTTATGACAGTGATGTACAATCCTGCTTCTTAGATTGCCAAGACACAAGTTTATCTCCGAGAAACTATAATCCACCAGATGTACTTTTGTGTGTGTCTAAGCATCTTGCATGGTCAGCGTCTGAAAAAGCAATTAGTTCAAAACCAGAATCCTTTGGATACCAGATTCCCAAGTTAATGGTTCCCTTTATGTATCGAAGGATTCTTTTTGCCTCATTGAGGTGCCTTTTAGTCGGTTTAGACTGATAACGAGAACACATAAAGACTGCAAAAACTATATCAGGTCTACTAGCTGTGAGATACATGAGGGACCCAACAATACTTCGGTATTTTGTAGGGTCAACTGGAGTCCCATGTAAATCAGCATCTAGTTTTGTTCCAAAAGTGATTGGTGTATTATAAATATCACAGCTCGTCATTCCATGTTTCTTTAAAATTTCCAAAGCATATTTGGACTGATTTAGAAAAATTCCACGGGGTGATTTATGAACTTGTAGTCCTAAAAAGAACGAAAGTTCACCCATCATGGACATTTCAAAATTATCTTTCATTAAGTTTGCGAAATCATTGGAGTAACTTCTGTTTGTTGAAGCAAAAATAATGTCATCGACATATATTTGAACAATTAGTAAGTCCACCCCGTATATTTTTATAAATAGTGTTGGATCCACTGAGCCTTTAAAAAATTTATTGGCCAGCAAGAAAGCAGATAGTTTGTCATACCACGCCCTTGGGGCTTGCTTGAGTCCGTAAAGAGCCTTTTTGAGTCGATAAACATGATTGGGACGCTCAGGATCAACGAAGCCTTCTAGTTGGCTGACATAGACCACTTCATAGAGTTCACCATTCAGAAATGGTGTTTTCACATCCATTTGATAAACAACCATATTCCTATGAGCATCGTATGCCAGAAAGATCCGAACAGCTTCAAGTCTAGCAACTGGAGCAAAAGATTCCTCAAAATCAATTCCTACTTCTTGGGAGTATCCTTTAGCTACCAAGCGTGATTTGTTACGTATGACAGTGCCCTCTGCATCCAGTTTGTTTTTCCAAATCCATTTTAGCCCAATGACAAAGACTCCATCAGGTCTTTCAACTAATTCCCAGACTTCTAATCTTTTGAATTGCTGAAATTCCTCTTGCATAGATTCAATCCAGTTGTCATAAGTCATTGCTTCTTTAATGTTCTTAGGTTCTTCTTGACAGACTGTGAGTGCATAGATACAAGTTTCACCATCAGTGTGAAGTCGTTGTCTTGTCATGATTGGTGCATCTGGATGGCCAATAATTTGAACTAGTGGATGATCTCGAGTCCATTTGTGTGTCGAAGGGTGTAGTTGATAGGTATCTCGCATGTTAGTAGGATCCAAATTTCATGTGGACGATTTAGCTACTTCAGGAAATGTTGAAGCCGGTGCAAACGGGTCAAAGAATGCATTTGGATCATACTCTGCGGGTTGTGGAACTGATTGTGGTGTAGGATCTTCAGCTGATTGTCGTGAATTGGAAGCGGTTTGTTCTGCTGTTATGGGAGATGCAATTGGAGGACCGTCTTTCTCAACAGTTGTAGTAGTTTGTTGAGGTGAGTCAGGTACTTGAATATTATCAGGTTGTGCAGCGGAAATTGGTGAGACCTCTGAAGAACGGTATTCAATTGTATCATCAAACAGTGGAGCAAACAGAGTTTCCAATTCTTTGCGGTTAAGAGGTAATATTTCAGCCGAAGAGTCCGGAAAGTTAAGACGGTTTCTTTCGGGTCCTAAGCTGTTTTGCTCAGAAGCCATTACATTAAGCTCGGGTCCGAAACTGATTTTTTCCGAAGCCATTCCTGTTATATCTTAAAAGAAGAAAGAATAGACAAAACAGAGAACATAGAACCCCAAGTGTAATTGGGTTCCGGATGTTAGAAGCATAAAGATGTAGTGTCAATTGTCTTCTTGACACTCGAACACACTATATCAATGATTTCCTTTCTCGCCTCAGGGATAGATGTTGTGGATTTCACATTAGTTTTGGTGCAAATGTCTAAAATCTTTCCTGTAGGAATCCACCTAAGACCAATTGATTTGAAAATTCTACCCGTGGGTACCCACCTAATGTTAGATCTAGGAGATGTTTTCCTTTTAGATGCAGTGGGAGCATCACTTGGTTGAGAAAACCTACGTCCTATATTGATCCACTTCTTAGGTTTCTGACTTATGACATTTGGTTCAAGGGGTTTGTTTGTCTTAGTCGATTGAGTCTTTTCAAGTGAATTTCCCTTTTGAAGATATTTTAAAGCACAAACAACATGATTATTTACACAACTACTCTTAGATGCTAGCCAATTCCTATTAGTTAGTTGAGAACTCCTAGGTTTTGGTTTGCTACTACTAGCAGTGTTTTGTACTACAGTAGAAGGCATCACATGAGGTTTTGAACCTAGAATTCCATCCTTTTGAAGTAGCGCCTTTTTCCTAGCCTTTTCTAGATCATAGTTCGTGTACATGTCATATTTTCCATAATAATCTTTACTTTTAATGCTCGTTTTAGACACTGTTTTTGAACTAATCCTAGATGAGCCAGGTATAATCACGTGTTGAGATTTAGCAGACACAGATGCATTTTCCTTAGGCCAATAATGTGGAGTGACTGGTTTTGACAAATTGTTTTTCTCAACAACTTGGGAGGCAAACCGAGATTTTGAAAATTTAGGTCGTTCAAATTTAAATGCAGTTGGTTGTCTAACCACTGATTGTTTTCTGTTTGTTTGAGAAGTCGGTTTCCCCAAGATTGATGGTTTTGCAAACTTAGTATCCACACTCTGGCCAGTCAGTCTTCTTAATTTGTTTTGCAATGCAGCATGTGCAAATACCTTTGCTTGAATTTGACCTTTTAAAAGCTCATTTTCTTTAACTACTGTATCCACATGTTTACTTTGTTCATTCAAAAGTTGACCATTGTTACCCGAATTTAGAGATTCATTTTGCAATTTAAGTTCAAGTGAGATGCAATGTGCCTCAATTTTTGAAAAATCTTTATGAAACTGGGCAATGGTCTTTTTGAGAAGAAGGTTTTCAGACTCAAGAATTTGGTTTGTTGTTTCAGTCATTAGATTGTCAGGTAAGGACTCAGACTCATAACGTTTGTCTAGACATTGAACTACATTCTGGTCAACCTCTCCTTCATTACTGAAGTTAGGTTGCTCAGATTGTTGTTTCTCATTTGCAGGCATAATATAATCAACAGTAGATTGTACCTCAACCATTTGCTCTTTGTCAAAGTTAGGTTTTGTGTCATAGATGGGTGTGATATCTTCCTCAACCATCGGTTCTTTGTCAAAGTTGGGCTCTGAGTCATAGGAGGGTCTGATCTCTGCACAGTCTGCATCTATATCATTCCCTAATCTATTGCTGTCATCTTGTTCTTCTAATTCTGTCCCATTGCTTTCCATGACAACCAAATTAGCTACCAATACTTTAACCTCATTGCTTGCATTAGCGACATCTACATTATTCTCACCATTCCCAACAAACCTTTTAGCATTTCTTTCTTGTCTATCAACTCTTCATGAATTAGATAAAGTCGATTTCATAGTTTGTAAGAGCCCCTTATAAACAAATGGAGATTCATGCATGTTTGCCATTAACATCACATCTGTTGTATCGGCTTCCAAATCTGTTGTATTGGATTCCACATCTGCACATTCATCATCAGATGGAATATCTCCCATGACACTTTGCAAAACAGCATTGAGATTACCCCCTTCAACTTCCATTTGACTAAGTGTGGCATTGTATTCAACATTAGCGTCAAAGATTGGAGTTGAATCATATTCTTGAGCTTCCACATCTGCAACATTTTCCGTATATGCCATAAATGCCATGCTTGGTTCGATAAGATCTTCTTCATCATCAGTATCTTTCATTGTGTTAAAGCATTCATAACTTGAAGTCATCACACATTTGCCTTTATCAGTAGATGCTTTTCCAAGGTTCACAAGATTTAGCAGAAGAGATTGCATGTGATCATTTAGTGTTGCAGGATGGTACTGTGGAATGAAGATATGCTCAGGTGCATATGGAGGAATGAAGAAGAGACCATTTGGAGTGTAAATTAAGGATCCATGGTCAACAGCTGGAGATGGTGGAGCAGGGAGAATGGTCTTTAGTGGATTCATGCTTAAACAAGATTCAAGAATTTGCTTCATTCTGATGTGATGAAGTTCTTCTGTATGATGCATAGCTTCAAGATATTTCCACATTTGATAAGCACTGGCTTCAAAGTCCATATTAATGTAAATTGAGTTGGGAAGGGCTAGTGTCATGAACCATGCAGCTTGTTGGTTAGCATCATATTGAGCAAGTTCATTAGCATTCAAATCTTCATCAGTTTGCAGCCTGATAATCCCTGTTGACTCAGCAAGAAATATCATTTTGTATGGACCATCTTGTATGGATTTAAGCATGAGATATGCAGCAGGACGATCGGTGAGCCATTGTAAAAATCTCCGTTTCCAATCAGTATATGTTCCTGGTAGCAACAATGGAGGCCTTGATTCATTGCCAAAGAGCAGAACATGACGAATGAGGGAGCTGTGACTTTGTTGTTGATGATACTGTTGTAGATGAGAATATTGGTGAGGAAGGTAGTTGGAAGAAGGTACTGTTGCTGATAACTGTTGCTGATGAGAATATTGGTGAGGAAGGTAGTTGGAAGAAGGTGATTAAGACATTGTAAATGACATTTCTCTCCCCCTTGATTGTTGCAACGTAATCGAAATAATCAAACAAAATGTCACACTCAAGGTCGAAATAGTGATTTTAGAAAGATAAGTTAGAAGAATTAGAAAGAGACTTGTGTGAATGATGGATCTTTGTAGAAGATTGAAATGCACGTTCCTTTAGTTAAGATCAAAATCCTTTGGCAAAGTTGAAATCTTTACGCGTAACAATCAACTTATGCGTAGACTTAAAGTTATGCGTAGAAAGGTAATGTTATGCGTAAACACAAGGTTTATGCGTAAGATTTCCCTTTTTACGCGTAAGAGTAAATCTTTTGCGTAAGAATCAAGTTTTGCGTAAGGTTAAAACCAAACAAATCTTTCAAACTTGTCCAAGCTTGAAAGATATCCTTAGTCGAAGTATTCCACTAACTTGTCCAAGCTAGGGAAGTACTGAGTCACCGTTGCACGAAGAGAAGACTGTTGAAGAAACTTACGAGTAGAATTCTGTATAAGTAGGATCTTATGAGTAGGATCTTATGCGTAGGATCTTCTGAGTAGGATCTTCTGAGTAGGATCTTCTGAGTAGGATCTTTTGAGTAGGATCTTCTGAGTAGGACCTTTTGAGTAGGATCTTCTGAGTAGGATCTTCTTAGTTGGATCTTCTGAGTAGGATCTTTTGAGTAGGAAAAGGGTTTTTTGCTAAACTTTAAGCAAAGGATTACCAACCAGCTAAAAAAAATGATTTTTTTCACCCAAAACTCATTTTCCACTTGTTTCTTTTGATCAAATCTTTCCCAAAACACTTAAAATCACTAAAACTTCAATAAAGACAACAACTTTAACACTAAAACTTGTAAAAATCAAAACTTTTTGAAGAAAAAGTGCACGTATATATGAAAAATACGCAACTTTTTAACAAAAACTTGGTAAAAACACTCCTAAATCATTGGTAGAAAATGTAATAAAACCTTAAAAGATCTAAACTTTATGCAAAATCTAAGCTTCTAAACACTATATCAACCTTAAAACTTGTCCAAGCTTCAAGATTTGAGTGAAAGAAACAAAGAAAAATGCAAAAAGATGATGAAAACCACCTTAAACACCACGTAAAAAACCAAGAACTTCACTTCAATCTCTATTAGGCGAATGATACCACTTGTTAGGTGCCCATATTGAAATCACACAAGTAAAGAATGAGATAGATATAAGGATTGGTTGATTACAAGATATGAGAGAATTATAAAAGCAAGAATTTCATTAATATATCAAAATAACCAACAACGTTTAAGGCATCATAAGCCTTGTATTTATAGGAGGGAAGCTAGGGCAACATTCCCTAGTCCCTTTCATCTCTAACGTGGGCTTTACTAAAGCCTTTTGGGCCTTAAGGCCTTACATGTTATCATAGACATATTGAAATAACTAACAAAGCAACCTAGTACAAAATGTAATGACCGAGACTTGACTAAATACTAAAGTATATTCCCAATAAGTGTGAATCGGGGTTTCCTTTTATAGGTAGTGGAAATACTAGGGTTTCTAATATTTCGCATATTACTGTAGTAGCCGGGGTGGGAACCTTGTCGGTCAAGGATCCGCAGCTTAATCTTGTTTGTGGATGCAGTCTGGTTTACGGACTGAGGTCCGGTCCGCGAGCGTACTTCAGGAGTGCCGCTAGTATGTTCCCTAGTTTGTCCGAATTGTGCCATGCCCGTGTCATGGGCTTTAGCCATATCTGGCCTTATTGACTTGTCGGGTCAGAGCCCAATTTGTTCGTTGGGCCGAGGAGCTCGTTTTGTTTGTAGGGCAGGACCCCATTTCGTTTGTGGGGCCGGAGCCCATTTTGTTTGTAGGTCCGGAGCCCGATTCATATGAGATAGTCTAGGCCCAGTAGGTCGGCTATCCGTACTATACGTCATCACTTATTTTGTTGTAATTCTGAAAATTGGTTACAGTTATTGTATATTGTGCTTAAATGGTTGCAATTTTTGGTGAAAGGGTGTTTTTAATAGCCTTAATGTTGTTTGATAGAATTTTGGTCTTAAAATGACACCACGCTTTATTTTGTTGTACAATATGCTTACTTTGTTGTAATTCTGAAAATTTTGTGCATTAAAGTGTTGTAAACCATACTTAATTTCTTGTAAGTCTTAAAATTTTGGAGAGAAAGTCATTCATGTTTTATATGTAGTATAGATTATGGTAGTTTGACTCATCAAACACCTATATACATTTAATATTTAATACCAAACCTGAAAATTCCGATATCAATCACATAATCTGTTTCTAAAAGATAGGGCAAATGACACAAAAAGGCATTCAACTTAGAGTCTGTTTCCAATCAAGGTACTAAACTTTTTTTCTTGCACATAAAGGCGGCCAACTTTTTTTTGCGGATTTAGGTTTTTTTCTAGCTTCCGTTAACTCACTTCGTTAGTAATTTACATGTTTGGTCCTTGAGTTTGTATAGTCATTTCATGCACCATCCACCACCACCCACTACCACTTGCCACCACCACCACCACCACCTGCCACCTCTACCACCATCATCCACCACCACCACCAACTGTTGCCATTTCATGCATCTACCACCACCGTCAGCCGCCACCACCACCTACCCACCACCAACACCAACCGGTTGAAAATTTAACTGTGTTGAATTATAAATTAGCAATGAACACTCTGGAGAATGAACCAGTGACAAACTTCCCCCATATTTTCTCTTAAATGCCAACGAGATACACTCTGACAAAAGCCTAAATCACTATTTACATTGTCAATGCTTTCTTTTATCTAAGAAAAACAGTGGTCAAGAGCTCCTTGCATGTGATTTCACTTTTGTATATTGAAACTTCATGGCTATAGAACCGACATTAAGATTTAATAATACTTAACACTACAGCCGCAAAGTCGCCTATTCAATATAAAGGTACATATGAAATTTATGCAAGTGTTCTTTATATAGAACTAGAATTAGGTTTTTGGATGGGTGTTGTTATATTGGTTTATCTATAATAGTGCCTTCTTATATGATGCTTTCAAATTTTCAAAGTATATGTCTATTGCATGTAGGAGTTCTGATATTGATCGCAATCAGTTAGCTAATGGAAGTCAGTCAGATTAGAAGAAAGCTAAAAAGAAAGAGAGGAAGACAGGAAAAACACAAGAGGCTGATGAAAACACAAACATCAATGTCGAAAAAGAAAATAAGAAAACATCTGCAACAAAACCTGAAAAGAAGGAACCTGAGTTGTGTAACAAAAAAACACTATCAAATGGACTTGTTATTGAAGACCTAAAGACAGGCAAGTCTAAAGTAAAAGTGGTCCCTTTGGCACAAGTCTTCTAGAATCGCCTCAGCCATTTCCTCGTCATCATACCATTTAGTGCCATATTTACTCAAGACATAGTCAACCATAGCATCGTTAACCACCATCTTACTAAAATCATTATTTTTTTGAAGAAGAAGCTGCCATTGAATGACTTAACTTGAAAATATAGGTTTATTGTTGTGAGGAATTAGGATGAGGGTGTGTGTTTCTTTATTGAGTAAATAGTTGTTAGTTTAATAAGTTATTAAGTGATAAGTGATAAATGTAGTTTTGGAATACCGTGTAATAAATGTCTGTTTAACCTACGTTCCATTGGCATTATCAAATGTAGTAGTATACAACGTTCAACACAAAAGTATTAAGACGTGTGTCTTTTCCAAAGAAAAAAAAAACGTTCAGTTGCCTAACGCAATGGTTATAAATTGGAACATTTGTAAACAACAAAATCAATCAAAAAAACTTAAATCTATACAATATCAAAAATGGCATCAAGCTCAAAAATTTATGTGCAAGAGAAAGAAGAAAAGTTTGTTTCTCAAGAGAAACGAGTAATGCAACAATCAAAAACAGAGGAGTTTGAAGAAAAAGCTTTGATACTTGAAAAAGAATAAGGTGAAGAAGAAGAAAGTGAGGAAGATGCAACATTTGAAGAAGTGGTGGATTGGTATATGAAAGAAAAAATTAAATTACAGCAAAAAAATTGATACAATTTGAAAAAAGAGAAAAAGCTGCAAAAGAAAAACCAACCAAGCGTAAATACACTTGGAAGAATATGTTGGCAAACAGAAAAAGCAAAAATGTCGGATCAGGAAGAGGAAGACTAATCAGATGATGAGTATTTGGATTATGACAACCTACATTTGTCATTTGATCCCCAAAAATGTCTAAAGTTTCATTGTTAATTGTTTAATGTAATGTTTATTTTATTTTCAATGAAATGTTTATTTTTGTGTTCTTTTTTATTGAATTGGAATTCAAATGTTTATGTTCTGCTTCATTAAATTCGTCCAACTAGAAAGTAAGTAGCAATGAACTTCAAAGTTTAATCCACTTCAACATTTCTAGTTGGGACAAAGGCAATCAAAAAAATGTGTTGACTTTAATAGTCAAATTATGTTATTCCAATTGCATTTTGACTTTCCAAAGTCAACCTACTGATTACATGATTCTGTTTGTTAAAAAAACATCCTATTCAAACTACACTGATGAATTTAAACTAGATAATCATTCATTGTTTATAGTTGTAGAATGTTTTGTTCAAAAACATTAAAAAATAACAAATTGTTTATGTATGCTTTTGCATATCACATCCTACAACAGCCTAGTTTCATTAAAGATAAGACTGGAGGAAGCAACAACCTTAGAGCGACCGAGTGGAGGCGGGAGAAACATTCAGCAGAGACGGCAATGGCGGATGGTGGTGCAGTCAGGTGGTATTCAGATATGGTGGTGGTGGTGGTGGAGAGGTCAGGTGGTATTCAAATATGCTTGTTGGTGGTGGTGGTGATGGTTGAAGAAGCTATGAGATTGATGGGGTATATAGTATATATAGTGTGGTTTGAAGTGTTTAGGAGTATATTCATTTGTTTTATAAACGTTAAGTATCATTAAAGCTAAATTATCAACTTAATCTTTGTACCGTATGATCGTTAAAAGTGGTGAAAGTACAAAAAAATAACAGTTGCCCAATACAAGTCGCCCAATATAAAGGTAGTTGCCCATGTAAAAAACCTTAAAATACCTTACATATACCTTACACAATACTTACACATACCTTACAAATACATTCTATTTTTTGTACTTTAATAATTAAATATTGGACACGTGTCAAACTCTTATTGAGTTGCTCAATTTTTAAGTTGCCCGATCCAATTTTGGAAAGTGAAATGTGAAAGTCTACCAAGTGACTAGTCAAATAGTCAACGATCTAGTCCAATATTTATATCGACTTGTGTAAGTGGTCGATCACATAAACCCTAATCAATTAGGGTTTTGGTTTCTTGGTTCTTGTTTGCTTGGATATTCTAAAAGAGTAAAAGGTACGCACTTTCTTTATGTTTCGGTTAACTAATTACAAGTATTTGATTCTTACGCTTCCGCTACGTGCTCTAGATGTTTTATGTTTAATTTATGCTTGCCATGATATTTATATTCCAACAAAATGTTCATCTTCGTGGTGAAGAGATCCAATCGAGCAATGACGTTGAACGTAGTTCTTCATCAAAATTAAGAAGTTGGACAGTGTGGTCAATATCTACAGGCCCAAGTTCAACGTCACCTTCTGCCATTCGAAATATTAGCTTGAAAATTGATTTCTTTTTTAGAGATATGAAGAGGGACGTAAAGAGATTGCAGTAGAAAGAAAGAGTATGGAAGTGGTAAGCCAAAGTAAAGGAATGTGAGTGAATTTCATGCACCGTACTCGGGCGAATCTATGTGGGTGTGCAGTGGCACTTGCTACACCTGACTTTTTATGAAAATGTTAGTTATTCAAATGTCCATATAATCACGACTAGTTTAGTTTCTACCTAAATAAGCTTTCTTTCATTCAAAGTAACATCGCTTTCATTACCCGATTTGACATTTACTCTCAACTTTTGCCCCCTTTTTTAAAAAAAATTCTGGTACCCCGCCCTTGAGTAGTACAACGGGGCTTTTGTCAATGGAAGAGATCTAGCTAGCTTGAAAAACGTAATGAAAAATACACAGGTAATTAAAACACAGTTTGGTGCCTAAAAAAACATTATTATAATGAAAAACGTAATGAAAAATACACGGGTAATTAAAACACAGTTTGGTGCCTAAAAAACATTATTATAATGACGAAAACAACTTTAAGCTTACATTGAAATTATTATTGTAGAACATGGATAATAAAAATAAAAATAAAATAACATAAAATAAAAAAATAACCACATCAATAATCAATAAAAGCGGAGCTAGAACAACCGGTTGAAAAGAATAACCACATCAACAATCAACTGCATGGTTCAATATGCTCTAAACAACTATGGAATCATGCAGCCTTAACACCATAGACAGTTTGAACCGCAGTAAGAACAAACAGGACGATTCCAGCAATTAGAGCAATGATACTCCATGGATTACTGAAATACTTACGGTTCAACTGTGCAATATGATTGGGCCAATAAGCATTATAGTACTTATCTATTTGCTCCCATACATCTTGGTAATAGAAATCTTTAATAATAACCTCTTTCAACATGCTGTTCATTAGATTTGCTGCTTTCTCATCGGAACCTAGTCCGTTGTAAAGGACTTGTGATTTTGTTAACATTGCAACATCTTCAGGAATATCTATTAGCATATCCATCATTATCATATATGATGTGAAACAAGTCTGAACTAGAGCGGATTGCTCATATATAATGAGGTTCCTTATAATCAACTCTGTGCTGTCATAAAGACGTAGTACTGGCATTTTAAGAGTAGGCTTACTCCATGACAAAGGAAAGCATAGGAACCTTGAAAATTCCAGTTCCATGGCCATTGGCCACTTTGCATCAAGTTTCTTACCAAACCTAACTCCCGACCTGTCCAATTCGACAACAGAGTGGGATTTTAACCTTTTACGACGTCTTGATGAATCGCGATCTGGATGCTGGTAAGATTTGTGGAGAAAGCCAAGGATATGATCATGGGTTGAAGAAATACTGGAATTGTCCATTTCTAAATATCCATCAAATATGTTGAAATTGTTTTGAAAAGGGGAGATACAATCAGCAATAAATGACCATGTGGGATGAAGCTTTAGAAAAGTACAGTCAAATATGTCTTGAAGAACAAAAAATGGAATTTGGTTTTCTATTAGAACCATGTCAAGGATTATTTTTTTGCCTAGTAAATTGATTGGTCCTAAAGAAGAATATCCTATGTCACGTGTGTATATGAAAGCGAGTATGAAACAAGCATCCTTTACCATCATTTGGACAAGTTCAGAATCAGAGTATGCCTGCGGCATCCCGAAATAACATGCCTTAATTCGGTCTATTGAACCACTTACCCTCATCACACATTCTTTTAATATTTGCTCAGGCGTGGAATCTAAATCACTCAATATATTATGCAATAGATTATGCATGTAAGTAGATTTATGCGCTTCAAATCCTATTAAATGTTTATCTTGGTGGTGAAGAGGTCCCAATCGAGACCACTCGAGGGGTGTAAGAATGTGGGCTGAGATCTAAATCACTCGAGGGGTGTAAGAATGTGGGTTACAGAACTTATAATAATACTTCATCCGTCCCAAATTAATAATCCAAGTTTTTTCTTTTGGGATGTCCAAATTTAATTGTCTATTACTAAAAATAGATAGAGAAGTTTGATCGAATTTAACATTTTACCTTTGTTTGAAATTATAGTTTTAAACTTTAAAGAAAACATTAATTAATTAGTTAAGGGTAAAACTAACATTTTGGTAAAAAGTAAGAAAGATAAATCAATAAGAATTGCGGAGTATATTTTTTTTCCACTGTGTTTTTTGACGGAGACAATTATTTTGGTTTGGAAAGAGTAACCATGGGGTTGTCAAAGGAAGAGATCTAGCTTGAAAAACATAATGAAAATTACGCATGTAATTAAAAAGATGCCTAAGAAAGAACATTATAATGACGAAAACCAACGTTAAGCTTACATTGAAATTATAATTGTAGAACATGGAAAAAAAATATTAAAAGATAACACATGAGTAAAAGCGGAGAACAACCAGTTGAAGAAGAATAACCCCGTCAATAATCAACTGCTTGGTTCCATATGCTCAAACCAACTATGGGATCATGCAGCCTTTGAGTCCTTGACACCATAGATAGTTTGAACTACAGTAAGAACAAACAGGACGATTCCAGCAAGTAGAGCAATGGCACTCCATGGATTACTGAAATACTTACTGTTGAAATCATTTTGAACTTTACGCCATCTAGCTACAGTGTAGTACTCGTCCATTTTCTCCCATTCATCTTGGTAATAGAAATCTTCAGTAATAACCCCTTCCAACATGCTGTTTATGAGAGCTGCTGCTCTCTCATCGGAACCTAAACGGTTGACAAGGACTTGTGATTTTACCAACCTGGTAACATCTTCGGGAGTATCTATTAACATATCCATCGCATATATATATGATGCGACACAAGTCTGAATTTCAGCGGAATTCTCATATATAATGAGGTTCCTTATAATCGACTCTATGCCATCATAAAGATGTAGTACTGGCATTTTAAGAGTAGGCTTACTCCATGACAGAGGGAAGCATAGGAACCATGAAATTTCCAGTTCCATGTCCATTGGCCACTTTGCATCAAGTTTCTTACCAAACCTGACTCCCGACCTGTCCAATTCAATAACAGTATGGGCTTTTGGATAACTAAAAAGCGTTGATGAATTGCTACCTGGATTCTGGTAAGATTTGTGGAGAAAGCCAAGGATATGATCATGAGTTGAAGAAATAATGGAATTTTCCATTACTAAATCTTCTGCAAATATATTGCAGACGCGTTGAATGGAGAGGATAAATTCAGCAAGAGACAGTGCGGGAAGAAGCTTTTGAAGAGTACAGTCAAATACGTCTTGAAGAACAAAAAAGGGAATTTGGTTTTCCATTAGAACCATGTCAAAAATTATATTTATGGGTGGTCTTCTGGCGGGTTTGTATAGGAAAGCGAGTATGAAACAAGCATCTGTTACCATCATTTTAACAAGTTTAGAATCAGGGTATGGTTTCATCCCAATATAGCGTGCCTTGATTTGGTCTATTGAACCACTTACCCTCGTCACACATTCTTTTAATATTTGCTCAGGCGTGGAATCTAAAGGACGCAATACATTATGGAATAGATTATGCATATAAGTAGCTTTCTGCACTTCAAATCCTCTCAAATGTTCATCTTGGTGGTGAAGAGGTCCAATCGAGACCACTCGAGGGGTGTAAGAATGTGGGCTGAGATCTCGATAGACGCTAGGAACCATGAAAATCGATCCTGGAAGTTGGTTGCTAGGATTTTTTACTTCTTCATCGTGTTTAAGAAGAAGTTGTACGGTGTCGTCAATATCTACATGCCCAAGTTCCACGTCACCTTCTTCCATGCGAAGTGTTAGCTTAAAAATTGATTTGTTTTGTGAGAGATATGAAGAGGGGCGTAAAGATATTGCGGTAGAAAGAAAGAGTATGGGAGTGGTGAGCGAAAGCATCAAAGGAATGTGAGTGATCGGGCGAATCTACATGGGTGTGCAGTGGCACTTGCTACACCCGACTTTTTATGAAAATGTTAGTTATTCAAATCTGCTACACGCGAAGGGGTTAAGGATAACTAACGTGAAGATGAACACAATAAAGAAAAGGGATCCTAAAGAAAATAGTGAGTGGGTGACAAAGAAGTAAAAGAATAAGATGTACTAGTAAATTATTGTGCTAAGTGCATTAAAGTTTTGTCATTTTGTAAGAATGCGTGTAGAAGTTGCGGAACAATAGCATGTAAGGTGGAGCCCAGCTTTTTTCTTTTTCAACTTTAGCAAAAACTGGCTTGATTCTTTGGGTTATGTTGTACGTTTGGGATTGCTTATTAAAACTGCTTACTTATCAATCTGCTTATTATTTTAAGTACTTAATTAACTTAAAATAAGTAGATAAGCACTTTCGTCCAACACTAAGGGGGTGTTTGAAATTTTGTTTGCAAATGGGGTTATGAAAATGCAGGTTAAGGTTTCATTTTTCAAAATACATTTTGTCTTATGAAAACCAATAATCACTTTTCTCATTTTATTTGCCTTGTACTCGGATTACTTTTCGCCCAGGTAACAATCATATAGTTTACTTCAAAATGCAATTCCAATCACCCTTTAAGCACTATTATTTGCTAAAAGCAAACTAGCATGGTACTCACGCGTTACAGCGGCGAGTATCCTGTATTTAAATTTTTTAGCGAGCTAATGTTTTTGATTATACGTTTCTTAATGACAATACAAATAACGATAATTTCATGTTGAAATGAATTTAAGAAATATACTATTTTCTATAAATAACCGAAACATTTATAAAAAAAGTTTTTACTTTACACATGATTCAAGCTTAAATGGAAAGTTGTATTTTTATACGGTCCTTTATAACATGCAAGGCATTAAAAGTTCAAATATATATATATATATATATATATATATATATATATATATATATATATATATATATATATATATATATATATATATATATTTGCTTAACAAGCCTTTCAGATAATTAGGATTAAAAAGTATATAACTAGTTAATCTTATTGGACTAAGAATAATGAAGAACTAATGTAAAATTATGGTTGTATATAAACTATTTTATACATAAAATATTCATTCTCTATCTCAAATTCTTAGTCTAAATGCAAGTCATCAACGCCACATTCGTTATTTTTCTTTCTTATAGTCATGATCACTTTACATGATTTTGAGGCAAGTAACATATCAAGCGCACTTTTTTTTTTCTTTGTGTGTTGTCCATACCTGCTTTTTCATTTTGAGATTTTGAAGCCTTACAAAATCCTATTAATCACTTATTAAAGAAATTGCCGAACACCAAACACCTAATTTACTGCAGTTTAGAATCATGTTCAAGAAAATCAAGTCTCAAACGCAACACCAAACATCCCTTTTGTGTACCATAAGTTTGTACACTTTGCATATAAAAGTGATACTATTGATTAAAAGGTTCTAAAGAGGTGCATTTATTATGGGTGTGAAAATTTTGTACTCCGTAATACCTAAATTTATGTTGTATATATTTGTACATCTTGCTTTATGACATATATTTGCTTAAAACATAATGGGAGAATTTCATTGATATCTTTGAAAAAACTAACAACTACATCAATATTCTTACTATTTTCATATTACGTCAATATCTTTTTAAACTTTCAAAATACTCATGTTTATCCAAAAAAACAATTTAGACTTGATTAAATAATTTTAATGCTAAAAATAATTATCTAACCATTAAAATATAATTTAGAAAATCTTAAAAAGTTGTGGAGAGATAGTCCGTCCAATCTTTATTATAAGGTATTGTAGTATAGATAATTATTACATAAACATTCTCCAAAACACTTCATAGTACATTTTTCTGCAATCTGAATTGGCCAGCTACTAGTTATCACAACTCCAATGTCTCCAAATATTATTCAATATTCAACTATCATAAAAACTCGTTTTTATCATAATGTAGTTGATTATATGATTCCTTTTCTTTTTTTTAACGGCTTTATGTGGTCTCTAGCAGCTTGAGAGGGAACCTGCTAGCCGGTATAGCAAAACTGATATATCAAGTAAGAAAGAATCACTCCAATTCCTACTTAGATAAATGAAACTAGTATCAAGAACGATAAAGTAAATGTGATAAATAAGCATGTCACTATGGGATGCTAATCACTTTGTCAAGTACTGAAACAATCGTAGGAGCACCTTACGTCACTGTGGTATGTTAATCACATGGATATGGGATGCAAAAAAGTTTTCTAACCCATCTTTACTTGCTTCTACTTTTTCCATTAAGATTGCTTCTACTTTTCTGCCCCTATTTGGAGCAAGCTGGTACAACATCATAAGGAATGCATTACACACAAGTATGATACCTGAGACATCAAGACCAGAGAATCAAAAAGAAAAGTTATTGAACATTAAATAGCCAATGTAAACTAAAATGTCCCGATGTTGCAACATGAGTGTTGCAACGATTGCTAATCGGCATTGGATAAGTTCCTTGTTCTTCAATTCATTACGAGGCTCAGATTCAACAACATTGGCTAACTAAACAAAAAAAATAAAAAATAAACAGAAGACTGTTCAAAATCAATAAAAATGAAATGGAGTCGAATACAGCAGCAACTGTCAGCTGATTGTTGCCTTCACTATCCATTTCTCAACTGAGAATGCACAACAAAATGCCAGAGAGATAATATCTAGATTCTACTTTAAAATACAGGTACAAAAGTACTAAATGAATGTCTTACTAGAACAATGTCTTGCCTTTCCACTCAGCCGCGACACCAACCACATACCGCTTCAACTAGAGTACAAAACACAGCCAAAAAAATACAATTTGTCTGATTGTCTATTTACTATTAAGGAGTTTGCAGTGACAGATAAAGGACTGTCTCCCTTATTAATACCGACGACCACCAGAGGTTGATAACAGGACTCTACTGGCCTTCTTTCCTTTCTTCCCCCCGATCTCAATTGCCTTAGCTTCAACAGGTTTTGCCCTTGATATAACATTTGCAAAAGATGCCGTACTTCCAGTTGGCAACGCTGTATAAATAGCATTTTATTATATAAGAAAGCACTTAATAAGCCCGCATCATATACAAAATATTTTTATATAATCGTTAAAACTTGAACAAAGGCGACCAACACTCTTACCAGTTGAAGACCCACTTGACAAGTTAATTTCCTCTGTTCTAAGAGTAGGAGAATCATGTGCTGAAGCAAAACCAAGCCTGGCAACATTCGAGAACAGTGGCCTATCTACTACTGTCGGAGGGCTTGACGATGTTACTGAAGAACTTCCCAGGGCTTCAAATAATATGAAAACAAACTATGTTAGAAAGACTCACTAACCACCAAGAAACATGCATACTCCGATCTTCACATAACCCCAAGATATGTTTGATTGTTTCAATCAACCGAAACCCAATACGTAGCAGGTTCAGGAAAGATAAAGCAAACAGATGCTCTGGACAGAAAAGAGAACATTTGCATTACCTTCAAAGTCATCCAAGGAGTATGCGGGTGAATAATCATAGGCAGGCTGTGTGTCAAATAGAACGGGCACATAACTTGCAGCAGCAGCTTCTGCCTTGGCTTTCTCCTCTTGCTCCTTCAATTATAAAAGTATGACAATTATAAAACAGTAATTATACCAACGACTTCAAAGTTATGTTCCTTTAATGACATGAGCTTAACAAAAAGTGACCCACTCCCACTATTGTGTGCATAACAACTCACCTTTCTGGCAACACGCGTCCTCTGCTTTTCTCTATTTTTCAACTCATTACCAAATGGGGAAAGTGAGCTGGGAGGCAATATTCCAGAGAGATCGATTTCACAAAGCTGTAAATAATTAACACCACCAATAAGACATAATCATCACAGAGGAATGACATTTGTAGCATATAACAGATGCTTCGAGTCATCTACCTACTACTTTCACAGCAGATGGTTTCTGATTAATGTCTAGCAACATACCTGAAATGTTGTCGTCAAAGAAAAATGGCTCAAGTAGCGATATCGCCTCCTTATGGCTTCTGATTGTGTGATTGTCTCCAACTGCAAAATCTTACCACTGATCCTGCAATTTGTAACTTAATAGTGTCAAAAGGAAGAACATAAAAGAACATGTTCAGTTCTGCAGAATCAAGGGATGCAATGGAATGGCATTTACATAGAACTAGCCAAACACACTTGTATTCATAAAGGCTTTTTACATGGATCTATAGTCTCTTCATCCCACAATAATAAAACATGTGGCAGCTGCCATCTAGAATCCAGAATCCATTATCATAACAGAAAATAACCAACTAACTGCATAAGCACCCCTCTATACGACTGTGATGTTTTAAAGAGGTAATAAGAATTATTAGGTACTTCCTGCTACTTGGTAAAAGACTATCAACATTTCCCAAAACCAAGGAATACATCTCCATATTTGCTCGAAACTAGTTACAGTGACTTGCGTAACAAAACCCATAAAATCTCATTAACTACCGTATACAGTAGCCTAATGAGCATAAACACAGCCATCATGATATTCATCTACAATAATAAATCACCACAAAAGATAGCAATTCATAGAGAAAGATATAAGGCAAATTCAGTGGCCATTTAGAAAGCTGATGCAAGAATTCTACATTAGTACATCCGAAGAATGACCTATGGGACATTCTGAAAAAAATCCAGGCGAAAAGATGGTTTCTTTCTTTTAAAAAGGGACTACGAAAATTCAATTGAAACATTTATGAAGCTGCAGACCTTTGAGGAAGCCTATCGTAGCTTCCATAATGGTGCAGAAGACATTTCATGTTCAATGGATGGAGTATGAGGTGCTGACCATCAGCTGCCTGAAATAAGCAAAGGAACATATTAAAAATTATTGTCACTACATTCACGTAATGATAATCACAAACGCCTTAAGGTAATCATATTTACTCTTTACCCTGGTAGACTCTCATTATCCTGGCAGAAGTAGTCAAACCAGGATAAATTTAAGACTGAATCTCAAAAGGGAGCCTATCAAAGAATGCACTTCAGAGTTCAGCTAGGCCAGAGGCTTTTCAGGTTTGATACTACCTATCACCCAATGCCTCCCCCCCCCCCCCCCCCCCCCCTCCTCTTCCCTTTTTGTTCTGTCCCCTATCCCTCAACTTACAAGGTATATTCATACTTTCCATTCGGTCTCATTTTCCCGCTTCTTTTTTGAGCAAATTGCTAACTGAATTTGGTCTGATTTCTACTTGAGTTAAAAGGATATCAATTTTTCTATTCTGAGTAACTATTTAACACGACATGAGCAACTAAAAAATATTACGTAGATGTGAAGACATGTTCGACAACACCTGCAGGACCAAAATAAAACAAAATGAAAGCTGACCTTGAACTAAAAAACACTGAAAGTTGGATACTCAAAATGTAGTAACTCCTCGCCTTTTGTGCAGATTTAGAAAGTCTGGTTCGTTTTACAGGGTAAAAGAAATAACTACCTCAAAGACCTATAAGAATTACCTTATATACAGTTTTATTCTCTTATTCAAGCTCTTTTTTTCTTCCTTTTTTTCTGAATTTTGCAGTACTCCAATAAAATATATATAATTGGTAATGGTAACAATGTGTTCCCATACATAGACAGATATAATTAAAATATAGACAGATATAATTAAAATATAGGAGGTTAGGGTACCTATGATTGAAAAAGAACCTAAGCAACATTGCTAAACAGTGTAAGCTGACACTTCCCTTCTACTGGTTCACATCTCCGCAAAGACCTCAACAATTTAAAATAAGGTTTTCTAGTAGTTCTTATAAATCTGTTGTTCTGCTTACTAGTATGTTACCATAACTCGCGCTTTTGCGATATAAGGAAAAGTAGAGTCGTAAACCTAGCTGTGTTTAGCAGTTCTCTAACAATGCAACTGCCAACTGGGTCAGTTGGTCAATTCATTTTGATGGTAGATCAATAACCTTCCACCCGAAACACTTGCAAATCTTTTTTGGGACAAACCTAAAACAGCGGCAAGAGTGCCTTTTTGGCGAACCCCAAGATTAAATTACATCTCTAACCATACTAATTATATATTTATATAAATCAATGGCATCCATTTTTGCCCACAAAATTGCTGTTAATCTTGTAGATTAACTAATTTAGACATATGACTAATAGTGGAACTCTTCTATTGAACCATGTGTTAGTCAAACATTATTGAAGTGAAGGAGCAATAGATTCCAATCAAAGTAAATCCAGATCACGCCAAAAGTAAATCCAGATCAGTTAGAGGGCCTTCAGGCAGCTCAACTAGATAAATAAGTGGCATACACATTTTTTTTACCCCTATAATAACCCTCGAAACTTAGGTAAGCGATCATTCCAATGCAACACGTATAGAACTAAAAATATAAGACATATCGACAACATCTCGCATTAAAAAAATTACCTGATAGAAATCATATGATGCTTTGATCTTCTTGTCAGTAAAACCATCGGAGGGAATTTGCACATCCTTGCTATCATCAGGGGAAGATGACAGAGTTTCACCTTGGTCATCATATGGCTCATCCGTATCAGCAGTTTTATTCAATGAAGGTTCATCAATATTAACCAATTTCGACCGATCCACAGGAAACGATTCATCATCCCAACCACTGACACCAATAGCAAAATTCGTACTTGGTGGCGAACCTGCTTGAAAAGAATCAATTTTACCAACATTCACCCCCGGTGGCGAACCTGCTCGAAAAGAATCAATTTTACCAACATTCACCCCATCAATGTCCCTATGTTCCTTCCAATACTTCTTCCTCTCTTCAAGTTGTTCCATTGCAGCGCAGACATATGGAAGTCTTTCCAGGTCATCAACAAGCCCTGATTCTGCTCTAGCAAGCCAACTATCAAGCTCCGACATTGCTTTCCTAACCGACAGTTCAACATCTGATGTAAAAGTGAACTTTGAAAACGAGTCATAAACTTCCTCCTGCACATCAACCCCTTCTTTCTGTTTTGCGTTCAAAGTTAACGAATCCTTATCACGGGTCAGAAGCATAAATTCAATGATATCACCAACACAATGCTGTTTAACATTCTCAATGTAGATAGTATACAAGTCTTTTGACGATATCATCATGAAACATAAGGGACACTTTTTCCAACATTCACGTTTATGCTCATCTTCTCCGATCAAAAAGTATCTCAATATACATGGGAAACAGAAGATATGACCACATGATGTCATCTGTGGACACAAAAGTTCCTCCAAACATATTGGACAAGTAGTGGGATGCGGCGTGAAGTACTTCAAACATATAATATCCTCCCATTGCAACATCTTATCCGGATCCATCGACTCAGGAGCACGGTTACCAGAATCCAACAACACAAACTTATAATTTGCTTGGAGAAACAGATCTTTGTTGTAAGGTTTTCTTTTCGGCAGTCTTCTTGGATAATTAACCCTTGCTTGTGGACGAGCAATGGGATCATACTGAAAATTCAGCAAGTAATTCGCATTAGCACCCTGCCCTCTTCTTCCTGCCGACGTCGGAGTGCCCCCTTGGTTAGTCGAACGAGATCTGTTCTGACTGCCAGGGGACCCCCTATGCTGAGAAAATCCAACACCAGATTGGCCAGAACCATTGTGTTGAAAAGGTGCACCAGATTTTTGGTGAGACGGAATCTTCTTTCCATTTGGTTTATGTTCTTCTTTCACCTATAGTAAAGAAACAATTACCATAACATGTTACTAAATTACTAATAATTTTCAACGCAGAATGTTATCCTGCCCAAATAAGCTCTAGGCGCAATCCAAGGAAAACACATTTTAAATTATTAGGTAATAGTATTCCGCCAAAACAACGTTAATCAACAGTAGCCATTACATGACTACTATATGGACATTGTGATTACATAATCTCGTAAAATTCAGCATTTAGATTTGACAAACATGAACAAGAGTTCTTGTTAATTTCAAACAACAGTATTCTTTATCCACACAAAAAAAGATTACCTATTTGGAAGATACATTCACCTAAATTACTAAAACCGCAGTGCATTTCTTCCAGCCCAAATAGGCTCTAGGTGCAATAAAAGGAGGCAAGGAGCACATACGTCAACTATTAGGCGTTACACGACTACTAATCCCTAACACAGTACTTCATAACTATGTTAAGCATTACACGACTACTTTATGTACAAAACTTACCTTTTTGGAAGATCCACCAGAAGATTCCGGTGTCGCAGCAACTGATCCTGAAAAAGAGTCAAATAGTAAATTAATTTATCAGTAAAACTTAAGGGGTGTTTGGATGAGCTCACTAAGACAGCTTATGCTTATTTAGGAAAAAGGATGTATTCGCATATAGTGATTAAATTAGCTTATTAGCTTATAGCTGTAAAAGTGTAATAAGCAAAGCAAGCTTTCTCAAAAAGCCCCACGATGATGAGTTTCTCAAAAGTATGTTAGATACACCCATATGCATAAGCTTTACCAAAATGCAATGGGTAAAGGACATAAAAAAGGTACTCTGACTTTATTTTTCCCAATGAAGGGGGTGTTTGTTTCGGCTTATATAGATGGCTTATGGCTTATTTGGTTTTGGGCTTATGTTTGATAAGCTCAGTTTTTATGGCTTATTTTGAAATTTTTCGGCTTGTAAAAGCTTATCATGTCATAATAAACTTATATAAGCCGAAAAGTTTCAAAATAAGCCAAAAAAAAGTGAGCTTATCAAACATCAGCTCAAAATCAAATAAGCCATAAGCCGGCTATATAAGCCGAAACAAACACCCCCTAAAGGTATTGAACTCTTTTTATGGTCAAAATTGGGACATTTTACAATTCTCGTTACATACGCGCATAAATAAATTAACCTGTCAATACATTTGGCAATTTAGCAGCTAAACGTTTTATAATAAATTTAAAACAAGGTTCGTTGAAAATTGGACCTAATATTACTGAAACCCCACAAAAACATTATATTTAGGTTTAATGCAACACATAATAAATAAATTAAAAAAAAAAAAAAAAAAAAAAAAAAAAAAAAAAAAAAAAAAACGAGTCATTTTGTAAAATAATCACAATTGTAGGGTGAAATTACCTGTGGCTTTGTTATCCGGCATGTTATCGGAGATATGAATTGATTGAAGGTTTTGCTCCAGCTGAGGCAGATTTGATCCATGATTGGAATTAGGGTTTTGAGAGTTTATATAATTATTTGAAGATGATGATGTTGGACCTTGATTTTCAGAAGGCAAGATGGACATGAAATTGATAATAGGGATTTTGGGGAGATTGTGTTTGGGTCAATTGCATAACCAGCAGCAACTTTTTTATTTATTTTGACAATTTATATGTTTCTTCGCCTTTTATTATTGCTGGGATCCGAATAACGGTGGTGGTATCTTTTTCGTATACCGACTTTTATTTTTCTTCGTTTCCCCTTCTACCTTCTTCTTTTTATTTTCATTGTCCTTCTCTTCTCATTTTCTACATTTTCAACCCTCTTCTTTAGAAGAGTTTCATACATCACATCAACATCTCACCTCATATTTTTTTGAGTAAACTTCAAAATACATCCCTGTGGTTTGCCCAATTTCGCACCATACATCCCTCTCGAAAAAGTTGCAACAAACACATCCCTCCGTTAGTAAATGTCAAACACAATACATCCACGAGGACGAACGGTGCAAACATTGTATCGTTAACTTGGACACGTGGCAGTTAAATAAGGTTATTTGTGTCATTTTATAATTCAATCTACTTCACCAACTCTTTCTTTCACTATGTATGAAACCCACCATAAACACAAATCAAGAACACTAACACAAATCCTAAACACAAATCAAAAACACAAATCCAAACCACACCACAAATCAAAAACACAAATCCTTTCACTATGTATGAAACCCACCAGACCACAAATCATAAACACAAATCAAAACACAAATCAAAAACACAAATCCAAACCACAAACACATATTTGTTAATAACAACTATAGTAATTAAATCAAGACTCGAAACACAAACACAAATCCAAACCACAAATCCATATCCAGACCACAAATCATAAACAATCCTCTTGGTTCGATTTCCAAACAATCCTCTTGGTTCTAATTTCTTGTTACCCAGCCATCAAAGAAATCCAAACAATCCTCTTGGTTCGAAAATCTAAATCCAAACGCAACATAAACAACATCATTAACACCCTCACCACCACGAGAGTCTCGGTGGTGGGGTGTGGTGACTGCTGAGCACCAACGAGCCCAAACGGACCCTCAAACAACCTCAAACATCAAACAAAAATGGATCCACACGAGTTTTTGAAGTTAAAAACATTTATCAAAATGATTTTTAGAAAAGATTTATCAATAATTCGGTTTTATTAAAAGATTTAGAAATTAGGGTTTTGAATAAAAATGAAAAATAACGAACGGGGGTGGCTCGTGGGTGGTTTACCGTCGATAACAAGGTGAAAGGAGGTGGTGGTGACTCTCGGTGGTGGTGGTGGTTCACAGTGGTGGCGCGTGGAGTGAGTTAGGGGGCGTGTCGAGAGCTCAAAAGCTCCAGATAGGTTGTGGAGATGTCGATCTATCCATTGGGAAAAGAAAAATGGTTGCCGGAAAATTTTCCGGTGGCCGGCGCCGGTTTCTGCTGGTGTTCCGGCTAGTGGGGTGGCCGGTTATTCAAGAGTGAGAGAGAGAGAGAGTTATTGAGGTGTGAGTGTGTGTGTTTTTATATAAAGAAGGAGAGGGAAACGTAAAATGACTGATATACCCTTACTAACTGCCACGTGTCCAAGTTAACGACACAATATTTGCATCGTTCGTCCTTTTGGATGTATATTGTTTGACTCAATGATTGGAAACGTAAAACAAGCCACAAAATAATGTGTCACTCAATGATTGGTGAATTTTTGTATAGTTTCTCTCTCTTTTCTTTTATTAAGCCAATCAGAGAGTTGCACATCCTTTTATAGCTTATTTTGCGGAATTGTTGCCCATATATAATTGCCTTGGGAGTTGAAAGCTCGAACTGTTAACGGCCTTGCCTAATTGTTACTCTGTATTTTTCTTAGATTTAAACATTAGACGGATTGGTTTGGGTCTCGTCAAAGCTATGCTATAACTGAAAACATTCGGCTATTGAAAGTTAAAGTGTATCGGCTTTGGTTAACTCGAGATTCGATTAATCTGTTAGCAGTCTTTTTTTGTGTTTAAAAAAAAAAAAAAAAAATACTGTTACTATTACAAAGTATTAAGAAAACTTGTCATTCTGTATCTAGGTGCACTATCTATATTTATTTCTGCATAATAACGCTAAATCAAATGTTCTTTGATCCTCAATTACTAATTCATTTCTGTTTCGATTCAACTCTTTCTATTTTCATCTCAAACCACATGAGCAAAACTACTGTATCCTTCGATAGTCTCAGTGTCTCACACTGTCACACATACTGAGTCCGCTTACGCCGTTAAAAACACGAGCTTCTTCCATCTTGTATGGCCTTGTTTCATCACCACCTCACGTTGTACGGATTGGACCTCGCGTCACCACGATTTAGTGTCAATGAGAGCTACCCATTGTCTCATGTCCTGATTTCCGCCACCTGAAATGTGAGAAAGCACAAGATATAGTTTTTTATATCAAGAAGTGGAGACAGATTGCCACCAAACGAGCTACTCAGTCACTAAAGTTTGCTAAGTGTTTCATTTTGGACACTTAAAAAAACCCAGAATAGTTAATGGGTGGTTTTCTAAAAACTCCGAAAAATATAAGTTTTTTGCCTAGTAAAGTAGTAATATGGTATGAATTCCCATCACCTGCAGGCTGCAGCGCCTGGCCAATGCCGGTGTAACACTTTCATCACCCATCAAGCCATGGAAACTGAACCAAACACCAACCAAAGTAGTGAGAGGTCTTGCCATCAGGTTGCAGAGTTGATCGACCAAAGAAATAGCTTCACTTATTGTTATATGTTTATTTTCTAGTGAACTATTTTTTTGCTAATACTTATTTATTAGCATGTTATATGCGAAGTTGAAATTCTATTTACATACACCAGTAAGAATTCAAGTATTATTTGTAGAGTAAAACACCAAATGCACATTTTTTCTAAGAAAAAAGAGTGTGAAAGCAAATAGTCAGCCATCAATCACAGCCTTACATTTTTGGCCTACTTCAATTATCACTTTGAACCAAGTAAATTCAGATAACACTAGATCTATTGTTATTCAGATATAGAAAAAGAAAGACTAAAAATGACATACACAGGCTTGGAATTGTTCATGGAAAACTTGAAGCAGCTAATTTACTCCAACGATAATCCACTCATTAACAACCACCCATCAATTCTATCAGAAAGGCCTCAGTTGCAGCTGCTTTATGAAGAGCTCTATTCCACGATCCAAATCCTTTTCGATGAACATACAGAATTGCATGATCTCCAAAAAGTTCAGTATCTGAAGAGAAGCTTGAAACACACAGCAGATGAAGCACAAGATATCATTGATCTATTTGTATCTGGTGTTCATTTCAGGAAAAAGGGATACTCTCCTAGATCCGATGTCTATAAAACCACCCTGATTCTCGATCATGTTATGAGATCAATCAAGTCCATCAAGGAAGAACTCATTCCAACAAGCATGGATAACATGAAGATGGATTCGTCTCAAAGGACCAAAAGCCAGCACAAGTGTGCAGCTGCTGGAACTTCCAACAGCAGAAGTAAGCTAGGATCGAAGAAATTATTCGATGAAATTGTTGTGGGGCTTGATCATCATGTTGAAGTCATACGCGATAAACTTGTGGAAGATCAAAAGCAGCTAGATGTCGTCTCCATCGTTGGCATGGGCGGGCTTGGTAAGACTACCCTGGCTACCAAAGTATTCAATGATCGTTTTATTATGTATCATTTCAGTATCCGTGCATGGGTCACTGTTTCTCAAACATACACAAAGCGGGATGTGTTGATCCAAATCCTGGCATCTTTGGGTGTTCAAGTAGATATAGAAAACACTAATGACTTTAAGCTTCGTGAAATGTTGCACAAGAGTCTAAAGGTTCAGAGGTATCTGATTGTCATTGATGATATCTGGAGCAAAGAGGCATGGGATAACCTGAAAGTGCTTTTCCCTGATGATGAAACCAGCAGTCGAATTCTCCTCACGAGTCGCCTCAACGAAGTTGGATTACATGCCAAATCAAAACCAAACGGGCTTGTCCATTTCTTGAGTTATCTAACAGAAAAACAAAGCTGGGAGTTATTGTGCAAAAAGGTGTTTCATGGTGAAGAATGCCCCGAATGGTTGATTAAACATGGAATGCAAATTGCAAACAAATGTCAGGGACTACCACTTTCGGTGGTTGTCATAGCAGGACTTCTAGCAAAAGAACCAGAGAATATAGATTTGTGGAAAAAAATTTCTTGCAGTGTTGCTTCATACATTGCTAGTGACGAGAATAAACACATGGAAACACTGGATTTAAGTTACAATCATCTACCTCTTCACTTGAGAGATTGCTTTCTTTACTTAGGAGGCTTCCCGGAAGATTTTAAGTTCCCTGCCCAAAGGTTGATTAGGCTATGGATGGCTGAGGGATTTATTCAAGAAGCTGAAAATCAAAGCTTTGAGGATATTGGGGAGGCTTACCTCTTGGATCTAGTCGGCAGAAACCTTGTAATTGTTGCAGAAAGGAGATCCAATGGTGGTGTCAAATCTTTTAAAGTCCATGATCTTGTGAGGGAGCTATGCCTGAGAATAGCACAAGAAGAAAGATTTTTCCTGAGAATAAACTCGACAGAATCTTATGAGCTTATTATATCATATAAACAGCGTCGTATGTTTATATATCAAGATATTCCCATTGTGAAGTTTGCTCATCCGCCCACCCCAAGCTTGCGAACACTCTTTTGCTTTCTCATGCCCACATCCTGGATTTATGACATTGCTGAGCATGTCCGTTCCTTTGTGCTTCTTAGGGTGCTAGATCTACAAAACTGTGAACTCATTACTTTTCCCGAGGGTATAGTATTGCTAGTTCACTTAAGGTACCTTGCAATTGGGCTTGCATTAGGTTTTCCATCCTCAATATGCAATTTAACGAGCCTTCAAACCGTCATTATTAAAACAAGTCATGGCTATATGAGCTCTCTGCTTTTACCAAGTAACATATCTGATTTGGTAAACCTGAGGCATTTGTGGAGTAATAGTGTACTTTATCTTCCTTCTATTAATCGGCCAATGAACGTGCAAACCATTTCAGAGGTGGAGTTGGGAGAAAAGTTTCAGAAATTCTTTCCAGTCATAAAAAAGATGTCATTGATTCTCAACTCAGATGAGGGAAATGACTTTGTATTACTTCCATGCCTTGAAACCTTGAAGTTAACTGGAATCTATAGAAGAAAACTAACTGAGCCAGAACTGCCAAAAGGTGAGCCAAACTGTCGAAATAATCAAATTAGTTTCCCTAAGACACTTAAACAACTTACATTAGTAAGGTGTCATCTACCTTGGAGTGACATGTCAATCATTCAATCGTTACCTAACCTTGAGGTACTCAAACTAAGTGATTATGCCTTCGATGGGTCCCTGTGGAAGACAGATGAGGTGCAATTTCGACAACTGAAATTCTTGAGACTCGAGCAGTTAAATATCAAGCAGTGGGAAGCTTATAGTGTCAACTTCCCATGTCTGAAACAATTAGAGATTGTGACATGTTTTAATCTTGAAGAGATACCACTTGAAATAGGGGACATTCCAACTCTTGAGCTTATCAAAACTAAGGGCTGGAGCCGCTCTTTTGTTGAATCACTGAAAAGAATTCAAGAAGAACAACATGATGTAGGAAATTATGACCTGCAGATAAAAGTTGATGGAATGGAATTATCCTTTTTTTATCAATTCATGAGGATTATGCGTGAGGACTGGAACGATCTCAGGACTATGGAGTCCCAAGTCAAAGGATTATAATTTGATGATATTTGAACGATCAACAGTCGTCCAATGGAGTGACTAGAGTTACACACCAAGGGACCATAACTGATTATGCTGGAGGTATTTACCCTCAGGCTCGGGTGGGGGTGTGACTGTCAACATCCTACCTCTCTCATACCCACTCACGTGGGATTCGGGATTGGGTATTGTTGTTATATAAAATAGTCCTTGTTTGGTTTTTCTGGTATGGCATATTCTGGCATCTCCATAAAGGATGCTTTTATATTGTGTTTTTTCTCTAAATTTAAAAATAAAGTTTAAACAATAGAAGTGTTTACACATATAAATATACATGCTACAAAAGGTAATTTAATCATTCGAAAGAAAGGAAGTACCAATAATGAGATCAACCTACAATATTGTGTAGCAAGTACAAGTGATATACGTTACAAGATTGCTAAGCAAAAGCAATCCGTCAACTAGTGGTTTTAAAGCCGCATAAGAGTATATTTCCGCACCCAAAAGCCAGTTTATAAAACTAATCATCCCAAGAGATAGTGGATTTCCATTCATATGTTATACACTTATACCTGTCAAATATATATACTAACATTACTAATGAAAATTTATCAACCTAAACCAGGAAATCTTCAGCCAAATACAGATATCTTTTACGTACCAAATTATCTAATAATCCTTATACAAAGTGCTGATGTGAAAGAGTTTCTTCAAAACAGCTTGAATAGTTGATAAGATGAAAACAGCTTAGCTTAATCCCTTGTCTCCATCCAAACAAAATAGCTAAACTTTTTATTTGTATTTGGTATAAAGATGTGGCATAACTGATATATTGACTAACAAAGTTGTAAGAACTTTAGATTAGATTGGAGATCTATGGGTGAAAAACTCAGTTCCAGCTATCTCTCCAATCATGTATTGTTCTTTGTTTCTTTCTGGCATCTTGCTAGTTTCTTTTAAAGCATGTAAGAAGTGTTTGGATAAACAAACTGCTTGTATTTATCTACTTAATTCTGGCACAAAATAAACAGTTTTCAACAACTGCATATTTCAAGGTGCTTATTTAAAATTGAAACTCATGAGGTAAATATCTTGAGCGTGGCAAGGGCTGAGTTTAGGCCACGTACATTTGAGTCGAAGACTCGTCCTCCAGGCAAGGGAAAACCTCATTTTCATCCATTTATTTATTAAGAAGAAACTAACATTATTTTTTACCTTTGGGTAGGGATGAGCATTTCGACCCAAATCTCGGAACCGAACCAGAACCGTACCGAAACGGTACCGTTCCCGATATACGGTACGGTACCGGGACTACGAAATAAGGTGAAAAAAAAATCGGGACCACTAATTCGGTACGGGACCGGTACCAAATCGGGAAATTCCCGAATAAAAACGGGAAAGACCCGATTTCCCGGTACCGGTACCGGTATCCGAATTCTGTTCGGTACGGTACCGATACCACTATTTATGCTCGGGAAAAAATCGGTACCACTAATTCGGTACGGGATCGGTACGGTACCGGTACCATGCTCATCCCTACCCTTGGAGTCCTCTAGCGTTTTGAGCAATTATTGCAAAGAAAGAAAAAATAAATAAAATTGAGTGATAAATTATAAACGTAATTACCTAAATAGTCCATTTAGATACTCATTTTACGAATATGAACTTTTTCCAATCATTTACAAAAATGAACCAAATCTGTCACATCATAATCTACCCCACCCATGTGTTTACACGACTCGCTTCTCTCACTTTATGTTGCAGGCAATCAATTCTTACGCTCTGTTCTCAAGTCTAAATATAAGAATGAAAGAGGATGAGATGGAAAGGGGAAAGTAAGGAATGAGAATGTGAAGAAAATGATTATTTTTATTTGTGTTCTTGAGTTTTTATTTTAAGTTGGAAGGAAAGAAAAGAAAGCTACCCAAAATTATACCCTCAAAACATAATTTACTCTTATCACATTTAGTTGAAGCCCCAAGTTACCTTTCAAGTTTACTGTTTCGTAATCTTTATATGTATTTCGGTATCACAATTTACTACTTGAAAGCTACAATATAACTTAATTCTTTAAAATTTTGACATTTGTATATGGGGATGACTCATATTTGTCGTTAGAATTAACCATCATGAAACAGTAAGTATATAAGAAACTGAAAATATATAAACCTAATCATCTTAACCATGGACTGTTATACATGTTATCATTATAGCGTGTAGTCCGTGTACCCTTTTCAGCATCATACTATTAACTACTTCATCTTATACCATGGATTGTTATACATGTTATCATTACAGCTTGTGATTTTCTATGATAAGAAACAAGGATCTAATTGTAAATTAACCAAAGCTCATGTTCTCAGTTGTATCCGTTCTCTCTTGATCATCCTAAGTAGGTAACACTTTGGCCAATGTTTAGTATAGACTGTATAGTCTTTACGTGCTTTATATCAAAAAATTGTTCCATTTCTAAATCCCATTTCATTAAATTTAGATTAAACAACTCATATTTATGTAATATTTATAGAGTAGTGATTGGCATGTCTAATTTTATGCCTAAAAAATATCACTATACATTTAGCAAGATCAATAGTAAGTTTGAGGAGAGAGAAATTATAGAATTCATGTGTCAAATAATGAATGGATTAGACATAAAAGTAGTCACATGAGTTAGGCATCTAAATCATTTATTAATTATTATATATGCATGTTGAGAGTTGTGTTGTTCGAAGTTGGCAACATTAAAAAATAATGACATGTGTTCAATTATCTCGAGGTTATGTTGCCTATATTATCACCTAAAAGTTCTGGTTCCATCTTATTAAAATTTATTCCAAGCCTTTTCACTCGCCCTCCAACCCTTTTCATTCGCCCAGAATTTCACCATAGCCCAACATTTAACTTGCTCGCCCAGGTTTAACTTGAACCACTCGCCCAACGTTTAACACACTCGCCCAGCACTCATCGCCAAACCTTAATTGCCCAACCCTTGATAGAACGGATAGCCCTCGCCAATCACTTGCCCAGCCCTCGCTCAACACTTCGCCCAGCCCACGCCAGGCTCAAGACTCGTCCAACACTTGTTGACATACACATGTATGGTTAAAAAGTAATTTACTAATCAATCTAACAGATAATATTTAAAAATTTATTTTCAAAAATTCTATATGACTTTCACTTTTAGTAAAATACTAGTAGTATAAAAGGGCCATGTAAAAAAAGATCTCAGAATTATAAACTGTTCAATCTTTCTCCCGTTATTTTAACATATTTTTTAGAGTAAATTGCAAAAATTGTCTTTAAAGTTTGGCCTTTTTGCATGTTTCGTCTCACATATTTTGAAACTGCAAGGATCGTCCCTAAAGTTAACCTTTGGAGCATATATCATCCTTTTTGGGGCATATATCATCCCAAATTTTCAAAATGTTAGGGATGAAATATGCAAACGGGTCAAACTTTAAGGATGATCCTTGTAGTTAAAAAATTTGTAAGACGAAACATGCAAATTGATCAAACTTTAAAGACAGATTTTTGCAATTTACTCTGTACAAACTTTCAAAAAAAATCAAAACACACATACACAAACACCTTCACTCACAAACCCTAAACCCCAAAACTTCAAATCCCCACCATGGAAGACAGCTTCAAAGTCCGAATAGACAAAACATTCGGCACACTCTCACCCCAACAACAATCCTTAGCATCATCCTCACTCTGGTCCTTAACAGACGAAGAAATCCAACACAACAAATGGATCCCACCTAAACCCAAACCCCAAAACGATGATAACCATCTTCTCAAAAACCCAAAAAAACCCTTCTCACCCTTTCTTCAAAGCCTTATTGACCAACCCTCTTCATCTTCAGCTTCTGCTGATTTGCAGGCTGATATTCAAGAACTTGACAGTGATGAAGATGAGGATGATAGTGATGATGATGGTGGTGATAAGGGGGATAAGGGGGAGATGGGTTTTGTTAAACCGGATGATCATAATAATGAAGAGTGGGATATTCGGGCTTCCGTTGGTTTGGACTGCACTCTTGACAATGAGGTATTTTCGCTGTTTAAGTTCGGTTCCATGTTTTTTATTTAGGGGTGTTTGAATTAAGTTATTTGGCGGTTTGTGGTCTTATTAAGATTTTGGAAACGATGAGGTTATAGTTTATTTGAGTTCATTTGTTGAGTTAATTTGCTTTTCTAAATTTCGATAAGCCAATGTTGAGAAATCGCTAGGCGCTAATCCGACGGTTGACCACCTTGCAACTAGTTCGTATGGGAGTTTCCTATGTATAAATTTCGAAATTGTGTGTATGACACTATGAGTATGACATGAACATAATATTTCAAATACATCAAAATTTAAACAGTTCCTAGTTTACATAGGTTTCTTGAATCGGTTTTCGCCAATATAAATAAAAATTGCTACTGCTAATGTCTAAAAACGTAATTTGTGTCTGATTTTGATGATTTTATCCTGGCCGACTAATATGACCGATTTTACTCAAATGGCCTAGGCATATGGCCCCCTAGACCGATTTTTCCAATGGGGTTGTTTAGATTAGTTTATTCTTTGCGCTCATGGGCGTGTTTGAATTTGGAAAGGCCGGCAAGCTCACTTTTAACAGTGTATGAACTTAAGCAGCTTTTGTGAGCCTATCGGCTATTTAAAATTTTTATAGAAGCCTATAAGTCCATACCATAAATTTTTATAGAAGCCTAGCCAAACTCCAACTGCATTTATATTTAAAATTAGCATAATTCAGATAATTATTGAGCTTTCTAAAGAAATAATAATACAGTATATAATTAGTAGGTAATACTATATGTTTTTAAGATATAACAGACTAACTCATCATAATGCTTTTGTATTTGGTTCGCATATGATTATAAAATTTAGATAGCCGAGTTCTTTTATCAGCTCTCATGAAGCCCTATTTATGGCCCTCCAGCTAGAAACGACTTATTTGCCTTTTAACCTAAGTTGACAAACTTTTGGTTTCTGTTAATATGTATTTGACTTTGTTCTGTTAAATGTGATGTAGGAAGAGGAGGATTGTTTTGACAAGGTTGCCGTAGGCACGGAAGAATCCGCAGAACGTTTTTACATGAAAGATGCCAATGATTATGAAGTTGAAATGGATTCTAACATTGCGCTTCCCGGCTCGTTAACTGATGTAATCAAGGATCCTCGAGCAAATCACAAGGCAGCAAAACTAAGGATCAAAGAAGACTGTGAATCCGCTAAAAAATTAGGAGCATGTAATGTTCCAGATCATGTTCTTAACCCTTCAAGATACACACACTATACATTTGATTCAGATGGAGAAGTTGATGAAGAGTCTAATCGAAAAGCCTGTATGGATTTCCTAAATACATTGAAGGGGTCTGCTGCCATGGAGATACAAGAAGATGTTTCTACTGATTCCTTAAAGTCGATTGTCTTTACTCCAAAAAAGAAGTCTGGTGACGGTTTGATGACAAAAGGCAAGGTGGATGGAAATGAAGAAAACATGCATAAGAAATTTGTTTCCATTAGTATTGAAGATAGTGAGGTTTGCATGATGGATGAAGATGAGCCTGTGATCAATAAAGGTAGCAGCTTGCAGAAAGGTGCTCGCAGATATCGAACAAAGGCCAGTATTGATGAATGAGGTAGAGACAATATGCTTATATATGTAACCTTTAAGTTCATGGATATAAACTATTATTTGCATCAGATGATCTTTTAAAAAATCTGCAGAGTATGCTACAATTTGAATTGTACTGTTAAAGGTGTATTACATGCTTTTTAATACCGCAGTATTGTGATAAAGTGATTATTAGTTGCCAGAAATTGTGCTTTTAGTGGAAAATATGTGGCTTTACGAATCTTGAGGAATATGAACTGGATTTTTCTATGCAAAATTAAACAAGGATATGTGATTCATTTATATGGAACCAGCAAGCCAAACCCCTATCAAGAATACTACCACAGTAAATTGTAAGAGTTATAAAACGCAAAAGCTGGAACGTGATATGTGATTCATTTATTGTAGTTTTCTTTACTGTTGTGGAAGTAGATGATTTATAGCACCATGAAGAATTATAGTGAGTTTTCTGGTACAATGATGACAGGTTATCTTGTAGTGGTCGAGAACGAAAGCTAATTTCACTTATTATTGTACACTTAAACGGTGGTGGCATAAGAAATTTGTGTCAACAGTAAAAAAGAAAGCTTGTACAAAATGAGAATGAAACCGCTAATGTCTTGTCTTCATATATCGTAAAACAATGAATCTCTTCTGATGCTGAAGACGTTTACCCAGGTCAAGCATTTTTGACAAATAGCTCGCATAAAATCTTGATCACTCGAACTTATTGAATAGTTTTGATCTTTTGGCTAATTGCAAGTCTTGTGTTTTTGGCAAGCTCCCGAATATCAAATTTTGAGCTTCTTCGTTGTGCCGTATTTGGGCTTGGGCTAGCAAAGGCCTTGTGAGATTATATGATAACTAAAGATGACGATCAAAGATATATTGTAACGGCTTCTAATTTTTATGTGCTCTTCATAGGGGTGTTCAAAAAACCCGAGAAACAGACAAACCGAGCCAAACCGCCCAATCCAAAACTGAAACCGACAAAACCCGCTTATCGTGGTTCAGTTTCAGTTTTTAACTAAATATTTTTTTTTTTGAAAGTGAAGATGTTATAGATACTCAAAATTTATACATTAAGAACTTTGAGTAATGTTAACCCTAAACAAAATACTAACAAACAAATACAGATTCACAGCATAGCAATTCACCTCCTTATTCTCTTCAGATGTATGTTGACTATGTTCCATCTAGTTTCCACCTTCTTAACTGCCGGTGTATTGTCAAACACTCAAACTCATCATCTTCATCTTTTAACTAAATATTCAAATAATTGTACAAGTATTGATTATATTATTGCACTACTTTTATGCTTTAGCGACTTTTTTCTTCTAATATTTACATTTATGTGTGAAAATCGATTAATGTGATTGTAACCTATAAACGTTGAATAACTATATTTTGTTAATATGTTATATGTGTTTATTTGAATTTAACTATTGTGACAAAATAACTTTAATATGAATTTAATCCATTCAATGCTACTAAATGAAATTTTACGTTCTAGATCTTATTGTTGTTAAACTCATTTAAACGTCTAAAATGGTTATCCATGACCCAAACCGTGAAAAACCACTCATTTCGGGTACCCACAATGGATAGTTTAAATATTCAAACTACCGAAACAAAACCCTGGCTTTTCGTCACTATCACCCACATATTAAAGGGGTGTATATATTTTGGGGCCATGTGCGGCTGGTATATAGCTTTGCTTAATTGAAACTTCTCTTTGAAAGAAGCACGTGTTCAACTTTTCACTATGTTACTATCACTTAATAAGCTTTTGATCATTCTTTCGTATAGTATCTCCGCAACCTATATACAAGACCCAATGGTAACTGTGTGGTCTAATCTCTAAAACTTATATCCGAAATAGTCTGTTCTTGCAAAAACATGACTTTAGCGCCAAAAACTTGATGGTTATAAGATGATTAACCAAAATATATGCTTACAGACCTGCCAGACCAGCATCATAATCCCAATTATACAAGCTGGCATAAAATTCCCAGCATCACACACATTAACCTAAGGCTAATAAGGAGCAGCAAATAGAAGCAATGTCATCAAAAACTTTCAAACTTCATCAATCCAACATTAAGGAGAAGCAAAAAGAAAAGATCAATCCAACATGACCAAAGATATGCTAAAAGAAGAGTGGGATACCAAAAGACCAATAGTTAATGTGAATCTAGATACAAAAAGACTTGAGGAACAAAATCATCAAGAACCCCCAAGAACAATCAGCCTGGCACAACTGACTTTTAGGGGAATGATACTATATTCCCGTTACCAACCCCATGATTTAAGTGGGGTTCGGCTGGCCAAAAGATTATTTACAGCCCTTGGCTAGCCAAAAATTGCAACAATTAATGAGTTTTTATCTCAACAATGTCCAAATAAGCCATGATGATGCAAGGCCTAAAACATCCTTTTTCTACAATCTGGTGCCCCACAGTAGCAAGGAAGTTGCTTTATATTGTTGTCTGAATCAATCACGCTATCCAGCGCATAGCCATAATCATAAGTAAGCTCCTACAAGTATCAAGAAAAGAATATATGTTAAATTTATAATCAACCATACTTAAGCTACAAATATTAGAATATCAACATAGCAATAATCCTACTAAAGTAACTGACAAGTTAGAGTTAATATGACAGAATGATCAAGCTAGTAAACATGAATACAAAATACACAACTGAGGTGTGAAACTCAAAAAGTCAAGCTTGTGAGAAGTAAGCTACAGTAAATGTTTTCAAATTGTGTATATGATACAATTTAACGAATTGATAAAAAATATCAGGAGCATAATATGGAGGAAAAAAAACATAACTATACGTCCCTCCGCCCAAAACCCAAGAAGTTGGCAAAAGTAAATTTTTAATATTATCCAACTCAAGAAAATTACATTCTGCAACAAGATAGTTAACCACCAATTAATGGTTTTGAGCTGAAGTGCAGCTTTATGCTTATGCTCATATATAAGCTAAAATTTGTAACGTAATGTGACATTTTCACTCAAGTCACAATAACAAATCTGCAATTTTGGTAACGCTCAACTCAATTAACGCAACTTGAGTGATATATCTCACTCATTTAAGCTTATGCTTAAGTTAAGCATATTCTGCTACTGCATTAAAGCATTAAATCATTTGATTTTAGTCCAAATATAGAGAACATTATTCAATGTACTATAATAAGAGGCAACAAGAGAACATAACTGCACAAACATAATAAGACCATATAGCAGACCAAGAAAGATGAGAGTATAAAACCATAATCAGTAACACAAAGATTCAAAACAAAATATCTAGTAAAAAACTAATTGCAAACAAGAAAATATATATAAAGAGCAAGAGATAACCTTTAGTGGCTGAATATTGTCAGCAGCAAATAAGACCACCCGTGCCTGAGTGATATCATGATGCTCACTCAAGACGCACTGAACAAACAGGTTGGGCTGGCAACTGTGATTTATATAACGTGTCACATTGCCAATTGTTCCCGCGTCAATGCAGAACTTGGGTTCCTTTTCAGGTGCACTATCTTGCATTGAATGCATGGAAACATCAACATCCCCCAATCGTTTCTACAAAATTTGTAAGGAAAAAAAATTAAAAAATAAAATTGTAACTTATAGTCAGCCCTAAAAATGTTGATAAAAAACAGAGTGACTATTATATTAACTTAATATAGCCTCTTATGTTTCACTTGCTGTCATGAAATACTTGTGTTAGAAGGTGCCTCGGTTCACATGCCCATTAAACTGTTGGTAATGGTTAACTTTGCCTTATGTGCCTTTTTGTTCCATATATTCACAATAATTACAAACAGACCTATATTTTAAAATTGAAAATACCTCTCTTTGACCAATCCCCATCATTGTCTCAAGACAGTCGATTTCCATGATGTACATGTTTTCGGGGTCATGGACATCCTTTGCTTTCCTGAGTACTCCTATGTACTCACAAACAAATGCCCCGGATGGGATAAAATCCCATGAACGAACAGCCCAACCCTTCATAGGAGTCTTGTAAACCTGACAGTGTTAACAAGTAAAACATACAAGCATTTTGAATAAGCACTTGCATGGAATTTTTGGTTGAAAAGGCTTAAAAGATTGAACCTCAAGTCTATACTTCAACCCCCTCTGAGTTGTTCGGTTTACGCAGCTCAGCCCGCAGCCACAATTTGGGCCACACTCAAATACAACTGATTTGGGTTCAATCAGCCTATATATTAAAATAAAAAGATATAACCATTAATGATTACAAGATACATGATTAGAGTTGCCTTAATAATCCTAAAAAAATTTAGACTATTTTGGAAAGTTGACTGTTACCTGCCACCATCACGATGAACATAAGGGAAGTCAGACCCATTCAGCCTAGCACAGGCACAGCTATTGGGATTAGTGCAGCTACCCTTGCAATTGCATCCAGATGCACTGGATGGGGGCACAACATTGGGTGCAAATTGTAGATACCGGATATACGTCAAACCTTACGAAATAAAAAAGTATTGATGAATATTCATTATGTTAATTAGTAATAACATGTGCACAGTTAATAAAGGGAAGAAACGAAATCATAAATACATGTGTGCATACATAACACACAAACATTTTGAAGTTGACAATGTACATTTTATCGCATATCCCTTGACTCGCAATTCTTTTTGAGCAAAACAATATATGTAACTTAGAAAGATAAAAAACTCAACTGATATGAATCATGCTGTTAAGGCAACCACTTTTTGAATCCACAGAATCTAAGTCATGAATACATTTTACATAGTACTTTATGGTTCTTGATATCTTTTCAGCTTAAATAACTATCTATGGTACCTTAAAAAAGAATGGAAATAATGCAATTACAAGTTACTTGTTCGCACACAGATATTTTCTTAAAGATATCCCATTTGGATAACTACGCAAATTAATGGAATTTTAGCATTAGTGTGTCTCTGTTTGAAACTCCCAGAAAGATACGCACACATCATGCAATCAGTTTGCAGTGGCACATTAAGAACTTACAATTTTTAAAAAATACAAACAGATCTAAATTCCCAACAAATATATTTAGTGTTTACTGAGACAAGGCAAGTTACCAGTTGGGGGAACGGGTGGATCATCAACAACGTTGGTTGCTGGGATAGGGATATTTTCAAGACCTCCACTGATGTCCTCGCATACAAGCCTTACATTTAAAAGAAAAAATCAGCTATGCAAAAACTCACACACAAAGCATTTATGTTTAACAGTATCAAATACCCTTGTAGTTCAGCAACTGAGGTTGGAATAGCCCCTCTTGAAAAGAAAACCTGACAAAATTAATTGTGTCAAATATTCACTCAACGACAATAACTTATACGAGTAAGCTTTACCTGTTGAGTCACGAGCTGAGGCTGCCCTGGAACACGCTTTAGTTTAAACTTGTAAACAGTAAATCCAGACTTTCCTTTCTCAGCCCAGTAATTCACGACCTGAAAGAACAAGTAAGACCTTAAAGCTTAACAAAAAAAAAAAAAGTAGGGGTCATAATTAATAACAATAGCCACTATTCAGCCTCAGCAATAATTCCCAGTATCTACCTTGTACAGCCCATCATACGTGTACACCTTTCCCACATAACTGGTTTTGGACTCATGCCCTCGAATAACTCTCACAGGCACATTTTGTTCCATGCTATGCTGAAATATAGAAACCATTAGACAATAAGTTTGATTAATATCTTGACAAAGCCTTTAGATGGACTATGAACTAGCCATTAGTTGGCCATGTTCATCTTATATTAAAACCCCAAGTGTATCATCATAGATATAGGGAGGGAGGGGGGGAAAAAGCTAATGTTGCACAGATATTACACACCCACTGCTTTATCAGTAAGTGCTTACACTTACATCAGCACATATACAGATTTATAGTACTAGTTTTCATGAATAGATAGTACTATTTTCATCCAACGTTATGTACATCACAGCTCACAAGCCACAAGCTTGAGTCCTGTGACATTTGTGTTGTTATGCAAAGAATGCTTCGACCATGACTAGCAAAGAGAATTAATGTTCACATTTTTGTGGTTGTTATTACACACATACTGTAGTATATTCTGTAAAATCTATATGTAAATAAGCTATAACTATTACAACAAACAATCAGCTGAATATATTAAAAGTCATGTTAAGTTAAAACTAAAACAACTAACCTTTAATCCCAAGTTGCCACGCGACAGCACTTGATCACCGATTTGTCGTTTGTTACCTAGTAGATCATTGCCACCTTGGCCAGTGTAAACAACGTCAACAGAGTTATCTACATCATCTTCATACATGCCGGACATCACAATGGCAACAGTAAGTGGTAACTTGTGCTCGGGATACTCCTGCAAAAACAATTTATGTAAGGAAAGACTTTGGTTCAATTCATAAACAAGTATTTTGAACCAGAATTCAAAAGTGAAAGGATGTTTGGGATTGGGGATTTTTTGCTTGTGGCCTATGAGCTTTTATGAAAGTGCTTTTTTCCTCACAAATAAGCAAAAGAACAACAAAGAATAGCAGTATTGGTAATTCTTTGTTAAATATGTTACCTTCTGTAGACTAACTCCAATATAATCAATTCCACATAGCCAATGATTATGGAAACCAACAGTAACCATCTCGCAACGTGAGAAGAACTGGTGCCCAACATCAACCCCTGCAATCATAATGTCGTTTAGAAAACTTTAGCAATAACCCAAAAGTAAACACACACATACATTTAAGGTAACTCATAATATCTTAGAAATTACATAAAAAAACAATTATGAAAAATAAACATGAATAATAATCTTATTTTACCAACCTGGGATTGACCCTATCCTGTTTTTGGGGACAAGTGTGAGATTGGAGTGTTGCATCTGCACATTCAAGTTGTTAAAACAATGTGAGCTTAAATTAAGTTCTTTGTGTAGCTGACAATGTACAATAACCACACAGACTGCATGTGTTTCTCACTTTCACATATAATCACAAATCATTTTTGGTATTAAGTTATAAGCTGTAGGTGCAATTTTTTTTCTTATCTTCCACTGACACAGAGCTGACAAATAAAGTATTGTGAAACATTAAGTTATAATAGGTGCAATTTTTTTTCTCTTATCTTCCACTGACACGGAGCTGACAAATAAAGTAGAGTGAAACATTAGGAATATATACTATATATGATGAAAAAGAGTGACTTACCAATGACAAAGACTTAAGATCGGGTCTTTTCGCCTTGTTCTTCTCTTCAACTTCATCCTTGTTCTGCAAAATTTTCTACATCATATTGTAATGTTTGCATAAACTAAAAAAGTTACAGCTAAGCATACACAAGTATATAAACACAGCATACACAAGTATAAGTATTATAAAGCTTAACAAGTTCCGTAAGCATGAATGAAAGTAGGTTCTAACCTTTCGTTTTTTAGGTGAAGTTTTTTCATCTTCTTCACTTTTGCAGCCTTTCTCCCCTTTCTGTAAACAATTACATAATAAGCTTTTAAGTTAACTAACTTCTAACAATTGAAACAAAGCTAAATAAGGTCCAGTGTAAAAATGAGCACATCTAAATACTAACCTTAGCTTTAGCTTTTGGCTTCTTTGGTTTCTTCTCATCATCATCAGTCTTCTTGCACCTCATCTCCTCCTCCTGTAAACAGTTTCACATACAAAATGTCACTTATATCACTTGTAAAACTATATATATATGTCTGTGTATCAAAAAATCAACAAATCGTGAAAGTTGATCAACAAAATATTATTTCAATCTTACGATTAGAAATACTAATCCTGCTTATTTTGGGCCAAAATAAGCACTTTTCAATGAGTACTATGTGAGCTGCTTATTTCAAAGCACTTAAAAATAAACTCATAAAGACCTTAAAGCAATAATTACTCAAGTGCTTGTTTTAGAGAGTGTTTGTTTAAGCTTATTTGTGGGCTTATGAGCTTATGTGATTTCGCCTTATTTTTCATATGCTCCAATTTTAGGCTTATTTTGACACCTTATATGAGCTTACTTTATCCTAATAAGCTTATAAGGTCATACAATAAGCCAGACATTGGAGCTTATTAAAAAAAGAACAAAATCACATAAGCTCATCAGCCCGCATATAAACTTAAGCAAACACCCCCCTCAAACAGCTTATTATGAATACTTATTTAACAACTGAAAACAACAACAAACAAGTAGTTGAAAACAACCTCCTAAAATGCCTGATTTAAACATAAACATTTCCAACACACAAATAAGCTCATAGATCTCAATATAGCTTATGAAAAATAAGACAAGCATATGAGCACACAAATAAACTTAAACTATCACCCCTCAAAGAGCTCATTATGAATACTTATTTAACAGCAATAACAACAACAACGACAACAAACAAGTAGTTAAAAAACCCTCCTACAACGCCGGATTTAAACGTAAAAATTTCAAACACGCAAATAAGCCCATAGGTCTCAATATCGCTTATGAAAAATAAAACAAAAGCACATATGCACACAAATAAGCTTCAACTATCACCCCTTGAACAGCTTATTATGAATACTTATTTAACAGCAATAACAACAACAAACAAGTAGTTAAAAACCACCTCCTAAAACGCTAGATTTTGAACATAAAAATTTTCAAACACACAAATAAACTTAAACTATCACCTCTTGAACAGCTTATTATGAATACCTATTTAACAGCAATAAGAACAACAACAACAACAACAACAACAAACAAGTAGTTGAAAACAACCACCTAAAACGCCGGATTTAAACATAAAAATTTCAAACATACAAATAAGCACATAGGTCTCTATATAGCTTATTATGAATACTTACTTAACAACAAACAAACAAGTAGTTAATACCATCTTCCTAATACCCTGGATTTTCAAACACACGATAAGCCCATAGGTCTCAATATACCTATTTAACAGCAATAAGAACAACAACAACAATAACAACAAACAAGTAGTTGAAAACAACCACCTAAAACACCGGATTTAAACATAAAAATTTCAAACATACAAATAAGCCCATAGGTCTCAATATAGCTTATTATGAATACTTACTTAACAACAAACAAACAAGTAGTTAATACCATCTTCCAAATATGCTGGATTTTAACATTAAAATTTCAAACACACAATAAGCCCATAGGTCTCAATAAGTAGTTAAAAAACCTCCTAAAACGCCAGATTTAAACATAAAAATTTCAAACATACAAATAAGCCCATACGTCTCAATATAGCTCGAGAAAAATAAGACAAAAACACATAACAACAACAACACATCCAATCCGCCGTGGCGGGGTATGGGGGAGGTAGAATGCAGATCCTACCCCTACCTAGGATAAACACGGAAGTAAGGAGACTGCTTTGAGGAAGACCCCCAGCAAGTTTGTGAGGTGGGAGTGCTCAGAAGAAAAGTGCAAGTGTGAAAGTGAGCAGTAACAAGAATAAGCATACATAAGACAAAAGGATAAAAACAAGCATATAAACATACATAGCCAAAAGAAAGAAAAACCAACAAAAACACATAAGAGATAAGGACATCAACTTATGAAAAATAAGACAAAAGCACATAAACACACAAAAAAACTTACAATCACCCCTTGTATAGCTTATTATGAATACTTATTTAACAGCAATAACAACAGCAAAAAAAGTAGTTAAAAACAACCTCCTAAAATGCCGGATTTAAACATAAAAATTTCAAACACACAAATAAGCCCATAGGTCTCAATAAGACAAAGCAAATAAGCACACAAACAAACTTAAACTATCACCCCTTGAACAGCTTACTATGAATAGCAATAACAACAACAACAAAGTTAAAAAAAACCTCCTATAGCGCCAGATTTTGAACATAAAAACTTTCAAACACGTAAATAAGCCCATGGGTCTCAATATAGCTAAAGAAAAATAAAACAAAAGCACATATGCACACAAATAAACTTCAACTATCACCCCTTGAACAGCTTATTATGAATACTTATTTAACAGCAATAACAACAACAAACAAATAGTTAAAAACCACCTCCTAAAACGCCTTTTGAACATAAAAAATTTCAAACACACAAATAAGCCCATAGGTCTCAATATAGCTTATGAAAAATAAAACAAAAGCACATAAGCACCATCACCCCTTAAACAGCTTATTATGAATAATGAACAACAACAACAAACAAACAAGTAGTTACAAACAACCTCCTAAAGCGCCGGATTTTGAACATAAAACGAAAGCACATAAGCACACAAATAAACATAAACTATCACCCCTTGAACAGCTTATTATGAATACTTATTTAACAACAACAAACAAACAATTAATAGTCTATAACTTAAGAGAAAAGCTTAATAGACCTGAACAGATTGCAAAAAGTGCCTATAAAAACTCCGAATGGTATCCTTGACCCGCGTATACGCACTCTTCTTACTCTCCTCGCCCACGGCACCCGCACCCGCACCTTCCTCATAAACCTCACCACCGCCTCGCTCCACATCCACCACACCCTCACCTAACGCCGCACCACTCTCAATAACCTCAACAGCCTTCTCATTCTCATTCTCATTCTCATTCTCATTCACCACCACACCTGCAGACACATCCCCGCGCGTGTCCTTCACGCGCTGCTTCTTCTTCGCAGGCTGTTTCTTCGGCTTCTCCACTTTCATTGCAGCAGCTACAGCCTGTTCTTCCTTCTTCCTCTGCTTATCAGCCGCTTTGTTTGACTCGATTGTTTTGATTCTCGCACTTGACCTCCTTGTTCCGGTAACCTCATTCATTTCGCTTATTTTAGCCATTTTTAGTTTTTTTTTTTTTTTTAAATCAGAAATAAAGTGGATGAGATTGTGTGTGTGTGAGAGTGTGTGTGAATTTATATAAAAAATTGGGGAAAAGTGACGGTTAGAGTGATTGAATGAGTGAGAGAGAAAATTAGGGTTTTGAATGAGTGTGTGTGTGAGAATGGGAGCGGCAAAATAGGGGGAGTGGGAGAGTGAAGGGGCGCGAGAGTTGAAATTTTTGGAAGAGAATTGAATACGGCTGTTTTTGAAATTTAATTTTTTTTTACCGTGTTTATTTTTGGATGATTGATTTGATGTACTAGAGATGGTTTCTTTCAAGGCTGAACGGTAAAATAAAAATAGGAGTAGTGAATTATTGGAGATGGATTTGAATTTTGAATTTGTGACAAGTGGACGAATCTATTGTATTTGGGTATAAGTTGGTATATGAGAAAATGTTATTGGAGAAAGTGTAATGTCATTAAGCAAGTTTTGGTAGGGTCGTACTATTGCAACGGGTCTACCCCAAAATCTGCAAAACCCCCCTACCCATTAGGGGTACTTTTACGGCTTTTGTACTATGTTTTTTTTTTTTTTTTTTCTTTTTTCTGTTTTTTGGTCTCATAATAACTTTTTTATAACTTTTTTTTACATTTTTTTGTCCAAGTCCATTTTTTTGCAAGGTTTGTCCAAGTTTTGCAATGTTTCAAGTTTGTCCAAGTTCATTTTTTTTGCAATGTTTGTCCACAAACACAACTGCACAACTGCAGATTCACACAAACACAAAGGCTCGGATCAATGTTTCGTCATCGCCAGTTTTTTTGTCCAAGTCCTTTTTTTTCTCCAAGTGCATAAGCACACAAGTAGATTGCAAACAAATAACAAACACACAAGCAGATTCACAACTGCAGATTCAACACAAACACAAAGTAAGGCTCGGATCAAATATATTTAGTGTTTACTGAGACAAGGCAAGTTACCAGTTGGGGGAACAGGTGGATCATCAACAACGTTGGTTGCTGGGATAGGGATATTTTCAAGACCTCCACTGATGTCCTCGCATACAAGCCTTACATTTAAAAGAAAAAATCAGCTATGCCAAAGCACACTCACACACAAAGCATTTATGTTTAACTGTATCAAATACCCTTGTAGTTCAGCAATTGAGGTTGGAATAGCCCCTCTTGAAAAGAAAACCTGACAAAATTAATTTGTGTCAAATATTCACTCAACGACAATAACTTATACGAGTAAGCTTTACCTGTTGAGTCACGAGCTGAGGCTGCCCTGGAACACGCTTTAGTTTAAACTTGTAAACAGTAAATCCAGACTTTCCTTTCTCAGCCCAGTAATTCACGACCTGAAAGAACAAGTAAGACCTTAAAGCTTAACAAAAAAAAAAGTAGGGGTCATAATTAATAACAATAGCCATCAACTATTCAGCCTCAGCAATAATTCCCAGTATCTACCTTGTACAGCCCATCATACGTGTACACCTTTCCCACATAACTGGTTTTGGACTCATGCCCTCGAATAACTCTCACAGGCACATTTTGTTCCATGCTATGCTGAAATATAGAAACCATTAGACAATAAGTTTGATTAATATCTTGACAAAGCCTTTAGATGGACTATGAACTAGCCATTAGTTGGCCTTGTTCATCTTATCTTAACTACATTATAATGCATTTAGGTCATTCCCAAAAAGAAAGTCTTAAAAAATTAAGACCAAAAAACATTTCTTTAATTGGAAGGATTTCAAACTATACTTATGAATAGGAGTTACATTACATTATGAATTTTAATCTCTTTAAATGTAGGAGCCACTAATATTTATAAAACTCATTAACTTGCAATAACTCATTTAATCAAAGGTTTAAAATAAAAAACATTTGCTCGCCACAAATATAGTCCTGTGACATTTGTGTTGTTAGGCAAAGAATGCTTCGACCATGACTAGCAAAGAGAATTAATGTTCACATTTTTGTGGTTGTTATTACACACATATTGTAGTATATTCTGTAAAATATATATGTAAATAAGCTATAACTATTACAACAAACAATCAGCTGAATATATTAAAAGCCATGTTAAGTTAAAACTAAAGCAACTAACCTTTAATCCCAAGTTGCCACGCGCCAGCACTTGATCACCGATTTGTCGTTTGTTACCTAGTAGATCATTGCCACCTTGGCCAGTGTAAACAACGTCAACAGAGTTATCTACATCATCTTCATACATGTCGGACATCACAATGGCAACAGTAAGTGGTAACTTGTACTCGGGATACTCCTGCAAAAACAATTTATGTAAGGAAAGACTTTGGTTCAATTCAAAAACAAGTATTTTGAACCAGAATTCAAAAGTGAAAGGATGTTTGGGATTGCGGATTTTTTGCTTGTGGCCTATGAGCTTTTATGAAAGTGCTTTTTTCCTCACAAATAAGCAAAAGAACAACAAAGAATAGCAGTATTGGTAATTCCTTATTAAATATGTTACCTTCTGTAGACTAACTCCAATATAATCAATCCCACATAGCCAATGATTATGGAAACCAACAGTAACCATCTCGCACCGTGAGAAGAACTGGTGCCCAACATCAACCCCTGCAATCATAATGTCGTTTAGAAAACTTTAGCAATAACCCAAAAATAGACACACACATTCATTTAAGGTAACTCATAATATCTTAGAAATCATATAAAAAATAATTATGAAAAATAAACATAAATAATAATCTTATTTTACCAACCTGGGATTGATCCTATCCTGTTTTTGGGGACAAGTGTGAGATTGGAGTGTTGCATCTGCACATTCAAGTTGTTAAAACAATGTGAGCTTAAATTAAGTTCTTTGTGTAGCTGACAATGTACAATAACCACACAGACTGCATGTGTTTCTCACTTTCACATATAATCACAAATCATTTTTGGTATTAAGTTATAAGCTGTAGGTGCAATTTTTTTTCTTATCTTCCACTCACAGAGCTGACAAATAAAGTAGAGTGAAACATTAAGTTATAAGATGTAGGTGCAATTTTTTTTTCTTATCTTCCACTGACACGGAGCTGACAAATAAAGTAGAGTGTAACATTAGGAATATATACTATATATGATGAAAAAGAGTGACTTACCAATGACAAAGACTTAAGATCAGGTCTTTTCGCCTTGTTCTTCTCTTCAACTTCATCCTTATTCTGCAAAATTTTCTACATCATATTTTAATGTTTGCATAAACTAAAAAAGTTACAGCTCACACTTATTGAAGCATACACAAGTATATAAAGACAGCATACACCAGTATAAGTATTATAAAGCTTAACAAGTTCCGTAAGCATGAATGAAAGTAGGTTCTAACCTTTCGTTTTTTAGGTGAAGTTTTTTCATCTTCTTCACTTTTGCAGCCTTTCTCCCTTTTCTGTAAACAATTACATAAAAAGCTTTTAAGTTAACTAACTTCTAACAATTGAAACAAAGCTAAATAAGGTCCCAGTGTAAAAATGAGCACATCTAAATACTAACCTTAGCTTTAGCTTTTGGCTTCTTTGGTTTCTTCTCATCATCATCAGTCTTCTTGCACCTCATATCCTCCTCCTGTAAACAGTTTCACATACAAAATGTCACTTATATCACTTGTAAAACCATATATATGTTTGTGTATCAAAAAATCAACCAATCGTGAAAGTTAATCAACAAAATATTATTTCACTCTTACGATTAGAAATACTAATCCTGCTTATTTTTTGCCAAAATAAGCACTTTTCAGTGAGTACTATGTGAGCTGCTTATTTCAAAGCACTTAAAAATAAACTCATAAAGACCTTAAAGCAATAATTACTCCGGTGCTTGTTTTAGAGAGTGTTTGTTTAAGCTTATTTGTGGGCTTATGAGCTTATGTGATTTCGCCTTATTTTTCATATGCTCCAATTTTAGGCTTATTTTGACACCTTATATGAGCTTACTTTATCCTAATAAGCTTATAACAGCTTATTATGAATACTTATTTAACAACTGAAAACAACAACAAACAAGTAGTTGAAAACAACCTCCTAAAATGCCTGATTTGAACATAAACATTTCAAACACACAAATAAGCTCATAGATCTCAATATAGCTTATGAAAATTAAGACAAAAGCATATAAGCACACAAATAAACTTAAACTATCACCCCTCGAAGAGCTCATTATGAATACTTATCTAACAGCAATAACAACAACAATGACAACAAACAAGTAGTTAAAAAACCCTCCTAAAACGCCGGATTTAAACGTAAAAATTTCAAACACGCAAATAAGCCCATAGGTCTCAATATCGCTTATGAAAAATAAAACAAAAGTATATATGCACACAAATAAGTTTCAACTATCACCCCTTGAACAACTTATTATGAATACTTATTTAATAGCAATAACAACAACAAACAAGTAGTTAAAAACCACCTCCTACAACGCCAGATTTTGAACATAAAAATTTTCAAACACACAAATAACTTAAACTATCACCTCTTGAACAGCTTCTTACGAATACCTATTTAACAGCAATAAGAACAACAACAACAAACAAGTAGTTCAAAACAACCACCTAAAACGCCGGATTTAAACATAAAAATTTCAAACATACAAATAAGCACATAGGTCTCTATATAGCTTATTGTGAATACTTACTTAACAACAAACAAACAAACAAGTAGTTAATACCATCTTCCTAATACGCGCCCATAGGTCTCAATATACCTATTTAACACCAATAAGAACAACAACAACAACAACAATAACAACAAACAAGTAGTTGAAAACAACCACCTAAAACACCAGATTTAAACATAAAAATTTCAAACATACAAATAAAGCCCATAGGTCTCAATATAGCTTATTATGAATACTTACTTAACAACAAACAAGTAGTTAATACCATCTTCCAAACATGCTGGATTTTAACATTAAAATTTCAAATACACAATAAGCCCATAGGTCTCAATAAGTAGTTAAAAAACCTCCTAAAACGCCAGATTTAAACATAAAAATTTCAAACATACAAATAAGCCCATACGTCTCAATATAGCTTGAGAAAAATAAGACAAAAGCCCATAACAACAACAACACATCCAATCCGCGGGGGCGGGGTATGGGGGAGGTAGAATGCAGATCCTGCCCCTACCTAGGATAAACACGGAAGTAAGGAGACTGCTTCGAGGAAGACCCCCAGCAAGTTTGTGAGGTGGGAGTGCTCATAAGAAAAGTGCAACTGTGAAAGTGAGCAGTAACAAGAATAAGCATACATAAGACAAAAGGATAAAAACAAGCATATAAACATACATAGCCAAAAGAAAGAAAAACCAACAAAAGCACATAAAAGATAAGGACATCAACTTACGAAAAATAAGACAAAAGCACATAAACACACAAAAAAACTTAAACTATCACCCCTTGTACAGCTTATAATGAATACTTATTTAATAGCAATAACAACAGCAAAAAAAGTAGTTAAAAACAACCTCCTAAAATGCCGGATTTAAACATAAAAATTTCAAACACACAAATAAGCCCATAGGTCTCAATAAGACAAAGCAAATAAGCACACAAACAAACTTAAACTATCACCCCTTGAACAGCTTACTATGAATAGCAACAACAACAACAACAACAACAACAACAACAACAAACAAGTAGTTAAAAAAACCTCCTAAAGCGCCAGATTTTGAACATAAAAAATTTCAAACACGTAAATAAGCCCATGGGTCTCAATATAGCTAATGAAAAATAAAACAAAAGCACATATGCACACAAATAAGCTTAAACTATCACCCCTTGAAGCTTATTATGAGTACTTATTTAACAGCAATAACAACAACAAACAAGTAGTTAAAAACCACCTCCTAAAACGCCAGATTTTGAACATAAAAATTTTCAAACACACAAATAAGTGGACGAATCTATTGTATTTGAGGTATAAGTTGGTATATGGGGAAATGTTATTGGAGAAAGTGTATTGTTTTTAAGCAAGTTTTGGTAATTGATTTCTTGTGATCTGTCAACGTGTACTTTTTGTAGTACTAGTCTACACTCATAGACTCTCGATCATTTAGAAAGTAGGAAAAAATAAAAAGTCTAAAAAGTGTTCCTGGGTTGACAAGTGTCCCCCACCCAATTTATTTAAAAAATCTGCATAGGGGTAAAATCGTAAACTTACACGTTTTTTCTTTTTCCACCTCAAATTTCAAACGTACATATCTTTTAAACGACAAACTTTTAGAAAAAACCGATTTCACCAAAATTTTTAAAATTTAATCCTCTTTAATATGGTATAAATCTTGTTAATTATTTCATTTTTTTTTTTTTTTTACATATTCAGTGGTTTTTTATTTTTTTGATGTTTTTGGTATTTTTGACCATATTTTTTACCTTTAAATCTATCAAATCATGATAAACTTAAAACACGAAAGTCGTAGATTTTGGTTCACTCTTTATTAAGAAATTTGAATCACTCAAATTCGATATGATATGAGTGAGATATCGAATGTTAAAGATGACGTTTTAGTCATTTTTGTTGCACACCACGTGTTTGATGAAATGTCTTGCTTAGATTTTTTGTGTTAAAATTGCGTTAAATGCATTAATTTTTGTACCACAACGCATCACTAATCGTTTTATTAATATAAGATTAAAAAAGTAAAATAAACTGAGTTCTATTAAACTGAAATAACTTGTCGATACCAACCAACCAAAATCACTTTTCCATACCAACTGACAACTGATGAACAAAAAAATCTAATATTTATACGATTCATCAATTACATCAGATTGTTCCAGAAACTATTTAACCATACCAAGCAAACAAATATTCCAAACATTCATCAATTATATCAGATTGTTTTCACTTGACCATTGTGTTCACTTTCGAAGAAGAGCGCTAGCTTCTTCGAAATAAGCGCTGCTACGTTCGCAAATAGACTTCTTTGACATCTTTTGGAGCATTCTCTTTTCCTTCAGGCTTAAACTTTGATATTCATGAACCTCGCTCTCCACTATTTTTCTGTTCTCATTGGACTCAGACAATAGAATCTTTGCTAGGTACTTCTTTCTCAAGTCTTCCATCTGTTTGTCTTGTTCCTTTCCCTTGTTCCTTTCCTTCTCTTACAAATCCAGCATCGAATCACTAAACCATAGGTTTCTTTCCTTTTTTTAGCTTTTTTACCTATCCAATAAAACAAATAATTGTGAAACTGATGAACCTACTGAAACCAAAATAAACAAAAAATCAAAATAAAAGATGAAGCCAAACCAAAATAACCACAAACGCACTAGCAATAACTGATGATCCTACTTGCACAACAACTGATGAACCTACTTTTAAAAAACACTAGCAAATAATTGATAATCAAAAACACTAGCAATAACTGATGAACCTACTTTCAGTAACTGATGAACCTAATTTACAAATCCAGCAATAACTGATGAACTTAATTTTCAAATAACTGATGAACCTAATTTACAAATGCAGCAATAACTGATGAACCTACTTGCACAGTAACTGATAATCAAAAACACTAGCAATAACTGATGAACCTAATTTTCAAATAACAGATGAACCTAATTTACAAATGCAGCAATAACCAATGAACCTACTTGCACAATAACTGATAATCAAAAACACTAGCAATAACCGATGAACCTAATTTTCAAATAACTGATGAACCTACTTTCAGTAACTGATGAACCTAATTTACAAATCCAGCAATAACTGATGAACCTAATTTTCAAATAACTGATGAACCTAATTTTCAAATAACCGATGAACCTAATTTACAAATGCAGTAATAACTGATGAACCTACTTGCACAATAACTGATAATCAAAAACACTAGCAATAACCGATGAACCTAATTTTCAAATAACTGATGAATCTACTTTCAGTAACTGATGAACCTAATTTACAAATCCAGCAATAACTGATGAACCTAATTTTCAAATAACTGATGAACCTAATTTACAAATCCAGCAATAACTGATGAACCTACTTGCACAATAACTGATGAACCTAATTTTCAAATAACTGATGAACCTACTTTCAAGAAACACAAACGCACTAGCAATAACTGATGAACCTACTTACACAATAACTGAAATCAATATAAACAAAAATGCACAAACAATAACTGAAACCAAATCACAACGACAGCTATAGTAGCTAAAACAAACACCAACTGATGAACATATAAAACAACTATAGAAGCTGAATCAAATATCAACTGATAAAAAAAAAAGAAAAAAAGAAAAAAAAAACTTTTTTTAATAAAAAACAATTTTAAATACAAGCAAGCAACTTTATAATCCTAAAATTAAAAAAAAAAAAAAAAAAAAAAAAAAAAAAAAAAAAAAAAAGGACTTAGTTTATAACATCATTCGCATAACTCAAAAAACCCGTATAAAAAAATATTCTCACAAAATTTTACAAAATAGTAAAATTTGGGGGAAAATTAAATAAGAAAAATTAGAGAAATTAAAAACCTGGATAATGAAATTATATGTATGAATTAGAATAATTGATAAACTTACAATTAGGATTCATCTTTTCGAGTAGATTATCGGAGCTTTTGATAGGAAATATGAGAATCAAAACCCTAATTATTCCCCCAATTTTTTAGTGAGAGAATTGAGAGAGAATAAAGAGTGAAATGAATGTGAGTGAGAAGATGGAGGGAAGATAGATATGACCGCTTTTGTTTGTTAAATGACTTTTTTATCATTTTAATAGAACGGAGCATCCTTTTTTTCCCCAATTTAAATCAGACCGTACAATTGAATAATTAGATGATCGGACGGTAGGAAACTCTTTTTAGAATTTTTAATTTGCACCCTCTTTGTAAGGGATCGCAACCCTACACTCATATACCATAATGACTTTCTCTCAAAAATTTTAAAAATTACAATAAATTAAGCATAATTTATAATATTTTAATCGACACAATTTTTAAACTTACAACAAAATAAGCATAATGTACAAGAAAATAATCATGGTGTAATTTTCAGACTTACAACATTAATGCTATTAAAGTGGTCAATGTTATTAATGACTATAATAACTACTACTTACAAGAAAAAGAAATGTAATGTACAACACTTTAATGCACATAATTTTCAGACGTACAAAACAAGAAGCATAGTGCATAACAAAACATCACATTAATGTTATTTAATGTAGTTAATTAATTAACTTGTCAATAAATACAATTAATGTAATTATTAAAACACCCCTTACATAAGAAATACAAATTATCAAGTATATTGTACAAACAAATTAAACACAGTTATACAAATATTTAAGCCCGAACGGGCAACAGGCCAAATATGCTTGAGCCCGAACGGGCGCGGGCCAAACGGGCTCGAGCTCGAACAGGCACAGGCCAACGGGTTTCGAGTGTAGGATCTACCTTTGATAGAATCTCTGTGAGCTTGTATCTATTGCGGAATATAAATACAAACAGTATACTAAATACTTTGATCCTCTATGGATTGTTTTATTATTCACTAAGAATGTTTTTGACACGTACAGAATACAATGACCTTGAGTTCCTTTTATACTATAAGAAACCCTAACCTCTTTTACAAGAAACGTATATTCATAAAACTCTAGAAGATATTCTACATATCTTATCCTAAAATAACTAACTCTTATCTACAGATTAACTATATCCGCATAAACTAATGCATCAACAGAATCTATATAAGCTTCAGCAGTATCTATATGCTGACTTCAATACTTCCTTACAATCCTCCCCTAATCTTGCAGTTGACATGGTTAACTCCAAGATTCTTGATAAATCTTTATTTCCCAGAAGAAGAGGATTGAGTATGAACTTTAGCAGTAAAAAATCTTGATCAGCAGCATCTCTATGATCAGCAAAAACTTGAAACCACCATTCTTTGCAGCAACAAATGACAACATGTACATCAAAACATAATTTTCATACTATTCTCATCACTTCCAGGTGTGTTAACTCCTGTGAGATGTGAATCATTGAAAATAATGGATTTGATGTCTATTTACCAATAGCCATTACTACTGGAGTAGCCAAATGTTTCAGTTCACAAACTATGGTACACTGATGACCATATGATTTTTAGCAAATCATCAGCTATAAACGGATTTGAGATGTCTTTACCTGTAGTCGTTTGCTCAGGACTAGTCAATTATTTGGTGAATTAAATCACCTTGGTAAATTGAATACCAAATATGGTGTTCGACTGCCTTTACAACAAGCCATACACTTGTGGGCTAGCCAATTATTGGGAATCCACAAGGAAAAATCCATGGTCAATTGACAACCATCCAACTCTCAGCTGTTAAGCATGGGTGAGTTGAGAACCCAATAGTTTTTAGCAAACTATTACAACTATCAACAGATTTGACTTGTCTTTACCAAAGTTGTACCCTTTGGACTAGCCAACTTTTTGATGGAATAGTCAACATCATGGTAAGTTGATAACGAGATAAGGTGTAGTAAATAACCAACACCAAAACCTGCTTACACTACACAAAAGACTATACAAATCTGTTAGTTTTTTTTTTTTTTTTTTTTTTTTTTTTTTTTTTTTTTTTTTTTTTTTTTTAAATAAAGAAAATAAACAGACAAAAATCTACAATACCATTATCCAATCATCTTAGAGAAGTCTCAAGATGAATACCATGCTGAGCCTCCAATTCCATTTTAATGAGAAGACTTCTTCTGATTGCTCTAACTAGTTGTTCAGCATGATGCATATCATTCCCAATCATATCAGGAGGAACAGTTAATTTCACCTCCAGCATTTGCTTCATAACATCTATAGTGATTGGATATATCACATCTCCCCAGCAGTATAATGTTTTACCAGTAGTAGTGAAGATCATATGAACATCAGGGAGAAGAAAATATTTCCAATAATCTACTACCCAATCCTTTTGACCTTTCCAAGCATGAAATCCCTTGCCCACATAAGTATGAGAATCACACAACACATATAAATCTCCTACCAAAAACATATCAATCCCTTCAGGCTTATGAGATTTATAGTGATCTCTAACCCAGCCATACAATGAAATGATGTCCTGTCTATCCACCATATGTAAAATTTCACTAAGAAAAGTGAAATGCTTGGTAGAACCATCTTGTCTATGAAGCACATTAACCTGTCCTTGACATACTGAGGACTCAATAAGCTCCCATCGAACTACCTTTTCCCAAACAACAGGGTCTTCATCATCAGAATCAACATCAATAAAAGTGCTATCTTCTCCTGGCTGAGCAAGACCTTTAGGAGCCTTCCTCTTCTTGGTTACACTTTTCTTCCTAGTATTAGGAGTAGAAGGAGAAGAAGTATGTATAGTAGCCTTTGTGTCAGCAGAAACTTCATCAGTAGTATGAGTATCAGTAGGAACTGATTCTGAAGCAGCAATAGGAACAGTCTTTGGGTTATGAGAAGAAAGAGTCTCAGTAGTTGGAACATCAATAGAAACAGACTCTGGAACTTGTGGAACATCAGAAGAATCATCAGCAGGGACAAAAGTATGTACACTAGTATCCTTAGGTTCAGAAGGTGATTTTATGTCGTTTTAGTATAGTGATTATTTTACCGAAGAAATACTTGCGAAAGTATTTCCCCGGGTCGTTCTCCCAACGAAGGTAGAATGGAGTCGAGAAATTCGATTGCCAAATCGTGTCGTGAAAAGTGGAAAAGTGAAAAATAGTGAAGGTGAAATTCAAATAATGAAAAGTAATGATGAAATAAGTAGTAGTTACAAGCTATGTATGCACAAGTGTCTAAAATTGGAAATCGGAAATGCAAACGCGATATTTAAACGTAACGTATGAAATTAAACGCGACTTTTATACTAAAAATGATCCTACAAATGTGAAACAAGTTTCTAAAAATCTTAAACTATTAAAAAGAATTTTGAGAAAAAGAAAAATATTTTTTTGGCTTTTTATTTATTTTCTATGAATTTATTTTCTATTTATTGAATTAAAAAGTAATTAAAAATTAAGGAAATTGTAAAAAATAACGGGGAAAATATAAAATCTATTCTGAAAAATATAAAATATAATAAAAGAATTATCTAAAATATTTTTGTATTTTTAAAAGCTTTTTTTGATTTTTTTTATTGATTTTTGTTTATTAAAAAGGATTTAAAAATGATTAATAATAAAGGAAAATTAAGAAAAATAGTAAATCAACTAGGAAAAATCTGAAAAAATTCTGGAAAATCGAAAATATTATTCTAATACTAGGAAAAATAAGAAAGTTTAAATAAGCCCACTAATAAGCAGTTTAAATAAGCACTTCTACATAAAATCGCACCAAAAGCTTAGGGAATGTGTAATGGACCTAAACAAACTTAATGCAGCTCAAAAATCTCAAATAAGCCTTGCCCGTAAGCCAGAAAGCTCAGCCACATGTCCTATGTTACTAAAGCAAAAAGTGTGTAAACCTTCAACTTACAGGCACAAATAAGCAGTCTAAATAAGCTCTAAACATCAAGTTAAGCACAAAATCAAGAAGCTAGCTGTATAATCTATCCAGCAAGCCAAAAATCACACAATTGTGAGCTTATATGAGCTTATGAGGGGCTGTTGAAACGGGCTTGTTGGGACAGTAGTGAACTGATGGAGCAGGGCACATTTGGTTCAAATGAGCTATTAAGAGACTTATGTAAGCTAACTAAACAAGCTTACAATTTAGATTTAAGCACTGCTATCTCAAACTAGCACTATGAACTTTCATAAGAAAGAATTTCACTCCATTTCAAATCCATTTGATCTCTTAAATGTAACTCTAAATGTGACAGCATGAACACAAATTTCACCAGTAGTTTTGACTTATAAATTGCGCATAAATTTGCTACAGGGTACACTAATAGAACAATAAGCTAAAGGTACTGGTTAGGAGTCCGAATAAGCAATAGTGAATCTAAAATAGGCAGATTGGAAGAAACTAAAAGCACTAAACTAAACAATCTGCTAAAGGGCTGCTGTTGGTGCAGGGGTTACTAGGCTTAGGGGGGGCTGATGGAGCTACTCAAAAGCCTCAATAAAATTCCATAAAAATAAGAAGCAACAAGTTCAACAATTAGATAAAATGGATACCAAGCTTCAGCCAACAAAGATTAATAAAAAGCACATTAAAAATCAAAAGCAAAAACTGTTTGGGGATAGTAACTAACTGATGCAATTGGTGAAGAAATCAATGGTGTAAAAGATTTGAACACTAAAACTATTAATGCATAAATGTTTAATACCATATATGAACTAAGTCTATGCAATTACCTACAAGTAAATACCTCAAACAAAAATTATGCAACCAATAGAATTTTAGACAGCTTGATGAAATGAATTTTGGTAAACCAATGCAACTGCTAAGATATAATTTGAAAATACTAAAAATGACTTGAAATCTATTCTAAATTACAACTACAATCTAATGCAAATTGAATCAATAGCAAAATGGATCTCAAGCACCTAAACTTCCACTGTGCCAAACACCCTTTAAAAACACATCTGAACTATCTCATTAAGATTTTAAACAACCGAAAATCAAACCAATAATCAAAATGAGTCAAACAACTATGCTAGATATCAGATAAACAGCAAATCAACAACAAACAACTACTACTACTCACTATCACTGATCTACTAAAACTAATGCATATAAGAAGGAGTTTAATGGCATAACAATTCAAATGAAACAATCAAGCTCGAACACTAACAAGTCTACTGAATTAAGATCAAATTAAAACAATAAAACAGTGAAGCACTAAGTAACTCAGATTTAAACTAATAGAAGCAGAACATTAAATTTATTAAACTAAAAATGGATTAAGAACTTACAATAAAATCCCTAGCTGAACAAGGGATCATTTGAACCAAAGCCTATCTTTGGATAGGCGTAAAAAACACCAGTAAACATGATGCTAACAACAGAAAACCAGAATCATCATCATAAATTCCCCCTCTGACTTTCGTTGACTGAAACTCATGAATCAATTTTAAGCTAAAACAAAGTACACAACTCACTACAAGCTAATATTTAGCTTGAAATAAGCTGCTAAGAGCAGTAAATGAAAGCTTATAACACCTTTTAACTACTGAATTAAAGTTCAAAGTAATATGAGACAAAGAGATTAAACAGTAAACTTTTAAATTGGATTAATACTTGAAAGTAGAATTACAATATTTGAAATACAGATTTAGAAAACTGAATTAAAGCTATATAAATCTATTTTTACACTACTCCTAAGCTTTTACTACACTAAGTTTACCCCTTCTCCTAATCCTAAATAACTAACAGTCTTCAAAGTGTGGTGAGGAGGGGCTATTTATAGCCTGAAATGAGGAGCGTGGGTATCTCTGGAAGGCTCTAGATCTCTTCTTTCGTCCCTTGGATCAATCTCCCAATCATAAGCTTAATCATTGACCCTTGGATTGGTGTGATGACCTGTTTGGACCAATCAGGAGCTTCTATTCATCCACCTTGGCGATCCTGAGCTACTACACACCTTGCCACGTTGGAGATTCCAAGTACTAAGCTCAAGAAGGGTACAGAGGGTATTTCAAGGTGGGAGGAAGAAGGATGAACAGGATTGAGCGGGGTGGTTTTGGGTTTTTATAATTTTATTATGATTTTGACTAATATTGGGGGTTTGACCAATGGGTCGGTTTTAAAGGTGTAGTTTGGACCCGAGTTAGCAGTAAAATGGGGTTGGGCTTGGTAGTGATGAAATGGATTTTGGGTTTATGTTGGATTTTTATGGCAGAATTTTGGTTTAGTAGTGTGATTGAGGATTTTTTAAGTTAAAACCTTTAGGACCAAAATTGTAAAAATGGTAAAATCCAAGGACACTTTAGCCATTCTTCATAAAATATAACCAAGGATCTTTCCTGCTAATTTGTGATTCTTCTAGGGTTATTTTTGACACTTTGAGCAAATGAGATCCATAATTGAGAATTCCTTCCCGGCTTCGGCTCTTGAACCTTCTTCCAATTCTTGTGCTTGTGTTGTCGTATTTGCTCGTTTTTTGTCCAATATTCACATATATATACCTGCACATGCAAAAACACAAAAACAACACATATTTGGCATATATGGTCGGGTTTTATGTCATTTGGGTCCAATTTTGGTCAAATAAAAGGTGTGTAAATTAATACACACCAGAAGGCTCTTCAGCCTTATCAGGAGAGGGTTTGTTTGAAGTATCAGCAGGATCATCGACATGAGTTAAGACTAAGGGAGAATGAATGTTACCCTCATTGGCAAATAAAGACTCAGTAGAATCCTTTGGAATGTCGGCAGAATCATCAAGCCTCAATCTTTTAACAGCAGGCTCACCCAGAAGTCTTCCATGCTTCTCCAAGGAATCTTGAACATTGATGCCTGACTTATGAAGAATAGAGATAAGCTTTTCATAATAGAGATAAGCTTTTCATATTCTGTAGATAACTTAGTGTCTGAAAAACCCCAAACTTTCTTCCTGGTCCACCCTGAACCATACATAGCACAACCCTGGTTCTTGACAAAAGTTCTCATGTAGTCTCTGATCTGTGCTCTAGTTCATGGTTTGTCTCTCTTCTCCTTGGCTTTTCTCTCTGCCTCAGCTTTCTTTTTGAGTTTAGCAGCTTCAACCATCCTCTCAGCAAAGTCATCATCATGAAATGCATCACCAAGTACAGACTTTGCTAAATCAGGACGAGAAGAGACTTGAGTAGCCAAGTTATCCCAATGCTCAGCAGATAGATGTTTGGATATTTCATCCAGCTCCTTTTGTCTTTCAGCAGGTAGAGTATGAGTAAGTGGATCACCCATTTTATCCAAATCAGCCTGTATCTTTCTAGCAAGAGCCTCGGATTCCTTCATTTCTGTAGCCCTCTTAGCCTCAGCAGCATCCTCTTTAGCTTGCAACTGTGTTGCTACCAGCTCACTTATCTTTTCATTAGCTAGTTCCTGTTTAGATTTTTGTCTTGAAGGAAGATCTTGTTCAACCACAACAAATTGTCGTTTATCCATCTGAGTGGAAGTAGCATCAGTAGGAATAGAATGCTGATCAGCAGAAGCCTTTTCAATAGAAGCATCAAGACCATCAATATGTGTATCTGCTGATTTATCAGCAGGAACCACCTTAGGCATTGGATCAGCAGATGTCTTCTTGCTAGGTGAGGCCACATATTCTTTACCAGCAACAAAGAAAGTTTCTCCTGACTGAGTAGCATTTATAGAAACCTTGTCAGTAGAAACATCACTCATATCAACATCAACAGAATGGGAAGCATCAGTCTTTCTTTGATGTTCTGCCAAATACTTTCTCCTGATATAAAGCACCTTCTTAGCCTTAGGAGAGGATGTTTCAGCAGGTGGAGCATTTGGTACATCCTTAGCAATAGTAGCATCATCCTGAGCACTCTCTACAGTTGTGGTAGCAAAAAGATGAAGCCTTTCCTTTTATGTGTCTTAAGCTGAGTCTCCAATTTCTTGACCTTTTTCACCAAGGTAACCACAGCTTCTCCAAGAGTTCTCTTTGTTTGCTTAAGATCTTTTTCCAAGGTGTCCACCTTTTGCACATACATGTTCAATAAAAGAGACAAGGAGGTGAGAGTAACAGGACCTTCAGCTCCACCTACAAGGATATCTGAGGTATTTGGAGCATCATTAGTCCTGACAGGAGAATTATAAAATCCTGCATCTAGATTCACATTTTCCTCAGAATAAGGTCTTAATTGACTTGGTGTGGCAAGTCTTGTTATCTGTGGGGAGTGTACAGGTTGGTCAGGGCCAAAATCCTCAGGTGCCACATGCTCAGTAGGAGCATCAACACCTGGTGAGGGTATAAGTGTAGGAGGTCTAGGTGTAAATGGCCTTGGAGATGGTGGTGGTTGGGCATCAGCAGCAACTGATGCACTTGTATCAGGAGCAACTGAAGGACCCTCAATAGAATCTACTAGTGCATTAGCATCAGCAGGTGCTTGACCGCCAGCAGTTGCATCAGCAGTTGCATTGCCATCAGGCAACATAGCAGGTAATAAAGGCCTATGGTCCCCATTGTATTTTGTTTGCATAGAAGCAAATAGTTTGCTAGACAAACTCTTAACAGGCATATGGGTAATGTCATTGGTTTGAATACCTAAGATTATTTGAAGAAACCTAAGATACATTAAAAATTTAAGTTTGGTATCCTTAACATTTTTAACCATTTCATCAAATATGTACTTAGAGAAATTAAAAGTTCTACCCTGAGATAAGCACACAATGGCAAGAGAAATATATGTGGAGAATTGATCCCAACCTCCATACTTAGAGCTCATACACTAAAGCAGAGTGTGTGTCAAAAATCTCCATTTAGGGCAAATTTGATTTTTGTACCAGACCTTCCCATCTCCAGCATATCCAATAGCCTGAAGACCTGTAAGAATCTCCTCCTTAGGCACCTCATGCTCTCCACCTTCATCATCCAACTTTAATTGAGCCCTAACTAATGACTCTGTAGTTACATATTCTTCCCTATCAATAGTAGCCACAATTTCCGTTGGTTTATCTTCAACAGACCTTACTTGAGTCGTTCCCCAAAATTGTTTAACCAAAGTTTCATGTATAATGTCAAGGTATTGTGTTAAAGCAAAGTGAATCTTTGACCTTTTGGAGAAATTCCATCATCTGAACATAATGAGCATCCCCTTTACCGTGACCTAAGAAAGCTTGTTTGTTGTAATCACCTTTGAATAAAAGTTCTGCCATTGATTGATAAGAGAGAGTAGGGTTTGAATGCAGAGAGGTTTTGAAATGGTCTTTGAGTTTATAAGGAGAGGGAATTAGTTATCTGTGAGTGGGATTTGCACGTCTAGGTTATTTGAAGTAAATTTCCAAACGTGGAGTGTAATTGGCAAGAATCGTGGAAACAATCTTTGACCAATATTTGACTTTAATAAAATCCCAAATAAAACTGACTCGTCAGCAGAAACCAAGTCAAACAGCAGGAATCAAATGGTCAATCAGCAGAAACCTACTTAATGTTGACTACGGTCAACCATTCCATCCAACAGCAGCAATGAGATGGGTCAATCAGCAGAAACACTCCATCAGTGGTAACCATTATTCAGTAAAAATCTCTTTTGTTAGTCAAACTTTCTTTCCCAATTACGTGTAAACCGCCTAGCATTAATGGTAATAACTTCTTCGAAACACGAGACTTAATTAGCTTTATAAATAGAGGGTAAAAATCCCCAAATCTTCACCAACCCCATTTGCAATCCAAATCCCTAATTAAAAGTCCATAACCACACATTAAGAAGCAACCATGAAATCAAACCCGAGTGTCATCAATATTTCATCTGACTCCTCTGATTCATCGGAATCACTGACTTCTCCATCACCAGTCCAAGTGCCAACCCAATCGAGAGGACTCACAAAAGAACAAGCGAAGAAGAAGAAACATGATGTGGGTGCTTCAAGAAGAGGCCCGAATCCTGCAAGGTCCTCATAATCTTCTAAGGATCCCAATCCTTGGATCGCTTATCAACCACCACCGCGTGAACTCGTGTCACCCTTCATCTGGACCTCGTCTGATGTAGAAGAAGATCATGATCTTTACCAGCTTCCCTCAACACTAAAGAGACCCCAATCCTCCCGTCCAAGACCACCACCATGACCAAGAAGATCAAATCCTCCTCTGCCAGAGGCAAGAGAAGTGGTGATTGGGGTCCCTTGCCCTCAACAGTATGAGACCTTCACCAGGAACAAGAGCAATACCAGGGTTGCAGAGGTGATAGGGAAGGGAAAAGGGAAAGTAGAGTAGTGGTGGCAGGGTTAATAGGCTAGGTGTTAGGTTTTGGGATTGTTTTGCTTATGTCAGGAACATGTAACTTCATCCTTCTTGTACTTATGATGAATATCAATAAAGTTTTATTTCTTCTGCATTATCTCTTGATTAGTCATCTGCTTTGATTTTTGAATGAAAGTTATTGAGTTCTTTGCTACTGATGAATACACATTCCACTGATCTAAACAATATTGACAGAATCTATCAGCAGGAACACATATCCAACATCTTTTATGATCATACTTCTGATATGTTTTAAAGTCATCAGCAGCAATTGGTCAAACCATAGAATAACACATTCGTAGAATCTTGTTTATGGTCAACTTGTTAATTTAGTAAATATCACATACTCAACTACCTCCCATTAAGTTACATTAACTCTCAATAACTCCAAATCAGCTCTATAAAGAGGCCTTTAAGTGACAAGTTACTCAAATCAACTACATACTAGTACCAAACACACCAAAAGCTTTCCAACAACACCAGTCATGAACCCCAAGTCCAATGTCATTGAAATTTCTTCTGATTCATCTTCTGACTCTACCTATGATATACCCTAAATTAGGAGGGCATATTACAACATTGGTGAGGGACCTTCTGAGGTCTATCCATCTCCTGCTTCATCAGAGGAAACTCTAAATCCAACTCCCCTAACAGTTATTCTCCCAGACTTCACTCCAGTCACTGAGTTTCTCACTATTGAGATGGAAAGAGTTGTTGTTGATATGAGCAAAATCTCAGTCCCTGTGGAGCCTCAATCTTCCCAAAGGTACAAAGGTCCACTCAAAGTTGTCCTAGGGCTTGCTGCTCCCAAACTGTGGGACAAAGTTATGCAATCCAGAGGGGTCCACAAGAGAATACCTGGCCCCAAGGACCTGGGAAAGGGGAAGAGGAAGATGGAGTAGGAGTTCGGGTAGGAGTAGGTTGTGGGGTAGTTGTCTTTTGAGGTTGTTAGTTGTCATGTTGTTTGTTGATCTTGCTTGTAATCCTGAATCACTGTTTGGTTGAAGTACTCCTTGTAATGAATCCTAATAATGAATAAAAATTCTAGTTTCTATTTTCTTTTATTCAACTGATATGTGATATAGTGATCTTTATCCATCAGCAGAAACAGAAACCTGCAAACCAAACACTAAAACAGAACACAAAAGACAAACTCATACAAAATTGTTAGTCTAATTAAAAATAAACCTGTAAAACAAAATTAGCAAACATAATAATATACAAACTTTACAACGTCAATATCAATCCTCCCCAAAGGCATATGCCTCCCTTCAGGCTTATGCCTCCCCTCAAACATAGCATTCAAGGGTTAACCATCCCAATGTGGACAACTAAGTGGTTAAACCTAGGTCCATCAAAATCCTTTGTTAATAAATCAGCCATATTATCATCAGTATGAATTTTAAGCACCTGAATTAAATGTTTCTCATTTGCATCCCTTATAAAATGGTGCCTAATTTCAATATGTTTAGTTCATTGATGAAAAACTGGATTTTTAACAATTGAAATGGTACTTTGATTATCAATATAGATTTTAGTGTTCATGAAGTTGAACCCATAATCAAGCATTTGATTTTGAATCCAAAGTACCTGACCATAACAGTTAGCAGCAGCAACATATTCTGCTTCAGTAGATGAGGTGGCCACAATCGTTTGTTTCTTGCACGACCAAGAAATTAGCCTTCTGCCAAGAAATTGACAACCTCCTGTTGTGGATTTCTTGTCCAAATTAGCTCCAGCATAATCACTGTCACTATATGCTTCCAACACAAATGGTGAGTCTCTTGGATACCAAAGACCTAACTTATGTTGACCTTTTAGATACTTGAAAATCTTCTTCACTGCATTTAGGTGGGAAGTCAATGGAGTGACTTGGTGTCTTGAACAAGCACTGACAGCAAAAGTGATGTCAGGTGTTGAAGCTGTGAGGTACATGAGTGAGCCAATCATGGTTCTGTATAGATGAACATTGACAGCTTCAACTGGTTCATTCTGATTCTTAGGCTTTGGAGGTTCATAGGGAGTAGTTGCAGTCCTCAATAGTTCGAAGTCAAACTTCTTCAAGATGTCTCTTACATATTTCTCCTGATTGATAAAGATCCCTTCAGGTTGTTGTTTGACTTGTAGCCCCAAGAAAAATGTCAGTTCCTCCATTGCACTCATTTGAAATTCACTCTTCATTAAATCTTCAAATTCCCTGCACCAGGCTTCTTTAGTGGAACCAAAGATGATATCATCCACATAGACTTGGACAAGAATGATATCCATGGAATTATTCTTGATGAAGAGAGTCTTATCAATAGCTCCTCTTCTATAGCCATGCTCCAAAAGAAATGTTGATAACCTTGCATACCAAGCTCTTGGTGCCTGATGAAGACCATATAGTGCTTTGACAACCTTGTACACCTTCTTTGGATTTTGTGGGTCTTCAAAGCCTTTTGGCTGAGTGACATAAACTTCCTCTTCAATCTTGCCATAGAGAAAGGCACTCTTCACATCCATCTGATACACCACAAAACCCATGTATGAAGTAAAAGCCAAAAAAAGCCTAATGGCCTCAACTCTAGCTACAGATGCAAAAACTTCATCATAATCAATCCCTTCTTATTGTCTAAAACCCTGAGTAACCAATCTTGCTTTGTTTCTGACCACAATTCCTCTTGCATCCCTCTTGCATTGGTAGCGTAGGGATTGCACCAGGCTTTACCTCTCAAGGGATCTTGAGAAGCTTACAACCCCCACCAGGCAGTGTACCTGATCGATGTAGTATAGTATAATGACAAGTACCGGGGGATTGATCGTTCAGCTAGGAATAGTGTCGCTAGGATTAGAAAACCTAAATACTAGATCTAGAGATGAGGGATGATTCTTTTTGTATTTTTATATTTTTATATTTTTAAGAAAGCAAATTAAAATCTCGGGTTTTGAAGGATTTGGGCGGAATTAGTTGCTAGTCAACTAACCCAATACTAAAGATACAATCAAAATAAAATACTAAAATGAAAATAAAACTATTTTAAATTAAAGTTGTGAGAAATATGTGGGAAAAATGTGTTTACTTAGATTTCACTACTCCCTGGATATCTTTTACACGTTAATTACTTGTTATAGTTGCGTGGATGACGGATTGTATTCCTTAATACCATTCATGGGGTGGCGTACTTACTTCCCCAATCCTATGAGTGCCTACTTCACTCCTATGTCGAGCCTGCAAGAAGCTCCTAACATGGGATCATTAGAATTTACTCATGCATTAAATACAACCAATAAAACCTAGTACACATCGGTTCATGTTTCCTAAGACGTTCAAGCATGTTACCAATTGGAGATCTGCCATTTTTCTTAAGCCTAACATTGAAATCATTCATCCAATACAACCATAAACAAGTAATCAACACATAATCAACATCTAGGTTTCATTAGATCTAAGCAAACACAAGATAGATCTAGCCTAACATGTTGAAATCAAGACAAGCACAAGATATAGACAACCAACACATAGACATATTGATTGAATTAAGAAAAGACTTATCTCAATAACACATGTAAGGTTTCAAGGGTTGAAAACCCTTGAAAAGCTGTAAAATTCGTACAAGGTTCAGCCCTTGGGTTTCTCCACACCAGTTCCTCTCTAATGAATGAAAATTAGAAAACTATATATAGATTTTAGAGGCTGACGGCGTCAAGAACAAAGGTGTGACGCCGTCATCTCGCCGCCAAATAATTCCTCGGACTGCCTTGATCTACATCTGACGCCGTCATGTATTCCTCTTTTGCAGGCCGTCACACATTTAACTCTTGACGCTCTACTTGTGACGCCTTCATGTTTGTACTGGGTCGTCATGGTTTTTACTCTTGACGCCGTCATACACTGTTTCAGCATGGAAAATTAAGTCTTTGGCGTTTTTTTCACTTTTATGCTCCAAAAACGTACGAATTGCTTCCTTTTCCAGATTTCACTCCCAAAGTACTTAAAATCACAAAAGGAACGATTTAGGGCAATATTTGATCAAATAAATTCAATTCCGAGCTTAAATGACCCCCTAAAAATGGATCATTTTTCGCCTCATCATGCATTTTAAAATTCACTTAGTCCCAATTGCAAATTTTCCTGCAGGCAGATCAACAAGTACCAATACATCTTGATTCTTAAACTGTTGCATCTCTTCCTGCATAGCCTCTACCCAACTAGGATTATTCAAGGATTGGGAAATACTGGTTGGTTCAACTTGAGATAGGAAACAAGCAAACAAACAGTGTTGTTGATCTGTATGATTGTCTCTTTTCTGATTAGTAACATAGGTGAGAAAAGCACATTGTCCAAACTGTGTATTTTTCACTGCACTTCTAGTTAGAACCATAACATTGGGATCACCAAGGATATTGGTTTGAGGATGAATGGTATTTATCCTCTTAGTGGGATTAGGGTTAACCTCAACAAAAGTGTCAAGATTGGTCAGAGTTGGAGCAAAATCATCATCATAAGAAGCTGATTGGAAAATTCCAGCACTTTGTCTATGATTGCCAAGGTCTGAGGGGTTGGGAAACCTTGTAAAAGGTTTATCTAAGCTTGTGGATGTAGCAGTAGAAACAGGTACAACAGCAGAAATGCCATCATGAGTATTGACATCAGTAGCAACAGGGGATCCATCAGCAGAAACTGTGTTTCTGCTGGCATCTAGAGCAGCTTGTCTCAAGAGTGCCTCAGTATCTTGAGCAAACTCAAGACCAAGCCTCTTAGCTTCTTCATTAGCTGCATGTTCTTGCTTTTGAAGTCTAGCAAGATCTTCTGCATATGTTGAGTTATCCACATCATCAACAACTTTGTCATCAGAGGCTACTTTATTAGTAGGAGTTGCAACATGAATAGGAAGAAAGGAAACAACAATAGTGGGTTCATCACATTCTGAATCACTGTCTGAGTCATCTTCCAGGGTACCTGAAATGTTAGTAGATGACTCTTATGTACCTGTAGATGGGTTAGTTTTAAATCTTGTATACCCCAAGTTATCTGTCAAGTAGTCAAGGTGAAAGTACCATTCATGACCTTTACCCTGAACATTTTCATTGTCTTCCAGAAATCTCAGGTTAAAAGTCTCCTCAATCTTCTTTGCAGCCAAATTATATACCCTGTAAGCCTTACTATGAGCTGAGTAACAAACTATATACCCTTCTGCAGCTTTTTCTTCAAACTTTCATAGGTGATCACTTGTATTCAGGATAGTCACTTGACATCCAAAAGGTTTAAAGTACTCAATGGTAGATATCTTCCCAGTCAAAAGCTCATAGGGTGTTTTATTATGTGGTCTTGTAATCAGCACCCTATTTAGTACATAACAAGCAATGCCTACTGCTTCAGTCCAAAACATAGTGGGAAGTTTAGAGCCAGCAAGCATGGATCTTGCAGCCTCTATCAGGGTTCTATTCTTCCTCTCAGCAACTCCATTTTGTTGTAGAGTTCTGGCATTACAATAATCCCTTTTTATACCCTTGGTCCCACAGAGTTCAATGAGATTGGCATTTTTGAACTTTGTTCCATTATCACACCTTATCCCTTTTATCTTCTTGTTAAGTTGGTTTTCAATGAGAGCCATATACTCTTTTAGAATCTGAAAAGTTTGGTATTTAGTCCCCAAAAAGAATACCCAACTAAACCTACTATAATAATCAGTGATCACTAGACAGAAGTACTTACGGTCAATACTTCTGATGGATGTTGGACCAAAAAGATCCATATGTAGCAGCTGCAAAGGTTCTGAAATGGTGCTCACAGCAGTGATGGCTTTATAAGAAGCCTTGTGTTGCTTTCCTTTGTTGCATGCAACACAGTTGTGTTCATTTGTGAAGATCTTGGAAGGAAGTCCATGAACCAGTCCATTCTTAGCAGGCTTGTTGATAGCCTTGAAGTTTACATGTGCCATCCTTCTGTGCCATTTTGTAGATTCATCCAAGGATGCTTTGGCCACCAAGCATGCTAGATCACCTTCTGGCTTGACATCATTCAAGTTGAATATGTAAAGATTATGATTTCTTGGAACCCTTAGCAATACAAGACTCTCATCAGGCATTTTGAAGTCTTGTGATATAATAAGACAGTCCTCCTCAGTGAATAGCACATGAATCTTTTTGTCACAAATTTGTGAGACAGAGAACAAATTAAAATTTTGTAGCTCTTTCACATAGTAGACATTCTCAAAATCCACCTTTGGAGTTCTGATGGTTCATCTTCCAGTGATCCTTCCTTCTCCACTTCCAAATGTCACTTTGCCTCCATTAAAAGGCACAAAATCATGTAGCTTCTCTTGATTCACAGACATGCTTCTAGAGCAACCACTATCAACAATACCTAAGTCTTTATTTAAAAGAGGATGTTCCTACAACAACAAAATATACAACAACATGGGTACCATAGAGAGACTCAAGTCATGAAAGACTTGAGCCTGCCTTGATGTTCATTAGAATGAAGCTATGTAGATGAGTTAGATCCACCATTGTTCCTGGAACCTCTGTGTACAAATGGTCTATTGAATTTCCAAGAACAATCTGCTGAGGGCTTTACAGCAGAATCCCAATATGCCCTTCCCAAAAAACATTGGGTCATAACATCCAGACCAATAACCAAGTTGAAAGTAATTATTGATATATCCAGAAAATGGTCTAGCAACATGCCTATTCCTATCAGCAGTAAAATATCTACCAGTAGAAACAGACCCACCAGCAGGAACAGACCTATCAACAGAAACTGAGTTGGTTCTGCTGGTGGTGTGGGTTGCCTGTGGAACATATGAGGGTTTGGAATGAACATTGGTCCACTTTGGTCTGGGTCTATTATGAACAACAGAAACACCCATCCACTTTTCATAAAAATCACAATCCTTAATCAAATGCAACTTACTACCACAAACAAAACATTTATTCTTTCTAGAAGATTTATTCAAACTAAAAGATGTCTTATCAACCACAGAATTATTCAAACAAACACTGTAAATAGAATTGTTTTGTAATGACTGAAAGTAATTGTTTTTCAATGAATTAAATAACAAGTCTTCAGGAGAAGTTGTCTTTGAAATAACTTCTTCAGCAACAACTCTAGAGTCATTAGACTTGACAGAGGACTTTGGTGAATCTGACTTGGTCTTGGAATCACAACTGGCATAACTAGATGTAGAGGTCTCTGAGGTCTTGTCATTGAAAGAACAAGAGACACATTCATTAGAATCATTACTAGAGACACTCCTAGAGTCAGGGAATCATTAGTCCTAGTGCCAGTGTGCATCTGTGATTCAGCTAAGTCCAAATTGTGGGATGTGGGCTTAGAGGTTCCTATGACAGTGGGAGAGACAAAGTCCTTAGATGTACAAACAGGGTTTGACAAGTCACCTGACATTTTGCCATACAAATGATGTAAGCCATCAAAGTCTGAGGTAGTGGTGGTTGGCATAAATACTCCTCTAATTGATCCTGGAACTGCATGCATCTCACCTTCTTTTAAGAATTTTACAGGTTCAAGGTTATACTTACTTTTCTTATATGAATTATGGTGTACATCTGCACCTACATATTTCTGAAAAGCCTAAACCTATCTCAGATGTTACAGACTGACTACTATAGAGAAAACTAGCTAACCTATCACCTGAAATTAGCCATTCTTTATGCCTAGCCACTTCCTTATCAAACTTATCTTGCAAAACTTGTTTCTCTAATTCAACTATAGCCTTTTCTTTTTCAGAAAATTTTAACTCATTACTAGTCATCTCTAAATCCCTTTTTAGCACTCTAATTTTCTCCTCATAAGCCAATTGATTTTGTTGAAACCAAACCTTTTGTTTTTCTAATGTTTTAACAGATTCTTTATTAGCTTGAGCCTCAATAAAACTGATTTTATATTTTGGTTCCATATCATCATAAGCTTATTTAAGAGCATTGTATTTTCTATCACACCCAAAAACACAACCAGATACCTGAGGAGATATGCCCATGAAGGCAAATTCAGCATCACAACTAGCCAGGCAGGAGATTTGTTGAGAAGTACTGCTTGTAGCATCATCAGTATCATGCTCATTCCAATCAATGCAGGCATCCACAGCAGTCACCAAAGCCTTTGTATCTCCAGCTTCCAACTCCTTTTTCTTGTAGGCTGAGTATCTTGTATTGTCTTCAGCCTTCTTAGCCTTGCACTCTCTTGAAAAGTGTCCTATCTCTCCACATGAATAGCACTTCACCTTTCTACAGTCAAATCGAGCTTGATCTCTTCCGTTAACATTGAGCTTTCTCCCAGCTTTTTGCTCAAACCTTCTGACTTTGAGAGAAAGCATTACCATTTGCCATTTTAAGTCCAACTCTTCCAATGCTAGCTCTTCAATCTGCTCAAAATCTTCATAAGCTAGTTGCTGCTTTTGATCATAGTCAGCAACTGATACATGGGAATTGCACCCTCGCAACAGGTTTTACCTCTCAAGGGATCTTGAGAAGCTTACAACCCCCACCATCCAGTGTACTTGATCGTTGTAGTATAGTATAGTGATAAGTACCGGGGGATTGATCGTTCAACTCAGGAATAGTGTCGCTAGGATTAGAAAGCCTACTAAACTAGGTCTAGACGTGATGGATGGTTCTTTTTGTATTTTTTATATTTTATGAAAGCAAGTAAAATCTTGGGTTTTGAGGGAGTGGGTGGAATTAGTTGCTAGCCAACTAACCCAATTAACTAAGATGCAATCAAAATAAAATAAAATAAATAAAAATTAAACTAATTTACTAATGTGGTGGAAACAATAATGAGAAAAGTTGTGTTTACTTAGATTCCATTACTCCCTAGATATCTTTTACAAGTTGATTAGCTTGTTACAATTGCATGGATGACGGGTTATATTCCTTAATACTAGTCGTAGGGCCGTGTACAATATTCCCTAACTCTATAAGATCCTACTTCACTCCTATGTCGAGCCGTTAAAAGCTCCTAACATGGGATCATTAGAATTCACTTATGCATTAAATACAACCAAAAATCGTAGTACACCTCCGATCATGTTTCTTAAGACGTTCAAGCAAGTTATCGATGGAAGTCTGCCAATTTTTTTAAGCCTAACATCGAATACAATCATCCGTAACAATTATAAACAAACAACCAACCCATAATCAACATCTAGGTTTCACTACATCTAAGCAAACATAGTAAAAGCCTAGCCTAACATGTTAAAAGAAAGATAAACATAAGATAGAATCAAACAATACATAGACATATTGAATGATTATTGAAGTACTTATATTTATTCAAACATGGAAGAAAGAAGGGTTTGAAACCCCTTCAATATGCAGGAAATTCGACCTAGGGTTTATGCACAACTTGTACCTCAAAAGTTCCACACATTACAATGAAAAATTGGAAAAACATATATAGACATAGCATCCTGACGGCGTCATGTGTTAGCCTCTGACGCCGTCAACTCGCCGCCAAGTTGAAATTCGTATTGCCTAGATCAACTTCTGACGCCGTCATGTAGAAAAACACTCTGGGCCGTCACTAGTATTTGGACCCTGACGGCCCTGGTGACGTCGTCAGGCCAATAACAAAGAAAATGTTCTGGGCCATCACGTTATGAGTTCCACATCCACCTCTTTTGCCACTCTTGATGCCGTTACTAGTAAAGCCTTGACGTCGTCAGGTACTGTTCCAACAAGGAATTTGAGACTTTGCCGTTTTCTTCACTTTTATGCTCCAAAAACGTCCAAAATGCTTCATTTTCCAGATTTTTCCTCAAAAGTACCTAAAATGACAAAAAGACCGATTTAGGGCAATAATTGATCAAATAATCTCGAATTCGGGCTTAAATGACCCCTTAAAAGCGGTACACTTTTCGCCTCATCAAATACCCTTACACTTGAGATTTGCTTATCCTCAAGCAAATGTGCTTTTATTCTAATCAAAATACAAGTTAGGGGTCATTTAACACTAATATAAAAGTAATTAAAACAAATAATCATTCCACAAAAAACCAAAAACAAGCACGGAGGTCATACACTAGCACCTCACAAATACTGTTTAGATACTCACATCTCTCGGGTGTAATAAAGTATATATCACAATATGGAAATGGAAAACATCTCTCACTACCTGTCATAGCAAATAGATTACTATAGGCTTGGGAAAGGATCAAACATCCACCACTTGGCGTAAGCACCTAAGATAAACTATCAAAGAGGTCTTTTAAAGGGTTATAACGTTAGGTGTAGGGATATGGAAAACACTGTTTTGTTGGATAAAGGCAATATTTACTGGTGGCGAGTTAATCATCTTGGTTAATTACATGTACAATATGGCGTTGCTAAGCCAAGACTCGACTCGACTTAAGCTAATAAATCAAAAATAATAAAAACATAAAACAAACATAGAATGAAACGGGATGGTAGTCCGTTTTTTTTTTTTTTTTCATACACTTTTACCCTACCATCCAAAATAATACATCATAGGGAATGTACATTCCCCTTACACTTGAATTTTTACATACTTTATAATAAACTACTCTAATGACTCGAATCAAGATAATCAAAACACTTGGAGTGCTTTTTAAGATTAATGCACATATGGGGGTAATAAATGATGTTCTTCCCCATTACTCCAAAACACTAGTACTTTACCCATGAGTCCCAATCGTCCCAAAACAATATGTACAAGATATGACTCGACTTAGCAACCATGTAATCAATTAGATAATTAACTAATGGTTTAAACATGTAACAATAATGCACTAAAGATGAGTGCATACACGGAAGGCTAAGGCGATTTGGTAGCACATTTGGGTGGGTTGTAACAAATTCTTCCTTTAAGTAAAATGCTTAAAGTTAGAAACGAAAGGATAGGCTCGGAGGGGTGTAATAGGGGTATCGTGTACTAAAAATGAGTACAATGCTAAGGTGTGGGAAAATTAATTGACTTTACTACTCAAGTAATATGACTTAAATTGTCAAGTAATTATGATACGGGTTTAAACACAAGGGTGATCCTAATGCCTCTTATCATGTAGTAAATCCTACTACACGAATGTAGTCTCACTAGCGGTCTCGGGATGCATCACTAACGCAAGTTCTAGAATCTAAATGCTACCGGTTCACTCATAAGCACTAATAATAAATGCTTTTCCTATCAAATCTAAAGGCGAACCTCACATATTTTGGTGGAAAATTTTTCTGAATGGTACGGTTTGTGCTAGTCATACAACTCTTATCCATGAGACGCTTGTTAAGGCTAAAGTTTCACTCCTAAATGTTGTTAAAAAATTTAAATTTGGCGCTAAAATTACACTAACAAGTATTTCTCTTAGTTTTATTACACACCTACCATCAAACGAACAAAGTGCAATAGTATCCTATAAGGTATCATCATTTACCCTCCCCTTACACTTAGGATGAACATTATCTCGAATGTTCAATTAAAGGATGTAAAAGTAAAATAGGTAAAATAATGAAAACAAATACTCCTCTGATTCGTTCGATGTGGATAGTGTGTCAACAAGGTTAGATATTCCTCCAAAAAAATGAACGTTGAATGCTTCCCTTCCAGAAATATAAATCATCTTCTTGTCATATATAACCTGTTAAACCTAAGAAAACAATCAAGGCAACCTCGCGTAAAATCGACGGCAATCTATATATATACTAACAAATCCTAGAAAGCAATTTAATATATAATGCTTGTGGAATGAATGTTTGCAGATTTCTTGGAGTTTACATAACTAAATAATCAACAAAAACTTTAAGACTCCGGTTCAAACAAAACTCGCAAAATTTTTTAGAATTTTAGTACCTGACGCCGTCAGGTTGTAACTCCTGACGCCGTCAGAATGTTCCTGGAAAAATCTTATGATAAGTTTCCGGAAAATTTTTGGAAAAACTCATGCCTTATTTCCTGGAAAATCCAGCAAAACATCATTATGAGTCGATACAAGCATTTGACTCAAACAATTACTAATATACATGCTCATTTAATATTGTGGCGAATCATGATCATTTTCGTTCTTATAAACAAATTTGGGGTTTCCCTTTACACTTAGCTTTTGCAAAATACCTTTATATGAAGTTAAGACGAAGTTAAACAACAAAATAAAGCATTTTCACAATTTAATTTGAAACATGATCTACCAACAATAAAAATAAAACACGCATACGGAAACAAATAACATCAAACAAATAAAAACACACAAAACATGGGTTGCCTCCCAAGAAGCGCTTTTCTTTATTTATGAGTCTTGTAGCTAGACTCAAGGTCATGGGCTATCGTGTGTCGCTTATGCTCACATACCCAAGTGTGAGCCATCTAATAGTCGCCTCATCTTTCTTATAGTTATCACTTAGCTCTAAACATCCGCGATAATACCTTTTATTATTTTCATGAGGATATTTAAGCCCTTTCCTTTTATCATTCTCACTTAGCATTTCAAGGGGTGGATACCTATTACATTTCTCCATAGAAAAATCCTTGAACCTAGGGTGCGGACGGGGCATTTGGTAAACAAAATCTGCATCCCCATCCGAGAATGTAATTAACCCTTCCATAAGTTTTTCGTCAAGGTTGGTTAACCTTTTGAAGGGTTTTCCAAACACAACTTGGGTTAACTTACTATCGATAAATTCTCCTATATTCTCCATAACCATGAACTCAACCAGATAAACAAAGCTTCCTACAAACACATGCAATATCATTGCCCTAGCAACAATATTATCTCCTTTGTTTTCTAACTCATCTACCATAATTTTATTGTATTCACTACGCGAGATTATGTTCATTGGTAGAGATGAGTTAAGGTGGGCATCAAAGCTCCTAAATCCAATTTTACAAGGAAACTGCATATTAAATGAGCTATCATTCTCAATCCTTGTTCTATGGTCGACATACCTAAAAGGGTCCACTTCATCTTCCATCCTATCCTCATTAATTACGTCACCATCATCTAGGTCTTCATCGGAGTCCGAATAGTAAAAAGGACTAGCCCTATGGTCATTATCATGGTCAGACTCCTCCATCTCAGAATTATCGTCAAGGAATTTGAGACTTTGCCATTTTCTTCACTTTTATGCTCCAAAAACGTTCAAAATGTTTCCTTTTCCAGATTTCTCCTCAAAAGTACCTAAAATGACAAAAGAAACGATTTAGGGCAATAATTGATCAAATAATCTCGAATTCGGGCTTAAATGACCCTTAAAAACGGTACACTTTTCGCCTCATCAGCAACAAACGAATGAAGTACATCTTCCATCACATTACTAGTCTGTGGATAACTCTTTGGACCAGTAGATGTGAAAGATAATGTTGTAGAGGAAGGGCTTGGACTTGGAGCATGTGACAGTCTGTTTGAATGAGTGCTTACAAATGCAGAGTGTGATGGAGTTGCCGTATAAGAGGAGTTCCCCTTGATGTCAAACTCCAGGGCTCTAAGCTTGTTATACAAGTCATCAAACGAGAGATAATCCAGGCCACCTTTAGTTCTTAATGAGATGCTGACCTGAGACCATGAAGGAGGTAAAGCCCTTAGAAACTTGGAATTCACTTCCTCATTGTTAGGTCTGGCTTGAAGCTGATGCAGCTGACTCAGGATCTTCTGGAACTTATCATAACCCTTGTGAATGCCTTCCTCCTCTGATATCCTGAACTCTTGAAATTCCTGCTTAAGCATGGATTTTCTCATTCTTTTTGAATCCTCATTGCCCCCGAACCTTGCTTTTATGGCCAACCAGATGTCTCTGGGATCATCAAGAAAGTGAAAATCTCCCATGTGATCATCTGGTATTGCTTGAAGCAAGATGGTTCTTGCTTTGTTCTCCCTTTGTACAGAATGATTTCTTCAGCAGATGAAGAAGGATAGATGATAACAAGGCCATTATGGTCTTTTCCTGTCTTTTTAGAACTGTTTCCATTCAAGATCACATTCCTTAGATTGAAATCAACATTAGCAATCCAATTCTGCATCTTCATAGCCCAAATCTTATACTCATCTTTCTTAAGATAGGGAAACTTGGCATTGCTATTTGAAAAAGCAACATGTTGAAGCTGTTGTGTGAGAGTATTGGCGTTGTTTTGAGTGACATCGGAAGAATCTGTATCTCCCATGGGTACTGAATGAAAAGGTGTTTGAAGGTAAGTTTGATTACAGAGATTATCCTATGGCTCTGATACCACTTGTAGGATCTACCCTTGATAGATCTTGAGCTAATGGATCGATAGCTTACTAATGTAATCACTAGCAAGACTATATGGACAATCTCTACGAGCTTGTATCTATTGCGGAATATAAACACAAACAGTATACTAAATACTTTGATCCTCTATGGAACGTTTTATTATTCAATAAGAATGTTTTTGACACGTACAAAATACAATGACCTTGGGTTCCTTTTATACTATAAGAAACCCTAACCTCTTTTACAAGAAACGTATATTCATAAAACTCTAGAAGATATTCTACATATCTTATCCTAAAATAACCAACTCTTATCTACGGATTAACTATATCCGCATAAACTAATGCATCAGCAGAATCCAGATAATCAGCAAAATCTATATAAGCTTCAGCAGTATCTATATGCTGACTTCAATAATTCCTTACATCAAGCCCGAACGGGCATGGGTTATACGAAATTCTTGATATCCATATATTTATTGTAAAAAAAAACATAACAAACTAAAATACATGATTCACTAGAAATTTTTATTTCAGGTTACCCGCCGCCGCAACGCGTGTGTACCCTGCTAGTTTGTTTAAGAGTGGTAGTAGTATTGTTTAAGAGCGGTAAATAAAAACCAAATTAATGCGTGCGTAAAGCGACAGTGTATAACGATAAATAATTATATTTGCAAAATCGTAATTTTTGTTTGACACTTGATGCAAAGCCTATGTTTTTAAATAAAAAGCATGTGTTTCTTCGAAAAGCAATGCTAGAATCACAAAATTTTATATATATATATATATATATATATATAATTGAGGTCAAATTTGTGAAAAAAAGGATGAGTTCATGATGATATTGAAGAACATAGGTGGATACTTACGATTATTGATGATTTGCATGTATTTTTATTTTATTTTATAAGGCGTGCATGTATGTTTTTGGTGGTTCTCTCAGTTCTCGCAGATAATTGAGGTCAAATTTGTGAAAAAAAGGATGAGTTCATGATGATATTGAAGAACATAGGTGGATACTTACGATTATTGATGATTTGCATGTATTTTTATTTTATTTTATAAGGCGTGCATGTATGTTTTTGGTGGTTCTCTCAGTTCTCGCAGATAAGATGGTTCTCGCATGAAACTCTCTCTCTCTCTCTCTCTATATATATATATATATATATATATATATATATATATATATATATATATATATATATATATATATATATATATATATATATATATATATATATTATATATGGGAGGGTTAATATGAGATCAAGCTTAAAGTTATAAAAATAAGATCTAGTCTAAACAATCACATAAACCATTTTAAAAATAACTATATTGGCAATAATACACAAAAAATAACGTATTAATACGAATTAACATTTTAGCAAATAATAACCAACTGATAAATGAGTTTGGATTTGTGACACACAACTATAAATTTACATGTCGAATCAAAGTGTATCACCTTAACCTGATACATTACATGTCGAATCAAAGTGTATCACTTTGGTTTCGTCAATTTAAAAAAGAAAACCATCGGAACTTTAACAATTTTAGTTGCACTCGATAAAATATTTTATTTTATTTTAACGAGCGTGTCACTTGTCAGATTTTAGTTGGATCTTATTTTTACAACTTTAAGATTCATCTTATTTGATCTTGATTATATATATATATATATATATATATATATATATATATATATATATATATATATATATATATATATATATATATATATATATATATATATATATATATATATATAAGCATTCAAATAAGAAGTCTATTTCTTGTGAGAACGCGAGAAGAGATCTGAACCGTAGGATCAAGTTAATCTTAATTTGGGCGGAATGTCATTATTGTAATTATTTGACGAAATTTTTAGGGGTCTAAGTGAATTATCCTCATTTGCTTCTATACCCCTAAAGTTTATCCATTTTTTTCTCTCTCTCGACTTCTATCAGATGTAAACACACACAAACTCAAATAGCAAACCAGATCCGTCATATCCGCATATCTGTCATCTCCATCATCTCCGTCATTTCCGTCACCGCATCTCAGTCATCTCCGTCACCGCATCTCCGTCATCTTCGTCACCGCATCTCCGTCGCTGCATCTCCGTCATCTCTTTCGCTTAATATCCGACGTTGACTCCGGTATTGAATCCTTCATCTCTAATTTCTTTTTCGCTTACATAATTTTGTTTTTAACTGTTTAACAACTGTTGACTCCGGCATTGACTATCTCATGAAGATGTTAATTGATTTATTTGATTTATTACACATCTATTTTTTTGCACATGTGAAGATGTTTTTTTTATTAGTTAGTGTTTTTTTATTAAATATCTATTTTTGCACATTTGAAGATTTTTAATTGATTTATTAGATACTATTTTTAGTGTTTGTATGTTACATTGACTATCTAATGATGCGTTTGTTAAAGAATAGTTTATGAATTAGGTTTTTGATGTTTAGAGATGAATTAAATTGCAAAAATCATTGTTTTTTAGTTTTGATATTTTGAATTTATGTACGTTTGAAGAATATTGAGATTAGCGATTATTTGTTTATTTAAGTCTTTAAAAATTATCTTTGTGAGTAAAGAATATCAGTAAGCAATGGAATTTTGAGTTTATTATCGGATTTAAGTTTAGTTATAATATATTCGCATGTGAAGAATATTAGTTAGAAATTAAGTTTTGATGCTATTAGCAATTTTTGTTATGATTTAAATTTAGTAAGAATATCTTCATGAGTGAAGAATATCAGTAAGCAATGGAATTTTAAGGTTATTATTTGATTTAAGTTTAGTTAGAGTATCGTCGTATTTGAAGAATATTGAGATTAGTGATGTTTTTAGAAATTATCTTCACGAGTGAAGAATATCAGTAAGGAATGGAATTTTTGATGTAAATAGCAGATTTTTGTGATGATTTAAGTTTAGTAAGAGTATCTGATAACATCAAATAGTACTCGGTTTTTAGTGTTAATTTCCCCCTAGATTGATCATCTTTTATGTTTATATTTTAGGATATATACTCTTATTTGGTTATGTTCTGTTTTCAGGGCAAAGATGAGCAAAGGAACGAAGAGACGCGGATTTGAAAGGTTTTAGATGAAAATCATTAAAGTATGCGGATTCTGCACTAACTACGGCGTAGATGCTCCATCTACCGACGCCGTAGCACTTATTTCTAAAGACTATGGCGTAGCCACTACCATGGCTATGGCGTAATAATATATCAAAGGGTTCTACGCAGTAACCTCTCTACACTTATGGCGTAACCCTCTAAATCAAGCAATAGAGAACTTTCGAGGCCAATGAAGAAACTACAGCGTAGCTCTTACAAAACTACGCCGTAGACATGACACCTGATGAATCTACGACCGTAGCACATGATCAAGCTACGGCGTAATTATTATTTACAAAGGCTACGGCGTAGCTGACCATAGGGCTACGCCGTAGCAAAGTCGGGCCTATAAATACCAACCCTAATTCCGAGTTTTATCATTCACTTTTCACCACACAGAAGCATATAGGAATTCAGGAAGCAAGAGGGACGAAGTTCTACCAGCACACAAGTCCATTCCAAGGGAAAATTCACGCCATAACCATAAGTTTATTCATTCATTTGATTTGTATCGATTCAATGTTTACATTCATTATGATAAACACTTGTTTTACTGCATTATTGAACATGTGTGTCTAAACACCTCTTAGTGTTAGCCCGATTATGAAATTGTTATTTATATGATTTAGTTTTCTCGCATCTCTAGTCGTTTTATTTGTATACTTTCTTAGCTTGTCTTTAGACACTTTAGCTTTAAGAGTCTTGATATTGGGTAGTCCTTCGAGTGAAGTGTCGGTGGTGACCGTGCCCGCATTTCATTAGAAGGTTGTGACTTGGTAATGGTTAAGAAGAACCGTAGACGCTTCCATTACCATACATGTACGAATTGACCAAATGATCACCTACCTGGTAGATTTACTTGAGAAGTTATAGGGGAGGTGTAAGTGACAACACTTCCCGTTAGGCTAGTCTAAGTTAGTAAAGGCGTTTAAAGACTTTACATAGTCATCCGCGGACCTCCGTTCATTACTAAGGGTAAAATCCTTAGATATCGGAGTAAGGGATTATGAAAATAGTATAGGCGAATTGAGAAACTGAGCTGAATGAATTGAACCCCCAGATAAGACGATAGGATGCTCATGTGTTTCAAAATTTTTAAATTTATAATACTAATTTCACCAATTCCTTTATATATAAAACACTCGGGTAAAGTATAACCCCCGTTTATAGTAAAGGTTGTAGGTAAGACAAGGTCGTCCTAAGAGATAGTAGAAAAGCCAAGTTAGCAATTGTGTCAAATTATAGTCCCTAGATTGTCACTTATCCAAAGACTAGTAATTTAGATTGTTTGTTAATATGCTTAAAGGTTATGTTTATTTAGGCTAAGAAACATGGAAGTAAACATGTAAATGACAAGCAAGCAATCATGAACAAGATATATAAGCAAGAGATGACTGATGATCACTCTTACAAATAACTATCCAACATATTGAGAATCCCTTTCGACCTATAATTCTCAATATATCAAATGCATTAAGGATGGTTCATAACAGACGTATACATAAGCCAATTTCCTCATCATGTTCGTTAGACATGAGATAAGGCATTAAAAAAGATCATGAATGGGTTGATAAATGTTTTGTCGACCAATTTCTACAAGGTAAACACCAAGTTGCCATAGACAAACACCATGAAATAATACCAAAGTAGTAGACCCTTTCGACCTACTTCTACCACAAATATACATTAAACATTCAACAATGATCCAAACATCATCTCATCAACTAAACTTATGCATAGTATCAATAGCAAGCGTACATGTAAATGTAAACAACCATATAACTACATCACCCAAATAAACATAAGAACGACTACTCCATTATTTCAGTAACAAAACACATATCATTCAACATAGATTTCATAAACTTCATAATATAATTCGTATAAAATGTATAATTGTACCAAAGTGATTACAACAAAAGAACAATTAATCTCCACATAGAAAACTCGACTCCACTCCTTATCCTAGCCTCTGTCACATTACTTGGATCACGAACTCGACCTTGATATGGTGAACTTGGTATGAGTACACCAATATCACCTTAGTAACCCTTTGATACTTTTCTTACTTGTTACCCCCGTTTTTCTGGTTTCGTTCACTGCATTATATAAGCTCTTGTGACATAGTTTAACTCCAGAGCTCAGGAAATGAGGACAAATGATCGGCCTCTCAATGAATGCAAGTATTAACTCTTCTTTTGTAACTGACACGGTAAGTGCGCCGTACTTCATAGAAAGTACGTCGTACTTCATGTAGATTCAATCTCATTTACCCGCCAAGCAAGTACGCCACACACAGTCATAAGACCGGCATACTTTGGTCTTTTTATATTTGTATTTCCATTCCAAGTCCTTCCTTTTATTGTTGTTGTTACTTTATCGTCCCTTAAGTAATATTCTTAACTTCATTCTCTCGTTCAATTCTGCAACCAGATTAGTACCAAATCTACACAAATAACATGATATTCTTTATAATATAATATATATAATATATAATCTATGGGATAAATATGTTATAATAAGAGCGTTATCAAATCCCCATACTTAACTATTGCTTGCCCTCAAGCAATCCTTAAAAATATTTTATTTTTATCTCATCAAGAAATCATAACGCGACTAAGCATCTCACGAAAGTAAAAAGTATAATTCACTCACACTCATATATTGGGTATAAAGGAATCACACTCAGTTGCTCAGACATGTTAAATAAATTACCATAGGCTTTTACAAAAAACTAAACTTCACCAACATGGCGTAAGCACAAAGTAAATTTATCAAAAGAAGACTTTTATTCGGGTTATAACGTTAGGCTAAAGGTAATAATAAGGGTATGGATTAGACATGTGATTATATGGTGAAATTGTTTAAAATTGAAAATTATAAGTTGAAAGTCCATTTTCTGCAATAACGGTTTCCATTTGGCACATATTTCGCCAAACACTTTATTCACTTCATACATATATTTTTCTTTCTTTTTCTTTTTTTTTTTCTTGAGAAATATTTGGTCTTCCCCCATACTTACGATTGACATACCACTTTAATCAAATTAGAAGTTTGCAACCTTCATACTTCATTTTAAATCGCATAATCCGCAATTTATTCACTTTTCTTTTTCTTTGGACTTCCAACAAGGTTCAAGGTTTAAGGTTAAGTTATATATATATATATATATATATATATATATATATATATATATATATATTTCTTTTTTTCTGGATTTCAAGAAACGAATAAATTGGCTCAGAATGTTGTTCTAGTGGTATCTAGCACTAAAGATAAGTGTTACAAAGGTTTTTTTTTTTTTCTTTTTTTTTTTTTTTTTTTTATTGGAATCTAGCTAATCGATGTGATTACTAAAATATAGTTTATTGGATGGCTATTTGGTGTAAATCCTATTTTTGCCAATTTATCATTTAAAATCACGTATAGAACACGAATGTGATCTCACAACAGTTTCGTAAAGATTTTAAGTACAAGTTCTATAATAAATAGAACATCGGCACACTCATAAACAAATAAACAAGCACAATATAAGGGCATAAGGCTGAAAATTCCTTACATTTAAGTGGTAATGGTTATGAATATGCTAGCACGTTATCGATTCGGAGTCGAATTAGCTTAAATGACTTAAGATGATTTATTTTTCCAAAATTATATAGCAAGTGCGGCGTACTAAGTTACAAATTTGTTTTAAAAATATGTTTTTCTTTAATCATTTCAATTTATCTCATCCCCCCATACTTATTATGAGTATTGTCCTAAATGTGACAGAATATAAATAAAATAGATAAATATGAATGAGTAACTTCACTATATGACGAATTCAGCAAAATTGTACGAAGCACATAGAGCCTTCGTACTAAATTCGTTACCTGCACATTTCATAAACAAGCCAAAACATGCAATAATATAAACAAAAGATTAGCTTATTATTATTAATAATATATAGTACTAGTTATGCAAATTATTTGCATATATATAGATAGTTATAGATATTGTTTTTGTTTTTGCTTGTTGTTTCCCCTGTACCATTGTTCCTTGTTTGTCGCCATCACAGATAGTTGTTTTTATGCCAACAGAGGGATTTAAGTTACATACCATAAAATGTAATAAAATGTTTTGAAATTGTCTTAAACATAACAAAACATCTGGTCATACATCCAAGTGCAACGCACTTGCTTCTAAATGCGGCGGGGTTCCTGTTGTTGTTGGTGGTGGTGTTGTTGCTAATGCTTTCTGTTGCTGCTGAGTGGTGGTGGTGTCATCCTGCCTTGAACTGGATGGTTGGTTGATGGTGGACCTTGGTGGTGCATTAGTGCCAAGAGAAATGCCCTGCTAAGCTGCGAAACTGTCAAACTAGGGAGCATACCTTGTCCAATTTTGCTCATTCCTCCTACCTAGCTCCTCTAGTGCAACCTGCCTTCTCTCAATCTCCCCTGACTTCTGGTAAATTTCCAGCACTGTAGGTCTGTGGGGTCTTGGTGGCACCAACCTTGCAACTCCAGGTGCAGGGTCCTCTGCAATCAACTTACCATCACTTCCAATCAACTCTCTAAGGGTAGTATCATTCAACTTTTTACAAGGAGTGGGTGTGGAGTAACTGGACGAGGTATCATCATTCAACAACTTCATACTCCTAGCTATTCTTGTCATAAATTGTCCACAAATGATCTTACTCCCCTCCTGAGTACCCTTACCTTTCTTCTTCATCCACCTAGCAATCACCCAAGCAACATTAGCATAACACTCATTGTTCCTATTGTTCCTATCCTTAAACATGCTCATCAACCACAACATATGCTTCTGAATCTTATCATATCCAGTTGTCCTTTGACACAGCCCATATGCTATCATTTTCTGCAATACCCTCAAAACAGGGCTCCTTATATTGTTACAAGCACTCCTGGACAACCTAAGCTCATCTTCATTGCTAATCCTACCCCAGTACTCCTATGCACTGAAATCCCTTTCATCTCTCAATCCTTTTTGAAAATAAATCTCAAAACCTTCTTCATCAAGCTCCTCAAACCTATACAATCCTAAAAACCTAGCAAATTCCACCAAACTCAGCTGATGTGCTATTCCTCCCAACCTAAATTTTAGAATATTCTTTGTGCAAATATCCTCTTGACTCACATCCTCATCCATCTGATAAGTAGCAAAAAAGTCTTGGTACAACTTCTTGTAAATCACCTCTTGAACATTAAAAGCTCTCTTCCATGCCTCAGAAACAAAAAGCTCCTCTTCTCCTCCAGCTTCTATCAACCTAATCTCCAACATTTCCACAATCTCTTCTCCACATCCAAGACTGTTAAGCAATGTCCAATCAACAATGCTTGATGAATAAATATCCTTTGTCACCAACCTAGCCAAAACATTATTATACTTTTTTCTGTTGTCCATATTGCAGCCCCTCCACTGTAAATGATCATGGTTTACCCTTCCCAGTAACAACTAATCTACACTCACAGTTGCTCTCTTTCTTTTTCCTCTTGAGGTAGTGCCCCTTCCTTGTGTTTCCTGCACATCAGATTCCTACACAAAATCATAGAAACAAGTTTATTAGACGTTAGTGCAACAAAATATGGCTCAATCTCTCTCGAATTCTAATCTGCAAACTCTCTGTTTGATTTCAGGCAAAAAGTGCGGCGTACTTGACTACAAGTACGGCGTACTAGCTAGTTTAAAATAAGCAAGTACGGCGGTTCGGATATGAAAACCGGCGCACATATAGTTCTGGGCGCGAAATGTTTGATTCTAAAGCAATATGCCAAGAAAACTACGTTTTAAACTTATTCCCTCAATTTTCTTCTACTGATATCAACAAAACCCCTAAAATAAGCAGTTCTTAACTTAGGTTTCAGCAATTATGCATTATTTTCATAGTTTTTTAATCATACCATCTTTAACTTTTTAATTATCTCCTCTTAATCTCTCCTAGATTAAATAAGCATTTTTCAAATCTTTATCTTTCGCAAAATAGTGATCAAGGCAAAACCCTAACCCTAATTCGATTTAATCTCAAGCAAAACCTTAATCCATGTAACAAGATAATCCTAATGGTTCTAACATCCATTAACTAACATAATCATCAAGATTAAAACTTAAAAATAGTATAAGAAACATTAACCCTAAAATAAAAATAAAAATTGCAAGAAAAATTAAACAAAATGGATAAACATACCGAAGACATGACAATGTGGATTGAATATTTTCCTTCAAAGATTTTTGGAAAATTTTTCGTTTAAAGAGCAGTGGTTCCACTTTAGTGTGTGTGTAAAATTCTGTAGTTTATGAAAGATTTTTCTGTTATATATATAGTCCCGCTCAGAAGTGCGGCGTACTTGACTCCAAGTACGGCGTACTTGCTGCAATTTTTCCAACAATTAACAATTTTAACTAACATGCATACGTAAAAACGCTCAATCCACATATAATCAAACTTCATTATATTCATTCATTCATCAAAACATTCATTAACTTTCTAGGATTACAATGTTTTGGTACGTTTTATTTAAATTAGGAAAAATAACATAGAAAATAAAAATAAATAAAACAAACTTAGGAGCGTATGTTGCCACTCCTATCCATCATCCATGTTTTCAAGCTCTGAAATAACTTGGTGACATGATGTCACTCAGTTTGTACTCTCCTTACACTTTCCTTCTAGTTTCAACATTGGGGGCATCAATCACAAACGGTTTTTGTTGTTCATTTTCCACACATATCTAAGCCCAAAGAGTAATTTCTCCGATATTGTAACTAATAATGCTCCTGGTATGTTCCAAGAATGGTCTACCTAAGACTACCTCTGTTTTCACATTATCCTCCACATAGAACTCTAACTCATATCCCTTAGTTTTTCAATATAGTCTTCATTAGTTTCTCCAACCAGATTCATAAGCAATTTCTTGTTAACTTTCTTTTCTCCATTATCTAAAACTTCACAAGTCAGCCCTAGTTGGTCCACTAGCTCTTGAGAAATCAGATTTTTTTCAATATCAAGGTCCAAGATACGATCAGAGGCAAATACCCCCTCCACATAGCATGGTGTGATATATTTCTCTCCAACTTCTTCTTCATCAGCCATCCTATGGATCGAAAAAACTTTAGTATCCTTACTCATTTCAGAAGTTAGTATATCCAGTTTCCCAAAAATTTTCTCAGTACTAGTGGTGTCTTGGTAAATAGTGAGTATACCATTAGCAAAATCCACAATTCCCTTTGCTAACACCAAGGAAGGTCTCCCAAGTATAACACTAGGTTCCCATTCATCTTCATTTGGGTTGACATAAAATTCTACCAAGAACACATCCACATTCATTTGAACTAACAATTTCTTATTGATTATTTTACTTCCATTCTCCTTTTCCTCAAAACTTAACCCAAGTCTTTTCATTAGCTCTTTAAACACATAGTTCCCACTGTAATCCAAGTCAGCCACAACATCATTAGTGTAAACATTCTCCATGTGGCAAAGGGTAATAAACTTCATGTAACATTCATATGTTTCCATTATGTTAAAGATGTGAATCCTTTGCTCATTCTTTTTCCCCATATCCGTAATGTCAAAAGTAACTGCTCCTTACCAAGTTTCTTCACTTTCCACTTGGTCCTTCTCAGTAAGAGAATTTCCTTTATTAAGACACATACGTCCAATACTTGAGTTTGGGTCCATTTCTAACATTTGACAACATAACATCAAATAAACCATTAGTATGTTAGTACAAACAAAACTAAATGATATTTTGCATTCCAATAACATCAGTAAACATTCAAAAATCAAAAGATGGATTGGTTTAATCATAACAAACAAGATAAAAGTCTTCTGTGAACTTTTTGTCATAAAAGTGCGATGTACTTGACAACAAGTACGACGCACTTTCCTTTTAATCCTGATTTTGCTTCGAAAATTTCCAGGAAAGATCGACGTACATGAGAACAAGTGCGACGTACTTCCCCTGTTTTCAGTTTCAAATTTTTTATAATTTTCATAATATCTCATAATTTTATTCAAACATATAGTCCAAATAATTATTATGCCTAAACAGTTAAAAACAATAAAATGTCTAATTAACCAAATAAGCAAATATTTTTGTATTTTCGATAAGTCATAACATATTAACAAATGCATCAATATATAAAAAGCAATTCTAATGTTCTCAGACTTGAATTTAAGCATAAAAAACTTTTTGTTTATGTCTGAGTAAACATTGTGAAAATTTTCAGAAAGTACGGCGGTTTTGAAATAAAATCGGCGTAGTTCAAATTTTTCCAGAGAATACGGCGCACAGACTTGAAAGTGCGGCGTACACTCAGTCTCAGAAAGCAAATTTTTGTTTCAGTTTGCCAGAAAACTGTATTGCTATGATTGTAAAAAGTCTCAAAACACTTATCCAACTTGATTTTATCAATACAAATCCCCGTCAACGGCGCCAAAAACTTTGATGTGTTTCAAAAGCTTTAAATTTATAATAATAATTTCACCAATTCCTTTATATATAAAACACACAGGTAAAGTATAACCCCCGTTTATAGTAAAGGTTTTAGGTAAGACCAGGTCGTCCCAAGAGATTGTAGAAAAGACAAGTTAGCAATTGTGTCAAAGTATAGTCCCTAGATTGTCACTTATCCAAAGACTAGTAATTTAGATTGTTTGTTAATATGATTAAAGGTTATGTTTATTTAGGCTAAGAAACATGGAAGTAAACATGTAAATGACAAGCAAGCAATCATGAACAAGATATATAAGCAAGAGATGACTGATGATCATTCCTACAGATAACTATCCAACATATTAAAAATCCCTTTCGACCTATAATTCTCAATATATCAAATGCATTAAGGATGGTTCATAACAGAAGTATACATAAGCCAATTTCCTCAACAAGTTCGTTAGACATGAGATAAGGCACTAAACAAGATCATGAATGGGTTGATAAATGTTTTGTCGACCAATTTCTACAAGGTTAACACCAAGTTGCCATAGACAAACACCTTGAAATAATACCAAAGTAGTAGACCCTTTCGACCTACTTCTACCACATAGATACATCAAACATTAAACAATGAACCAAACATCATCTCATCAACTAAACTTATGCATAGTATTAATAGCAAGCGTACATGTAAATGTAAAAAACCATATAACTACATCACCCAAATAAACATAAGAACGACTACTCCATTATTTTAGTAACAAAACACATATCATTCAACATAGATTTCATAAACTTCATAATATAATTCATATAAAATGTAGATTTGTACCAAAGTGATTACAACAAAAGAACAATTAGTTTCCACAGAGAAAACTCAACTCGACTCCTTCTCCTAGCCTCTTTCACAGTACTTGGATAACAAACTCGACCTTGATATGGTGAACTTGGTATGAGTTCACCAATATCACCTTAGTAACCCTTTGATACTTTTCTTACTTGTTACCCCTTTTTTCTGGTTTCGTTCAATGCATTATATAAGCTCTTGTGACCTAGTTTAACTCCAAAGCTCAGTAAATGAGGACAAATGATCGGCCTCTCAATGAATGCAAGTATTAACTCATCTTTTGTAACTGACAAGCTATGTGCGCCGTACTTCATAGAAAGTACACTGTACTTCATGTAGATTCAGTCTCATTTACCTGCCAAGCAAGTACGCCACACATAGTCATAAGACTGGTGTACTTGGGTCTTTTTATATTTGTATTTCCATTCAAAGTCCTTCCTTTTATTGTTGTCGTTACTTTATCGTCCCTTAAGTAATATTCTTAACTTCCTTCTCTCGTTCAATCCTGCAACCAGATTAGTACCAGATCTACACAAATAACGTGATACTCTTTATAATATAATATATATAATATATAATCGATGAGATAAATATGTTATAATAAGAGCGTTATCAGATGCATCTATAGAAAACTTGTCATATTGATAACAAGAGTAGTAATTAGGTTAACACTACTTTCTCCAACTGATTTCCTTTCACTTGTTAATTGTTTTGTTTATTTATTTCTTTAGCTTAATTAAACCAATTATTAAAACCCTTTTTTATTTAGTGACATTGAAACTTAGATATTGTCCGCACCTTAGCTCTTGGGACGACCTCGATTTTACCATCTAGCTATACCTCACACGACCGGGTACACTGCCCATTAGTGCATTAGGTAGACCTTAGGTAGACGAGACTATTATAAATTATAAAACCTGGTTAGTAAATCCTGCATCAGTATCTTTGCGGTTGAGAAATATCATGAATGAATGAACTTTCAATGTTGTTAGCGTTGTGAAATCATTGTATCCAACTGAAATTCGCTTTAAGGATCCCGTGATGTGGTGGTTTTAGTGGTTCATTATGGTTGCCTTAAGTGGTGCATAATTGCGAGGATCTCATTTGATTCACTTTGTCTGTTTGTGAGGTCATTGTTTTCAGGCTGAGTTGGTCTAGCAGACTGAGTGATTTAATTATTTAGTAGAATCAATACGTTCAGCTGATTCAGATGGCTTAACAGTGGCATTAGGCCTTCAATTATTATCCAAGTAATTTCTGGTAGTATAACATAATGAAAGTAGAATCAATTCACTTCTTACTATTATTAATACTACACACATTACATAAGCTTAGACATCCTTTAAACCCCATGAACCTATCATTTGTATAGTTATGTAACAATCACTGACACTAACGAGGTGCACGATGATCTTAATATTAAACACATATAATCCACCAGGGACTTATTTCACATGCGCATCATCATAATAAAACATATTCAATACTTTCATCTTAGGTTCATATGACGCATCATATAATCCATTTATAACTTATACAGTTACATTTCCACATTACTTACGCTTATCCAACGTGTCTACGAGTGGTCTAAGTTTAGGCAACCTAATTCACTTAAACCGAAGCTCTGATACCAAGTTTTTATGCCCCGGGCCCGATTTAACTAAAAATTTAAAACTTTTCGCGGAAACGCTTTGACTACAACTGACTCTTTATCATTCTTTAACTATAACCCTTTATTTCTACGACAATCAACACTTTTAAAATACTTATTAGAATACATGCTCGGCAAACCTTAAAACGTTTCATACAAAACTAGAAGACTAACAAAAAAACCCTTGTTGTCACTCCAATACGCCGTATCCATATGATGGATATGCCGTATTGCCGTTGAGGACTAATACACCATATCCTCATAGAGGAATGCACTGTATTACCTTTACAACTCAATACTCCATATCTACTTTCATGGATACGCCGTATTGAGGCACCTGACATAGAACACCTGCAGAAAAACCTGTAGCAAACTTCAACACTTGACACAACACATTTTGACTCCTTTCTAACACCATAATATGTACCAACACCATTCATTTACCGTTTCAACTAAAACAACCATACCATAACTTACCACACGACAATTAACCCGTTTGACCCCAAGGGTAGATTCATACATAATCAAAATACTCCTTTAAGCAGTATAAACATTTTATCTTTTTACTATAACATTCCACATTGACACACATTTAACCTTGACAAGCACATACAAAAGACCTTAATATTCAAAAAACGATATATTAACCATTTAAAGACTCTCGGGGGTTCAAAGTTACTTCGAGCTCGGTATCTACGACTAAGTTCTTAATACATACAAAATCTTCAAAAATTTATAAGTAATCGTGCAATCCACCTACCTTTTGCGCCCGAACCCGCGGTCTCCTCTGATAGTGTGACCGAAGGTATTGTTATTGCTTCAACTGGTGTAAATACATGTGCTGGCAGCCAACAACACACGGTGGTGGATTTAACGGGGGTTTATGGTACATTCGTGTTCTTTCCTGTTGTTTGTTTTCATATGCATGTTTGTTACAACCTGATTTTTGTGTCCGTTTTCATGGGAAATGTAGGTCCTCAACAGTTACAATTGGTCGCTGGCCAGGATGTTGTTGACAATCAGCTTCACTGCAATGATGTTCAGAAACGGCGCCGTGTTTTGCTGAACAAGTCTGAAGGCCAGTCATTTTTGCGTGCTTTATGTTGTGGTCCATCAATTTGGTATGTTAACGTCAGTAAACATTATTGTTGTCGGCTGAATGTAGTTATTTGTCCGATGTTTTCAGAGGCTTCCAGACCAAAAGAAACACCCGCCCGTGTGACTGCTGGGACGCGTGCTACTGATGCATCAAAGTTACGTAAAGGTAGGTGTCCCAACATTTGTTTCGCGTTGTGTTATTGCCAACATGCTTCGTTTGTAACAAAAAAGTTACTTTTTTTGAAAATGTACAGCTGTCTTTCGTGACCCGGTGTCGTTAGATTTCGCCTTGGGTACTATTGGCCCAAAACGTGCGCAACCTTCATTTTCTTTCGTGGGGAACCTACAGGCCTACCTCTCCCAACAGACCTTCCTTCCGGAGCTGCTTTAAATGAAAGAAACTTGGAATAAATGTTCTGCAGAGGTGTGAAAGTAAAAACATTTTTTTTGTACTTCCTCATTCTTTATTTCGTTCATAGTTTTATCGCTGCTATAGTAAATTTCTTGAAAATGTTTCAGACACTGTAGGGCTGTCAACGCCTCAGGGATGTAATGTGCCCAATGATTGTCCCAGTAGTGGTTCAAAAAGGCGACGACTGGTGCCTCCAAGGGGTGTTAAGAGGCCACTACAGCGTCCGGGTGGTCTACCTATATGTGTACAAAGGGACTATTTGTCCGCACTTCCAATCCTTAAGCCTTAATCCAAGCATTTCCTTCTTCATGCATATACCTAAAAAATATTATCATCTATAACGGCAATGAAACACTTAGTAAGTAACTAGCTTAAATATGTCATTCCATATATAAGCATCATGAACACTTAAAACCATTCCAACCCATAATACCATAATAACCTTAAACTCATAGAAATCACAAATCATACCTTAATCATGAGCTAACACTTGTGTAATCTCACTAGGCAAGCCCCCTATTAAACCATACATACTAATCCAAGGCTATAATCCTTCAATCTCATTCACAAACACATAATACGAGAACTTTCATATTAATCACACATTAACCATAGTTACTTACCTTAACATCCAAGCTAAGTTACTATGTCACCATCAACACCATCATTCTCCATACTTGCAATCTAGGCCAAAATCACTATAAGCATAAACACATAATCAACTTACTATAACATGGTTAATACAACCATATCTAATCTTTTAACACCTCTAATTATCATATAATCATATATTGATCATACGATAATTAACTCATGAATTTATTAACTTAATACCATAAAACCTTATCTCATGATTAATAAAAACTATTTAATTAGCTTATAAACACCTTTTAACCAATTCCCGAATTAGGGTTTATGAACCCTAATTTCTAATTCTTCAACTAAACACATATTAAACATCATACCTTATTAAGAATCAAGCTAGCAATTTATCTCTTGAATTACCACACACAAGTCATCACCAAATCATCCTTATCACCCATTTCTCTATCTTTTCTCTCGTAGTTCGTCACCAAGAATACACACCTGATAAGTATGAAAATGTCTTGAACATGATATATCTAAGACAAGTGGTGACTCACCAAAATGGGTAATTTAGTAATTTCTGCTCGTTTTAGGCCAATACGCCGTATCCATTTCCATGGATACGTTGTATCCACATTTCCATTAATATGTCGTATCCCTATTTTGGAATACGCCGTATCGAGGCTACATCAGACCAACGCTTATTTTCTGCACTTACCCAAACAATCATATATCCTTAGTCAAACACATTAGACCTGGTCAAACTCGTCTAGGGTTATACCCGTAATAAAATACTTAAAATAGGTTTCGGGTGTAACAATGAAAGCATATATGCAAGATATGCATGAGTAAAATGATTGGCCATAAAGTAAAAAACGCTTAAAAATAATTAATATTTTATTAAATTCTCTCGTGACACCGTTTTTTTGGCTTGAAGTCCACACACATAAACATATAAGGCATAATTTATGGCACATGTATTTTCGCAAAGACTTGGAAATGATATTGAGGAGAAACGTTTTTGCGTTGTGGATTCAATAACATATTTTGAAATTTATAAGTCTCGCAATATGAAAAAAATATTTGGTATGCACCTAAAATAATATAACAAGAACTCAGTTGATGTTGAGATTCCATGAAGGATGTAAAATGCCTTAAGTATGTCTCATGATTTGCTAAAAGCATATAATAAAAGTTTGAGAATACTACTTGACAAAATTGAATAAATCATTTTATAAAAATTCTAGTTGTAAAAAATATAAAATATTTATGACATTTTATAAAAATTATAGTAATTGAGAAAATGTTCCTTTGATCATAGAATGCAATAAATACTTTGTTTATCCATACCTTAAGTGATTTTGGATGTATAGTGAAATATTTATCTCTAAATACTTGTTTACGACATAATTTTTAGTTTAATGAAGTAAAGTTTTGTGATTCTCAAAACATAGAGATGTCGATGAATGTTAACAATATTTTTAGGCATTATTTATGTCAACAAAACCGAAGCCTAACCGAATATGATCAGTTTAATTCAGTCTGGTTCAACCCCGTTTTTCAATTCGGTTCGATTTTCGGTCTAATATGCTCGGCCTTAGTTACACAAATAACGAAATTAATCAATTTTTAATACTTTAGATTTAAAGGGCCAGAAAGTTAAAAAGTTTGTTTATGCCGGTTCCTGGTGACCAAATAATAAACAACAAACCAAAAACATTTCCAAAGAGAGAGAGATCATTTCATATTTCCATTCTATCGAAAGAAAGAACCCTAGAATAGAATAGAAGAGGAACAATAATAAAAGATGTTGCGAGCCGGAAGCCGGAGATTAGCAGCCTCACTCACATCTCCATGGAGACAAACAACCTCCTCCGCCTCCGTCATCTCCCCCCATATTACTCAGATCTCCGACGACCACCACAACTCCGCCGCCGCTGACTATGATGTCCGATCGATCTATCGCTCCAATCTCATTTCCAGAGGTCTCTTACCTTTTATTTATTTCTTTTATATCTATTACCCTAATTTTAACCTAATTTACCTGAATATAAAAATAGGTTTTTTTTTTTTTTTTTTTTTTTTTTTAATAATTTATTTAATTTAATAAAGATGAGATTTGTAGATTAGGCTTGGCTTTAGATCCATTTTTAAGTAGGCGCGTAAAACTAATAGGAGTGTGGATATACGGAGCAGTGTTAATCGGATTCTGTTATGGGGGACTGATAGGGAAATGAATCTGTTAGATAACTTTAATTAGTTTATATGATTATGTAAGTAAAATTAAGCGATTGGAATTTATATTCGAGTAGATGCTTTGTCATTGGTTGAAGGCTAGCTGGAGGCCTGGAGTGATTCAAGGTGAAGCATATGTAAACGACACAATGTAGTGATTAGTAGATGTTTAGTATATCGTAGGAGGAAAATTTCATTAGCTTATTGGTGTCTTTTGGAAGTCGATTGACGAGTCCAAAGCAAATATCAGGTATATTGTGCAGAATTTGTATTAGCTACAAGTTACTCACGGTTACACATAAAACTTAACATTTTGACTTTTCTGATGTAATACAAGCTCATAGGATCCACAAAGTTTCATTGCAACCACTCTTGGTTTATGAATTTACATTCCATTGAGGTAAAGAGGGTATAGTGTTTTCTAGCATATATTTCAGCTAGACTAGAGGCCATGTTAAGTTAAGACTTCATGTAATGGCTGCAGAAAGGTGATAGTTTTAAGTCCCAATACATATGTTGTTTAGGTGTTGGAAACTTAGCGTCTTTGGATATTGGAAAAGACGTGACAAACTTGAATACGTATTCGACTCTATAGTTAGATATTTTACGACTGTAAGCGATGCAACCTGATGTAGATTATTCGTTTACTTCCCCAATTAATCATCTCTTTTAAACTGAAAATTTATTCGGCGAATGGTGCTATAAAGTGTTCGATCATTGTTTAGATGTTCTTAAATAGTGACAGAATAAAGGAAGGTGGTTAACACACAGTGGGCAGACATTTAGTTTTACCTTAAATTTTCTTATAAAAAAAAATAAGCTTTCCAATATTACGGTACTTGCTGCAGCTTGTATAGGATGGATGGACTATATACATGGTGTTTCTTTCTATATGCACATTGGTAAACCATTTATTGCCCATAGAGGACTCAACTGTGAAATGATGAAGGATATTATAGGCGAATATATTGGAGAATAAGTTTGGATGATTTTGCATGCATTTATATATTATATAACCAAATGACTTTTTCTTAAATCTTTAGAGAAGTAAAGGATGATTTAGAAATATAAGATCTGTCTTGTTGCTTCAGTTTTATGCATGCTCAATGTGGCACAGAAATATTGTGAAGAGGATCTTGTTTGGGGATGCAGGGACTCATGGAGTCTAGTGGTGAGTGGTGGCTTTGTTTTGGAGTTACAAAATGAGTATTAGCCTTTATCCTCATATAAGAAATGAATAATTAAGTGTGTAACCCAAAAAAAAAAAAAAAAAAAAGGGTACTACTTGGCTACAGTGTGTATTATGTATGTGATATGGAAATTATGTTTTGTATGTTGTATCCTGTTCGATTAATGTACATGTTCACACCTATCTTCTTGCAACCAAATTAGGGATTTTTAACCTATTCTGATGCTACAAATGCCACACTACAGACCATCATGAGTATCAACGTAGTGAAATGACCATTTGTTATATTTTTCCTTTTTCTTCAGTTTTTACTTTGTCACATACTGTAGAGGTGTATACTCAAGTACTCAATATTGCCGGAGAACATTATTATCATAAACACTTGAATAGCTGGACCTTTTGAAATGAGGACTCAGAACCCTGAACATCAATGATGATCAGGGAATTCCTGTGTTTTCTGCAACATACTGCTCTCAAGATGAAATTGATGCATCCTGCTCTAGAATCTAGATTCTTTGTATGCTATATCAATTCCATTGAAATATCATGTTTGATTGGGTACACAGTGTTAAAAGAGTGTTTGAATATTGTGGACACACAGTCGGTTAATAGGTAGCTCTACCTTGAAATATGCAAATTAAGATGATTATTCCAATTTCATTTTTTCTGGGATAATATGAAGTTCTAATTGTTTCAACTTTTATGGGATAGAGGGACTATGTACCCGATATTATTAATTGTATATATACATACATACATATATATATACATATACATATATATATATATATATATATATATATATATATATATATATATATATATGTGTGTATGTGTATGTGTGTGTGTGTGTGTGTGTGTGTGTGTCTGTGCGTGTGCGTGTGCGCGTGTGTGTGGTCCCATTCCCATAGATCATTGCCACCTATAAAACGTAGGAGGATTTTGGAGACAGTAATTCTGGGCAAATTTACATGTGATTAAAGACAGATCAACCAATTGCCTCTTCTCGATCACAAAAAAAAAGTAGGGTCGTATAGTAACATCACATGTATCTTATTGCTTAGGACTTACCATTTCATTTTTGTACAGAGAAATATTTAATGACAATACTGTTTGGGATGAAGGGATCATTTTGGGCACTCTTGTTTGGAGCTAGGAACTGAGTTTGTAATTTTATTCTCTCAGGCTAGGAATAAAGAAGCATTTAACATAAAAACAATATCGAAAGTTGGATCTACATTGGATGTCACCTGAATCGCCCCATCTATCCCTAACTAGAGTGTCCTTTAATGCTCTTGTTATATTAAACTCTGTTTGCTGAGTCAAGTTCTCACCTGAATCGCCCCATCTCCCTAACTAGAGTGTCCTTTAATGCTCTTGTTATATTAAACTCTGTTTGCTGAGTCAAGTTCTCACCTGAATCGCCCCATCTATCCCTAACTAGGGTGTCCTTTAATGCTCTAGTTATATTAAACTCTGTTTGCTGATTCAAGTTCTCTTAATGATTGGTCGGATAATATTATAGCATGTTAGAGCTGTGCAGCCTGTGCTTTTCAAGCTGGCATAAAATGATACTTTTATGCAAGCACTTCAACACATACTAATCTTGTACATGATGCCTAAATGGTAGAATTAAAGCAGACCGGGCCGTGTTGAAAAAGCCTTTTTCATACTAATCTTGTTCATGCGCCTATATCTTAAGAAAACATAATGGTTTCAATTGTTTAGTTACCTTACTCTTTATTCCATGTGGTAATTGCAGGGTTTGCTTCGAATTCGATCACCCCAAATTTTGAGGACAGAGTTCCACCAACAATAGCAGCCATCACGAACCCTACTTCCAAAATTGTCTATGATGAGTACAATCACGAGCGTTACCCACCTGGTGACCCAAGCAAGCGAGCATTTGCCTATTTTGTCCTGACAGGTGGCAGGTTTGTGTATGCTTCCCTGATTAGGCTTTTGGTCCTCAAATTTGTTCTCAGCATGTCTGCCAGTAAAGACGTTCTTGCCCTTGCCTCTCTTGAGGTTGATCTCGCTAGCATTGAGCCTGGAACCACCGTGACAGTTAAGTGGCGTGGAAAGCCCGTTTTTATCAGGCGCCGGACAGATGATGATGTGAAGTTGGCTAACAGTGTTGATGTTGCATCTCTTCGGGACCCACAAGAGGATGCCGCTAGGGTGAAGAACCCTGAATGGCTTATTGTGGTTGGTGTATGCACCCATCTGGGTTGCATCCCACTACCAAATGCTGGTGATTTTGGTGGGTGGTTTTGCCCTTGCCACGGTTCTCATTATGACATTTCTGGCAGGATCCGTAAGGGCCCAGCACCTTACAACTTGGAGGTCCCGACTTACAGTTTCTTGGAAGACAACAAGTTGCTCATCGGATGATAAGTAGAATTTTCACATGGTCTGAAGATCTGAAAATTCGAAGCGTTTTATGACATTTAGATGTTGGCGATATTTAATTTTGTGGCTAAGAGGACAGTGTTCGAGTACCTGTTGCTACTTTCTAAACAGCCTGTTACATTCTTCAATTTATATGTTTTTGTAACATTCGAGTACTCATTCCATGTTTCTGTTATCCGCGTGAATAAGATTGGTTGCCTTACTTAAAAATGTCATTGATCTTTACACAACATGTAAGATCTATCATGTTTGTTGCATGACAGTACAAGTTGCAGGACCCTAGACGGATATGCAAAACTTATCGTGCTTTTGGTTGCATGTACTTTGGCTATTTGCAATCGTTATAATAATGTAATTGATGCTTTGACAAGCTTTGATTATATGACAAGTTACTTACAATGTAAAAAATGGCATTTTTGCCTGAAAACAAGGAGACTGCGGGGATGAAACTGAAGTTTTTTGAGTTTGGTAAAAGTTACAATTAAGCAGACCAATTTATAGTGCCTTTTGACAGTCAAATTTGTGCTGTGGTTATGGAAATGATTTGACAAATATTGCAGTTACAAATCGAAATAATTATATCATAGTTCCAAAACATATCGACTTAGATGTATGTTTCTTGTATATTCAAGTTAACAGGCAAACTACTCTTGTACTTTTTAGCGGGTGCTAAATAGGGACATGTAAAATTTCAGATGCTAAGTAATACAAAAGGATTATCGGCACAAAGAATAAAGTGTATAAACTATATAGGAACATCATCTCTCGAAGAGACCTTTAACATAAACCATGCCTTTCTCATTCAACTTCAGTTCCCTTCTCATCTGGTCAACCTGCTGGTCATCCCCTTGAACAATTATCTCCGACAGTGTGCCATCTTCAGCCAATATCATTTTCACCTTGATCTGTTCTTTTCTCGATGCTCGCTTCCAGTAATAAGCTCCACTGTTTCAGTTCTCAGCTTTAGTGTTTTCATACAGATAGATAGATTGATACATGGACATATAGATCAAGAGACTTACGCCAATGGACTGAGAATGGTTAGGGCGAACCAATTGTTACCAACATCTGGAACGGTGATGGTAAGCACGAGGGCTACACTAGCCAGGCTGATACATGTGCAGAACGTAAGGAGTGCTGCTTGCCCTCTGCTTGGAACCATCACACCTTCGAACCTGTTGCAATTTACATGTGATGAGATTGATTGAGAAAAATAAATTTAACTAAGTCATAGTAGTAAATACTTTTCACAATTGTCTCATCGATGTTTAAACATTTTCTGAAAGATCAACCACAAGTTTCAACACTGAGTTTCTTTGAAAATTTGACATGTAGCACAAATGCCGTATATTTTACTTGGTATGCCACTTATGTAAAACAGCTAACATTATGTGTCGCTTGTAACCTTGACAATGTGGAGTCCCGACATCCAATTTTACACAATTGATATCCACATAATCAATTAGGTACTTAGGCTGTCATGTGAGCAAATTTACATGATTGATAGCCGCTTAAAGCTATCTTTGAAATTGCTTTTTGGGATTGATTATCTGAAACTGTTTATCTTTGATAGCCGCTTAAAGCTATCCTTGAAATTTGCTTTTGTGAGCAAATTTACATGATTGATAGTCGCTTAAAGCTATCTTTGAAATTTGCTTTTGTGAGCAAATTTACATGATTGATAGCCGCTTAAAGCTATCTTTGAAATTGCTTTTTAGAAAAGCAAGTTCTGAGTGTTGGGATTGATTATCCGAAACTGTTTATCTTATTATTTTAGGGTGATGTAACCTTATCTAAACACACAGAGCTAGTCTTATCCAAACACAGATGAGCAGCTCTAATAAGCATCCCAATTCCCCAATCAGCCTTATGAATCATCTTTCAAAAAGTTTCATTAACATTCAAATGACATTTTCATATAAAAGTCGCTAGCTAGTTATGTTCTTACGTGATGGTCTCTCCTTTATCCACCACGGAGAAGTTGTTACGAGTGAAGAACGAAAGAATCTCTCCTGCAACTTGATTCGGCGCCTTCTTATTTCCGTCAACCAGTTCCTCTACAAACGTCTTCTTCACCACCTGAACAAAATCATTCTTATCAAATTAGCAAACCAGTCACTTATACAATCAGTCCTTGAACATACTTTTCGTTTGTCCCATTTTACCTGTACTTTGCTCGAGAGTCATTAAAAGATGGCTTAATATACCACTTGGGTCATTTTGCAAGGAAAAATTCAAAAATAAAAAATGATAACTTTTATATCAAAATGTAAAATTACGCATACAAGTTTTATATTAATAGATATTGAGATAAACTATATGAAAATTACCAAAATTACATATAAAATCATCTTTTACTGACAAGACATGTACAAAAAGTATGACACCAACTAAAACTTTGTTTTTTGAACGGCAATTTTTAACTATCTCACTATATTTATACCACAAATATATCTCACATGTCCTAAGCAGAACTTGAACCTCCAAGCATTTGGTTGCGGAGATTCTCGCACAACATGAATTACCATCGGACACAGGCCCTTTGGTCACTAACTAAAACTAAAACGGGACAAATGAAAAAGTACGTTGATATTTTACTAGGAAGCAAAACCAATGCAAGTGAAGAGGACAACCTTGGATTTAACTGAACGTTTAATAAGTGACCAAAGTCCAGGAACAGATATAACAAACAGACCCAAAGAAGTATAATAGCTAGCAGTTGAATAGCCAACAGCAGCATCTGCAAGCTCAAACATAGGATTTTGAAGGGCTATTAATGCAGTTTCTTGAAGTGATGAGGTTATACGAGGTACATGTCTGCGTTTGTTCTTGTTGTGTAACTTCCATGGTTGTTGGTGGTTATGGAAAGAGGGTGTGTGTTTGGTGAGTTTGAGGTTGGAAGGGGAGTTTAGAGATGATGGAAGGAGCAGTTTTGCTACTGCCATTTTTGATGTTGTTGATTGGTTGGACTTGAATGAGCCCGGTTTCCATTTTATCCTTATTCCTTTTTATATTTATTTTTAGTGGTTTTTTTCAAAAAGTTCATTACTTTTAAGTTCATGATTTTCCTATTTCTTTAGCAATATTTTCTGACTTTCAAAAAAGATAAAATTAAGTGTTTACATCATTTATTTCTTAAACGGCTAGTTAGTAGTGATTCGAGTCGTGAAGTAACATACAAGCGGTCAGTGTGTCTTCCTCAAACCTTCGCCTTAGAAGAATAAACCATTTTTTTTTCCGCCTAAGAGGAAAACCCTATTGGCAGGACGCGAACGCGAGACCTAAAAAAAAACAACTTCCCAAAGTTGCTTCAGGTGAATACTTGGGGTAGACCAAGTGGTTTAAGTGTTTACCTTATTGTAATATATTTCAAATGATTGTTATTTTTTCTTTCAACAACATTGATTGTTATCTTTGCGAATGTTTTTTTCAATGTTTTAAAACCTTAGTTGACTCGGAACCGGTTAAGAGACCGGCCGGGATGTGATCGGGTTTTTGCTTATTTGAGAACCGGATTGAATCGAGGGTTTTTCATTGACATGGGTCGACCTTAAACTCGGCCGGTTCATGACTTTTGTTCTTTTTTCCTTTATTTTAAAAAAGCAAAAATCTTTTCTTTTCTCTAAAACTAACAAAACCCTTTGTCATTTTATTTTTGCAAAACTCAAAATTTGTGTTAGGTTAAGATCCATATTTGTATAGACAAACATATTAGACTGATAGTAATAAGACCCCACCAATACCACAAACAACACTACCACATCAGTGCTATCTCAGCTTTCTCTCTTCTAGACCACACCAAGACCAAATGCTTGTAGTAAGGGGACCGTGTTTACAATATAAAACATACCCACAAAAATATATTAAAAATAACTTACACACACAAACCATTCAATCTTTCGGTCCACTCACACACACACACACTTTCAATCTTTCGATCCACTGACAGACCAACGAATGCAATGGTCTAGGGGGACGCCTTCCATTCGGTCTCTGTAGGGGGGGGGGGGGGGGGGGGGGGGGAGCGTTCGGTTTGGGTAGACAACCGAATGATGTGGGCTTGTTATGTTTAGTCTTATGATTCAGAAAGTTTATAATTAAATTGAAAATTAAAGTGGTGGTAACTGATGTTGATGTTGTTAAGTTTTATGAAAAAATAAATTAGAGTTATAAACTAATATTTCTATTATATTCGTTTGATTTAAAAAGTTCATTAATAAAGATAGAATTCTAAAAACACCTTAGAGTCATCTCATTTTTATAAACTAGAACTATAAATCTGTTGTAAACTAGAACTATAAATTAATTGTTTTCGCAGATTTTAGTGTTGTAGATATGGAAACTAAAGAGTAAAACCCAATAGAGTAATCTCATTTTTATCGATTCAATTGAATGTAAGTTCGGTTTGGGTAGACAACCGAATGGTGAGGACTTGTTATGTTTAGTCTTATGATTCAGAAAGTTTATAATTAAATTGAAAATTAAAGTGGTGGTAACTAATGTTGTTAAGTTTTGATGAAAAAACAAATTAGAGTTATAAACTAATATTGGTATATATTCGTTTGATTTAAAAAGTTCATTAATAAAGATAGCATTCTAAAAATACAATAGAGTCATCTCATATTTATAAACTAGAACTATAAATCTGTTGTAAATTAGAACTATAAATTGATTGTTTTCGCATTTTCTAGTGTTGTAGATATGGAAACTAAAGAGTAAAACCCGATAGAGTAATCTCATTTTCATCGATTCAATTGAATGTAAGTTTGAAATTGGACAAATATTTATCAAAGATATTATGAAAAAATATACATTTGTATAGAATCGGTTCGATCCGACGATTGATCGATGACCCGGTGAAACGATAACTCGACCTGATTAATTAAAAAATGGGCTTCAAAACGTGGTTTTTAAAGGATTAGAATCTTTTCATGTTAAAAAATGTCATGACTATTGTAAGTGTATATTCGACTTAAAATAAAATAAATATTTTGCAATAATTGTCCACTTTTCTTTTTGCTCTTACAAAAAACTTAACATAATTCAACACTTTAAAGCAAACAATTTTCATAATTACAACAACCAAAACATTGTGTACAACAAAAACTAGCATGAATCGAAATTCAGATCAGTTTCCTTAGAATTCTACATTAATAGCATTAAAAACATCACTACACCCAATATTACACTCATTTAAACACAATGTACAACCCTTATTCTACATTAATAGCATTAAAAACACCAATACACTCAATATTACAATCATTTAAATACAATGTACAACCCTCATTCTACATTAATAGCATTAAAAAAACACCCTACATCCAATATTACAATCATTTAAACACAATATACAACCTCCCATCTTAACCTAGACATGAACCTGTGATCAAGACTCGACTCAATAAAACTCGACTCGATACACAAGGCTGTGACCAAGCAAATTTAGGTGTCAGAATGACTTCCTGTGACCATTTTATTAATTCCATTGAAAATTTTTATTTCAGGGTACCCGCCGCTGCAATGCACAAGTACCCTGCTAGTGTTAAAATGAACATATCATTTTTTTTTTTAAATAGCAAAAGTATCTTTAATGATAAGAAGCTTTCATAAGTTAAAAAGTTATGACAAAATTTTTAATTAAATATGCAATAAAATTTTAGTTATAGTACATGTGATTATTAAAGTAGTATTTTAATTTTAATAAAAAAGTATTGTTAGATTCTTATAGTAAAGTTTGTAATAATAAAATTAATTAAAAAGAATATGACAATTTTGATTAGATTTTCATATTGATTTATTTGTTTTTAATAGTGAATATATTTTTTTTAATATAATTATTTTTAATAGTGAATAATAATTTTGAGATAATCTAGAAAAAAAAGTGCACAATTAATTTATGATGTAGATAACATGTAACAATTCATTTACCACTATTGTTTTACCATGGTGGTAACTTTATTGTATATTCAATATCAAACAAAAAGAAATCTTAAAACAAAAAACAATGAGTAGTAACTATAAATACACATTGAATATGTATTGATTTGAATTAGATGCATTTTGATTCATTTAGATGAATCATAATGTAATAATTTTAGCTTAAATTAAAAATATATACACATATCAGATGTATTTTATGAAATGTGTTGAATTTTCTATATTTTGCAGACTTTACATGTGAAATGTGTTTCAAGTACTAATTCACATAATTTACACTTCAGGTCGATGCATAACAAATGTATTAAGTATGATAAGTTACAATCAAATAAGAAATAATATTAAAATAAGAAGGGTGAAAAGAAAAGACAATCACACATTTTAGATGCACTTACAAAAATAGATGCATTTAAATTTCTCACTCTTATTTGAATATGTGGTTATAAATACTTCTCAACTTTGGGTTGCAGTTTTTGACACGAGCATTTTCGTAGGTAGGGGTGTCAAACAGGTTATCAGATCGGGTTTGAGGCTTATCGGGTTTTGAAAAATTTATAACTAACCCGCAACCCGACCGTGTAAGGTACCGGGTCAATCGGGTTGTGGGTTATCAGATTACTTGCTAATCTCATCCCCAATTTATTTCATATATTTTATTTTTGTGCAGATTTTTTTTTTTTTTTTTTTTTTTTTCATGTATTAAAATACTACCTAACTAGTATTTACCCAACATATTACAAACAAACAAGCATATTACAAGTAGGCATTTAATTAGTGGGCAGTTGGTCATGTTGTTTTTGCATTATGTAAAAGCAAATTTACAAAAAAGAAAAGACTAAGGGGTTGTTTCTTTTTTACTTAATATCCTAAATGATAACCAAACTAGATCGAGTTTGTAAATACTAAAGCATCATGTAGCAGCAAACTGGAAAAAAAGAATTTAGCTAAAAAAATCAATTTTTTTATGGGACATTATAGTTTATCGGGTATATCGGGTCAACCAAATAACGAACTCATTATGACCCTAACCCGACCTAGGTTATCGGGTTGACCCGATAAACTACGTTGGACCTGAATCAACTCAACCCTATAAGGCCTTATCGGGTTCGGGTCGGGTCGGGTCCATTTGACACCCCTATTAGTAAGGACTAAATTTGCAACTTAAAGTTAGGGATGAAACCTACAATTTGATCAAACCAGAAGGACGGTATTTGCAATTTACTATAAAAATGAAAAATAAAAACCTAATTATCCATTATGTCGGTCAAACGCTCGTAACCACACGGTTACAAAAAAATAATAAAATATGCTTATAAAGCAATTATAAAAAAAGTACAGTAAAAATATACTACTATAAAGTATATAATAAAAAAATAAATAAAAATGAAGAGGTTGTTGGTGTGCGTTTCCTCCCCTCCTCAACAACAAAACATTTGAGTGAGTCACATGTGCAAGTCGACTTCCTCACTGTGACCGACGACGAAACGGATAACACTACTACTTCCAAAATTATTAATCACTTGATATATTCATCTTATCCCCCTCATTTTTATAAAAAATCAATCTTATATATATTTACACCTTAAATTAAAAACTCAAAACGCACCATTTATTATTTCTTCACCACATAACATTTTTCTTAACTCTTTTTATTTTCACGTTATATATTCGCCCTCTTTTCAATTTCTAGGGTTTTGTTATTTTATGAAGTTTATTATTGTTCAGCAATGAGGTTGTTGAAGCTTCATGCTATCGATTATTATTATTAGGTAATTTAATTATTTATTCTTACTGTATACATTATCCTTTTTTTTTCTTTTTTTTTTTTTTTTTTTTATTTATTTCTTTGTGGTTACTTTATTTGAATGAATGATACTGTATTAATTATATGTTTGGCGAAACTAGCGATAGCTTGTTGTTTTTTGTTTTATACAAAACGTTTAGTAACCAGCTTTAGCAGGCACTATATAGAGCGTTTTAAGAGCATCTACCATTTAGCTTTTTAAAAATTGAACGTTCTTTTGGCATGGCAATGAGTGTGCCAGAAAATAATTTCGGGGAGGGGGGGGGGGGGGGGGGGGGGAATTTACGAGAATACTCCTAAAAAGTTTACACTAATTCTTTTTGGTAGGGGGCTTGTGCCCCCTCCCTACCTCCGCCCATGAATGAGCGTTTAAGGTTTTTTTCCTTCTTCTTAAAAACGCTACTTGAAGAAGCATTTAGCATTTATATCATTTTAAACTCTATAATCTACATTACCAAACACTATATAGCTTCTCGCCTGCTAATAGTTTTGCCAAACATACCCACAATTTTAAACACTAAATGCTTCTTCCATTTTCGTTTCATTAGTAGCACTTACAATAAAACCAAAAGCTAAAGCTTTGAATTCTAAACGCCAAAAGCTTAACCGTAAGTCTTAAACGCCTCCAAAATGCTTGTGTTTATGAATTATGCCAGTGTTTTTTAGTGGGTAAAAAACTGTAGGTATGCTATTTCTAGCTTATTTTGAGTTACTGGTACTATGTGGTTATGAGTTACATTTATATGCATTCAGCTTAATATGTGATGTATTCATTGTGAAGAGAATATCTATTGGCTATAGTTGTGTGGTTGTTCTGCTACATTGACGTTTACAGGGTTAATGACGTGTTATAGTCGCATTATTTCTTTAGTGTTATGATTTAACACCACGTATATTTTTTGTTGAAATTTATGCAATGTATTAATAAATAATGTCATGATTAGTATACCTCAAGTGCTGAGTAAATGGATATTTTATGCTCACCATTTAGAAGCAATGCTGTATGAAATATGAATCGAAAACGTGGGACTCTGTTGCGATGTTAACCCATGGATTATTTGTTTTTAAACAATGACTGGTGTTTAATTTGTGGTCACATAATAAGTAGACTATGAGCCGTTTGTAATCTTACGTGTCTGAAATTTAGACAAGACTCTGCTTTGGTCATTTTTAATACCGTTCTTAATTGATGTATGCATGTGCCAATGATAGCTCACGGTTCACAGTAAGTAACGAAAACACTTGGGATGTTCATGAATTGACAGTAAGTAGATAGAACATTTGTCTATTTATGCTGCATTGAAAAGGATAGGTCATGGGAGGAAAGGTTACATTATAAAAGATTGATTGAGTTCTAAACCATAACTCTACAAAATCTATAACTTAGGTTCAACGTCTTGTCAGGGGTTAGACTTTAGAGAATAAATGAAGTATACAGAACATACTGTTGCTAATTTCAGTGAGCTGAATCTTGGGAGCGTTTTGACTTTTAAGCAATTCAAGCTAGATGTAAACTAATTGGTAAAAGGTACATTGTGCCAAAAACTGCGTGCTTATGCTACATGAAGGTCACCATTTGGTATTTTGGTGAATGCTTTATATTATCCATCTGGACTTCCACCTCTTCCTGAAATATGCAGTTAAGATAATTATTACTAGTACTTAATAGTCGTATTTGCCTTAAAATGCGCAAGGATTACAAAATTGGTAAAACCTATTAAAGCCACTCTTTTATGTTGTCAGAACGTTCATGTTCGATAACATGTCTTGTTTTTATAAATGGCTTTATCTACAAGATAACTTTTCTTCTCTGTGCTGCTTTGAAGGTAATGCCTTCCATCAAACATCCCACACAAACGTCTATCATTGATATTTGACTCATAGTTCTTGTGCTGTGGCACATTAAACACGTGACACGTCCTAAAAACTTTCTACATTTTTTCCTACATAAGTCACAAGGCACTTATTACATTCACGGTGTTATTACTAGTAACTCTTCTCAGGCATAGAACTGTAGAAGATTAGGACATTTCATGCTGTTAAACAGTTCCTAAGCTTACATGACCCTTATGATTCTAATAAAGTTGTATTTTGGGACTGTGAAGTATGCTCTTTGGCTAAACAACAAACTTTTATATTTCGAGGGGCATATCACGTTAGTCTCGTTTGATAATATCAGTTGTGTATTTTGTTCAATTGTTTGGTTAATAATTCCTCAACAATGTATATTATGGTTTTTTAAAAGTTCTTGTTCAACATGTCTGTTTCTCTCCACATATATAATACTGCTTATTTGGCCGACTTTTGTTATTCTGAACTTTGTTTTTTCAGTGTTTTCATGGAAGAAACATACCTGTGGTCAGAGATCGATACAGCAACTATCCATAAATATCTACATTTTTCTTCGGAATTGTTTTTTTGAATGGCGGCGGATCAGCTGAATAAGTGTTCTAATGTAAGCAACGTTACCCATCACACTTCTTGGGAGCTGCAGAAAACGAAGAAGGCAAAAATTTCACATTATGAGTTAAATACAAGATCAAGTATTTCTCTCGAGTGGGATGACAAGAAGAAACATGTTGTTCCTAAGAAGGAGCAGATAAGCATTGCTCGTAGAGAGTTGACAACGTTTCTTCCTCATGTTCCACATCACCAGAACGTCTTGGGTGATGTCTTTGAAGCTCCTTCTGAGCTATTTGAACTGAATGATTTGACTGGTTTGCTGTCGTATGAGGTAAGTTAAATCACGTGAGCAGAGGTGGCAAAATGAGCATGTTTGGTTCAAGTCAAAACGGGCAATGTAGGGTTGACTCAAACACATTTCAACTCTTCCCTTAATAAATAGTTTGTATTTCAAATATGTTTGATAAAGTTATATGATTTTAGTACTGATATATGGATTCTATAATAAAATCATTTACGAGGTTTTAATGTTTTAATTATCTAAAATACACTTTGCGCAAATTTTGACATGCTGTTTAGCTTTTTTTATCTTACCCATTTGCCCTGTTATAGACAAATCATAACCCATTGGTCCATTCATAAGTAAATGGTGGCTCTGCCTATGCACTGCGTATACTTTTTCTTTCTTGTGGATGTCGTTTATATTTTTGAAGCTTGTTGTAGGTTTGGCAAACTCAATTGTCTGTACAAGAAAGAGAGTTTCTCACCCAGTTTCTTCCAGAAGGAGCTGACCCACATACTGTTGTAGATGACTTGTTATCTGGGAGCAATTTTTGCTTCGGAAGTCCATTCCAAAAATGGTAAATTCAGTCACTTAACTTTAAGAGTTATAAAAGCATCTTCTCTTTCATCAGTTTTCTTATGTTGGATCTCTGTATTAAATATTATGGTGAAGTTTTGCTTTACGCAATATTCATCAGATGGATTGTTTAAAGAATTGAGTTGACGACTCGATGTTGACTACAATCTTAAATAGTAGGATTCATGGTACATAAAACGTCTATCTCTACGCATGTGTTGGAAGCTATAATGGAATTATCTCCTTACTGTAATGGTTCAGCTGATTAAATTATCTGTAATATGCCTGTGTAGGGGTACTTCAGTTTGTTCTGGTGATTGTCATCCTGATGCTGTTCTTCGTCAAGAACAGTGTAACAAGGCTAACAAAATAGCATATTATAAGGAATTGCAAGAGTACCATACCAAGTATGCTGTCATCTTATATCCTTTCTTTTGTTATATACAGTATATATTTTCTTTTCCAACGAGTTTTATGTTTTGTCCTGTTGGTATTGATATTTTGTCGTTTGACAGAATGATAGGGAGTCTGCAATTGTGGAAGGAAACATGGACATGCTGTGTGACTCCGGAAAATGACTTTAGCCAACAGATACCGAGGTTGATTGCTCTTCTTTTCAGTAATTTATTTTCTAAACCTTTTTTTCTCTGCGAACTGTTAGAAAGAAGGAAGAATTTATTGTTGACTACTAAACATTACACCACTTTTGTAGTAACTCTGATATTTGCAACATCTCTCTGTTTATTTCTTTTTGTTCATTGATGAATATATTCCATGTAACAGGCCCATGAATGAATATGACAAAAATGGCTCCTCACATCAGAAAGACATATATGGTAGTCCTGAAGATGATGTGGGTGCAACATCTGATTCTGGTTATTTTGATGCTGAAGATAAGTCATATAGTAGCAATAGCCCGGATGTTGCAATCATGAACGGAGAAACTTCAACAAGGTAATCTCACACTCTTTTAACTGCATGGGGTACAACTTATAGAAATATATTTTATTATTATTTTTCTTGTTAGGGTCTCGAAAATGGAATCAGGGAACAATTATTTGGATTCTTCAGTTGGATCGAAATCGGTAGCAAGATCTAGAAAAGGAGATAAATTACGCGGGCTCAGTGTAGATTGTGGTGATGGTGCCAAATATATGTCATATATCAAGGTTCTCATTTGAATCTGAATCATATGAACTTTTTTATATACGGTGATAAATCTCTTTATAGTTAAATTTTTAGCACATTGATATTCATTATAAGAATCAGGAAAATTTCTATTGGTTTGTCAGGTTAGCAAAGTTCAGCATGAACGAGTTAAAAGCAGTATGAAACACTCTAACACCGGCATCCAACGAAGGCCTCTCAGTCACGTTTTAGGCAATCTTGATAGTTTCTGTGTTATGCCATATGAAGTGTTTGAAGAAGAAGAGAGACTAAAGCTGCATGAACACTGGTCTCATTTGGCAAAGAAAGATCTCCCTGCAGGCTTTGCAAATTGGAATAGTTGGCGATCTGCCAGGTGTCAGTTAGGAATATCGTTAAGGAAAGAAATGGAAGATAAAGTGAAGTCAAATGATCAACCAGTTTCAAATTTTTGTAATCAGGATGAGGAGTTAAAATATGGGGATGTTCAGGACAACATGGAACAAAACGGCGATGCAGTGTTCCATTCAGAGGCGAATCTTAATGCAGAAAACCATGAAACAGCAATGGAAGTTGAACCAAATGATCAGCCTAATCAATGCTTGCGCCAGAATCATCATCTGCCAGAGATTAATGTAATACATAATGATAGCCAAAACTTCTGCTCCATGCCCATGGATGCTGCCAATGATGATGTATTGATCCAGTCAAGTGCTTTTCCTTCTAGTCTATGTGAATATCCCGTAAGTATAAATCGTGCAGATGCATCAGTTGGTGAACAAATATGGCCTGAAGTTAGCTTACCACAAAGTGTGTACTATCACCATCCGACATCTTTAAGTGTAAGCAATGGATACACTTCTGTTGGTGAATTGTCACTAGGCCAGTCGAGCCAACCAATTGTTCTAGAATCCGAGTTACTACAAAAGGATCCTCTTAGAAGTTTTATGCACAAAGGATCTGATGGTGGTGATTCTTTCTTTAATCCATATGCTAATCAAGACCGTAATGAATTACTACTTCAATCACTTTATAAAGATCCCGGGAATTCTCATTATCTTCATGAACATAAGCTTTCTAGTTTATCTTTCCACCCAACCGTGAGTGACCCGATGCTGGGAACCAATCAGTTTCCTAGAAATTTGTGCCCTTCGATGCCAATGGATCCTGTGCTTCCGACCATTCAAGAAAACTTATATTCAATTCCAAGGCAAGAACACTTGTTGCCAATGAATAACGCTCATGATTGGCCCGGGAATGGTGGTATTAACCTTCCCATGACATCATCATCCCATCATCAGTTAAATCAAAATTGGTATCATGCTGATGAGGTGGTGCACAATGGGTGGTCTGGCGGTGTAGTACCGAACCAGGACCTTCTGAATGGTGGTCAGGTAGTTGATGAGAGCTTATTTAGTGTTTTAGCTCAGCATAATGGGGCCCATATTGGTTCAACCGGTGCAATGCAACAGTTTATTCCATCTGGGAATTATGTCGGAGCTGGGGTTGGGCTTGGTGCAGTTTCGCCTGCATTTACTGCTGTACCTCCTCGGACCAGCACATGGTCAGGTTTTAACTACATGAGTGGCAATGAAGCTCAGTTAGGATGGATGAACTTGCCACATGCATTGCAGGGGACCGGGAAATCGTTTCCAAGACTATGGTATGACAAAGATATAGGACGGTGACGATGGTTATAAAGTCGTAGGTTTTAGATGGTCAGGATTAGAAGTTAGCAGATAGACTAGTAGTAGGATATAGATGGATATATGGGAAGGATATAGTCAGGTTTATCTTTATCTGATTATGATAAAATCTTTGCAGGATTAATAATGTTAGAATTGGGCTTTTGTTTTTGGGTTTTTTTAGATGTTTTTATACTTCAGTTTTGGTTAAGGCAAAGGGTTCTGTAAAAAATGGGTGCATACTCTTTGAAATTTTTGCAGGCGCACAAGAGAAATGCAACATTTGTTACTTGAATGTTAGCTTAGCTCCTGTAGATCTTCCTTGTTGATATTATATGGGATACTCACAGATACACAGTTTTAGTAAATACTCTGATCTGTGCAACCTGTACGGGTCAACAGAGTAAAACTGACTAGTTTGTCACCAGGATTTTGCCGCTGCTGTTACCCCTATTCTGGTTATATCAAATTTTGTGAGATTATGCAAAATGTGTAATTATATGCTCCGGAATTTCCTAAGAATTTTTTGGTAAACATCTAAATCCTCGCAATGGACACTTGATAGTTGATGTTAATCTACGTGACGTTTACTTTTGCAAGTCAATCGATTAATGTCAAGTGTATAATAAAAAAGCACCAGCATATTTTTACCACTAAATAATTTTTCTTGTTGATACCTTCCTCTAAGGTTAGAAAGATACTTGTCTTTGCTAGTGGTTATTCCTTAAAACTTTTTTATATTTTAATCTAATATAGTGATGATTTCATGAAAGTTTATTACTTTTATTTAACATTTGATAGATTAAATCATTTTCAACCTTGGAGTATTGAACCAACCACGAAATCATCTCAAGGATTCAACCATGTTGTAATTTAAGTAAACATAATAACCCTAATTAGGATTGGTAAAGACATTTCTAAAAAGATGTAGCTTTAATATTTTCATGGTTTCTAGCTCAATACGCAATGGGTATGTGCAGAATGGTACTAAACTATACGATATAGCTAACCCGTGTTTAATTTTAGTAAAATTTACCTAAATTTTCTATCTCTAATCTTTTAGGAATTTACAGAGGATTTTTATTGCCACAAAATGGTAAAAATTTAAATAATAATAATAATAATAATAATAATAATAATAATAATAATAATAATAATAATAATAATAGTTTAAAAAGAAAAAAAAAAATGAAGAAGAAGAAGAATGCTAAACTAAAAATATTGGGACTAATAACAAATGAATGCTAAACTTAAAATAACTATAGTTTCATTAAAAAGCATTAATACTTTACTACAAAGAATAATACGTTGCATGTCCAATGCAAACGTCATTGCATTTAACACACAAAGTTCGCCATTAAATAAGCTTGGCAAAACACAAACAGATCAGTTTCATTTGACATCTTCCTATGTATCGATTTCTTTGTTTAATGTGATCAAGAACGAAACATTTGAATCCGATCATACGAACAAAAAATGGCTACTGGTATAAAATATAATCACGACAGGGAAATCATTCGATTAGAACGTGAAGCCGTTATTCCAGTTTTGAAGCCTAGGCTCATCATGACATTGGCCAACCTCATTGGTATGTATAAATCTTGTTTTTTATGATAATGTTGCTCGGCTGATTGTTCGATGAATGATCCATATTTATGTTATTCTAGCTGCCATCCTTGCCAAAAGTAAAGGATTTATTTTAATGATGTATCAACACATTTGTAAATTGCATTTGTGTTTGCCGGAATTTGTTTATCATGACATTAGTTGTCTGTAAATACTTTGATTTTGGATCATTTTCGTTAATTAGTAGTATATGTGATTACATCATATAAACTCCATTAATTAGTTTATGGTTTAAGGAAGGTTGAAGTTAAGCACATTTGACATCAAAGAAAGAGTTTTGCTAGTTTAGTATATGTTCATCTTTGTTGAAATTGAAATAATATTGCAGAGCACAGTGCTGACCGCGGAGAGTTCTTGAAACTATGCAAAAGAGTCGAGTACACGATCCGGGCATGGTATCTTCTTCAGTTTGAAGATCTTATGGTATTATCTTGTTTTAACTACTTCATACATTTGTGATCTTTTTCAGTGTGTTGTATCTCGACTTCTGTTATTTACTCGCAGCAACTATATGCACTTTTTGACCCTGTCTACGGGGCTCAAAAATTGGCACAGCAGAAGTTATCGCCCCAAGAAGTTGATGTTCTTGAACAGAATTTCCTTAACTACATGTTTAAGGTATCATCATATATAAATAATTAAATATCATATGCATATGCATCATGTCTACTGCAAAATGTTATAGTACAAATATTATTCATATTAATGCAGGTACTAGAAAAGAGTAATTTTAAGATTGCAACAAATGAGGAAATCGCAGTTGCACAATCAGGACAATATCTTCTAAATCTTCCTATCTCAGTGGATGAATCAAAACTTGATAAAAGTTTATTAACAAGGTACTTTAAGGAACATCCTCAAGAAAACCTTCCCGACTTTGCAGATAAGGTATTGTGTAACAGTATAAGAAATGGCTAACAGTGTTTTATGTATTTTTCTTTACTTTTTGGTTATTGTATTCACATACTGGTTTGCAGTATATAATCTTTAGACGTGGCATTGGAATTGATCGGACAACTGATTATTTTATCATGGAAAAGATTGACATGATTGTTGCACGTATATGGTCATGGATCATGAGAGTAACTAGGTACGCTTTTTATTTTTCCACAGATCATACTTATTTAATCATAATTATTGTCTGTTCACTGTGATTTTTAGGCTAGAAAAGTTTTTTCCGAGAAAATCAAGTCCACTAATCAAGAAAGATATAACGAAAGAAGATGAAATCACGGATGAAGAGTTAGAAGATGAGTTGTATGTTGAGCGGATCCGGATAGAAAACTTAGAGCTGAGGTTTTATATTTGCTGAACTTTTTTTATATTATTGATTACTACTTTACTAGCTGATAATAATTGCTGATTCATGAATACATTCATTTTATCAGTTTAGAGAAGTTGGCAAATAAGATAACAATACAAGAACCAACATTTGACAGGATAATTGTCGTTTACAGGTATGATTCATGGCTTGTCAAAATATTTATCAAATTTCATAGTTTGATAATTTTATAAATCTATATGAAGGCTAGCAGGCACCAAGACAAAAAAGGAACGAGGAATATACGTGAAGCATCTTAAACAAATTCCAATGGCAGACATGGAAATAGTACTCGTGAGTTACTCTTCATTCGTTTCTTTTTGAATTTTTAGTTTGACTAGTATGATTTTCCAATGTATTACAGCCAGAGAAGAAAAATCCAACTTTAACCCCTATGGATTGGTTGAAGTTCCTTTCTACTGCTATTTTCGGGCTGGTTAGTCTTTTATAATTTGTGTGATTTAGAGTTCACTGTTTTTTTCCTAGTGTTATTTGAGTACACATGTTTTTACAGGCAGCTGTGACTGGCTCAATTGAGACGGCTAAAGCTGACTTTTGGGTCATTGTTGCCATTGTCTCAACGGTAGTTGGTTACTGTGCTAAAGTATACTTTACGTAAGTCTTTAATATGTTTCTTAATATGAGTTTTAGTTGGATGTATAAGGTTTTTAATCACCAGTCCTCATTTGACTGAATGTAGGTTTCAGGCAAACATGGAAACTTATCAGAACTTGATTACACAATTCATGTATGACAAACAACTCGATAGTGGAAAAGGCACTCTTCTTCATTTGTGTGATGATGTCATTCAACAAGAAGTAAGTGTATAGATATTAATTTTGTGTTTAAGGTAAATACTTGACTTACCTGATCATATGCCCGGTTTCAGGTGAAAGAGGTGATCATTTCTTTTTTCATATTGATGGAACAAGGAAAAGCAACTTTAAAGGTATTGCTCATTGTGTATAATATGAATACAAAGTACCAAAATTTGACTCCTTAACACCAAGTATGATCCTTTGTGATGATATTATAGGAACTCGACCAAAAATGTGAAGAACTGCTAAGAGAAGAATTTGGTGAAAGATGCAACTTTGATGTGGATGATGCGGTCAACAAATTGGAAAAACTGGGCATTATTGCTAAGGTACACTGCCCACTTTCATATAATAGATCAAATAACTTGAACTGTTATAGAAGCAAATAATAAGTCATCATGTTTATCGTTTCTTTGTGGGTTCTCCCATTAAGCAAAATGCATCACTGTGAATAAATGGTGGTGATTTAATGTATAATTTTGTCATTATACATGTTTTAAATATAGGATCAAATAGGAAGGTATTACACTACTGGTCTTAAACGTGCGAATGAGATTATAGGCACAACTACAGAAGAGCTGGTACTTAAGGCACGCCAGGAGGGTGGTCCTTAAACGTGTTGTCACATGGACAGGGGAGGTAGTCACATCACCATTTCTGGCAAGCATACAATTTCTGTGTTCAATTTTTCGTTTTTTATTTTCAGTCAATATTGGACTCTGGGGAATTCAAATCAAGTGATAGATATTTCTATGATACAATTTCCCAAATGCATCAAGGGAATTATAGTATATAAGTGTAGTAATTTAAAAAACAGTTACCTTTAAGATATTTTTTATAAAAAAGAGATGATGGACAGAAGTCTATGCTTGAATTGTGGCATCATTTTCTTAGCCACACACCGTCTCCTAGCAGTCACCATTGCAACAGTTGTGCCACCGCCACTAGCATCATCACCTTGAGGGGCCCTACAAAACCAACTTCCACTTTCAGGTATGTCTTCTACTTTTTCTTGCAGAGCATCAAAAACATTTTACGCTATCACTCACTCGAGTCACTTGTTTGACTTACTTCAAATGACGACTTATTTGCTAAAGATTACAACTGTATATAGTAGTAATTATTCTTCTAAGAATTTTGTATCTGCCTTGCACTTACAATTTTATAAACCATTACAAATACCGGATGATTTTAATGAGAAAGATACATATGTCAATAGATATATTCAACTATCGAAACAATTGCATCGATATTTTCACATTAAAGATATTAAAATGAATTCAGTTACTAAAGAAAATAAAAGAATGAGGGAGAAAATTACAAATGAAGATGATAGAACCATGTTGCCTCTATAAATTGATTAAACCATCCATTACACAGTCCATATGGCAGATTAATGCAATTCACTCACCCATTATTAATACACATTTTCTGGCAAAAACACATTTTTCTATAATTGTTGGTTTATATTTTAAACATAGAAATCAAACCAATAAACCCCAAAATTCAGGAATCAGCAAGAGCAATAAGCTGATCAACGACACTTGGATCTGCTAGTGTACTTATGTCACCCAGCTCATCTAGTTGTCTAGAGGCAATTTTCCTCAGAATTCTTCTCATTATCTTTCCACTTCTAGTCTTTGGAAGACTGGGTGCCCAATGAATTCTGTCAGGGGCTGCAAATGCTCCAATCTGATATACAAATAATGCAGATTCAGAATAAAGTTCTAGAATCAAATACAGAAATAATAAGTAACTCATAATGTTGTTGCCTTAGTAAGGTAACTGTAAATCGGATCAACAGTTTTCTGCTATTTCTAGTAGGATACAGTCAATCAGCACTATATCCAGGAGAAAAATCGGTCACAATATTCTTACCAACTTTACTATTTTTCTAGAAGTCATTTAAAACTTGCAAGAAAGTTAGGCAGTTTAAAAGGTGAAATAAATTTCAGCTTACCTGGTTTCGAACCACAAGCACAAGGCTTTTGCGGAGATCTTCGCTGTATGGAATACCGTCCACAAGGGTAACAAATGCATAGATGCCCTGTCCTTTGACCTAAATAAAACAGGTGATGGATTGTTAAAGCAATTAACTGCAACACATGCTGACAAAACACTACCAAATGTACATAACATGCAGTCATGCATACTACAGGTGGCAAGATGTGCGGTTCGACGGGTTGGTAATGGGTCAAAACGAGTCATTCTTCATGAGTCAAAACGGCTTTGGGCCGAGTCGACTTGCAACATCTTTCGTCCATTTTTGGATTTTTCTATGAAGGATCAATGTGCTAGATATGATTACAAGTCTACATCTTTATTGTGATGATTAAATTTTGGAAGCGATTTAGGTGGTTGCATGCCTTAAAAACACACTTTGTGCGAATTCTAGCCCAACTGACCCAATTTTTTTTATAGTTAACATATTTTTTGACCCATTTGAGATAATACATTATTCAAATCAAACCGTTCTTAGACAAAGTGGTCAAAATTGCCATCTCTAATATAGATATAAAGCTTACCTCATGCTCAACACCGACGACGGCTGCTTCAGCACATTGGGGATGTGAAACTAGTGCTGATTCAACTTCTGCTGTACCAATACGGTGTCCACTGTTTATATTAAAAAGTGTAAACTAATTAAATACAGCAATATTGAGTATATACAAAATTGACGACTAAGACGAATGTCTCTTTGAGGGTCACAGATTAACCTTATACGTGACAAGTTGTGCATGTTTAATATATGTATTCTCGAATTCAAGGAATCCAATAAAATTTAATACAGTTAACAAGAGGATTGGTATAAGTATACGCATGGTCAAGTTAACGAAGATACCTGACATTAATTACATCATCAACTCTCCCTGTGAGCCAGTGATATCCATCCTTGTCCCTAAATAAATTCCAAATTAGCTAACTACATCCTTGAAGATATTAGAGAACAAAACGTAAAACAGATAACGATAAACTCATCTATATGTGATGGCTTATATACCATGAGGAATTTTTTTGAAAAGTATCAACCTCACTTTAGTGACACTTTGGTATGTGGTTGAAGTTTTAGTAGGCGTGTAAGTGTGCATGTGGGCTTATTTAGGATATTATAAATAGCAAATATATGAAACTTTAAAGTACCAGACACATTATTACCTACTGCAGCCATCACCGCTAAAATAATAGCCAGGGAACGCACTGAAATAAGTTGTTTCATATCTCTCGTGATCACCATACAGAGTCCTGAATGCCCCGGGCCATGAGTTTTTAACACATAAATACCCACTGCACTCGCCGTCAATTTTGTTTCCCTTTTCATCCACTATGACAGGCTGCATTAAAATTTTCAAAAGTAAGATCAATAAGAATGCCAACAAAATGCAATTTTAGTATGTGATCTGCAGGATACCTGAACCCCAAAAAATGGAAGAGTTGCGGAACCAGGTTTCTGAGGCCACGCGCCGGGGATGGGAGTAATCTGGAAGCAATAGCAGTGAATATTAAGTCATTAGCAATAGTTACCATTATTGATATATGGCAAATTTAAAATAAGTAAATAATATGAGTATGTACCATAAAGCCACCAGTCTCGGTTTGCCACCAGGTATCTGATATGGGACACCTTGAATCTCCAACTACATTGAAAAACCACCTGTCAAGTCAATAAAGGAATTCTTCATATAAAATATATGATACTCAGTTCCTTTTAAAAGAAATTAGAAGTTGACTTTTGGTAAGAACCTCCATGCACTTGGGTTGATCGGCTCGCCGACACTACCAAGGACCCGCAAGGATTTACGAGAATAACGAGTAACATACTGCACGGTAAAAACAGACAAAATTAATATGATACGGAAACTTAAGCACACTATTTAATCTCAAAAGTAGTCATAAGCACTTTAAGCAGGGAGTAACAATGCAAAGAAAATGTTTTTCTTATATATAGTATCTACATATGTTGCATACTGTTTATGTTAATTGTTAATAACAAAGATTTTAGGGTTGTCTTGTGTTGATGCCGAGACTTGAGCTAAGCGGGGTGAAACAAGTAACTTATTGAATAAGAGATATTTCAAATCAGATGTAAACCGCTAAAAGGTATAACATATAAGAAAATACAGAGTTGAAGAGACTCCTTACCTCATCTCCATCACGCATAAGAGACCGCACCAGCGTAGGAGCAGTGTAGAATATTGTCACCTTATACTTGTCAACAATGTCCCAGCAGCGTCCAGCGTCTGGATAGTTAGGCACCTGCAGGTACAATTATATGCCAAAAACTTTATAAAAAGGGTCATAAGGTTATTTAGAATAACAGATGCAAACTGTTATAAACACATAGATGTATGGATTAGTACTTTCCAAAAATGACGGGAGGATATAAACTATTTAACAGCTTATAAATTATTTACTATTTAATATTCATAGCCAAAATTCTAGTGAATTTACTGTACTGATGAGCAAATACACAAAAAAGTGAATATATTTACCCCTTCATAAAGTACAACTGTCGCTCCATTAAGCAGAGGTCCATAAGTAACATAACTGTGTCCAGTAATCCAGCCACAGTCGGCTGTGCACCTGGAATTTTAAAGGAAGCAAGTGTCAACGAACAATCATTTTTCCAAAAAAAAAATACACACACACACAAATTTCCAAAAATAAAACAATCATTTTCAGAAAATCAAGACATACCAGTATATATCAGTGTCTTTATAGTCGAATGCATATTTGAATGTTGTTGCAGTGTATATCATGTATCCTCCAGTAGTATGCAGAACACCCTATCAAATGCACCAGCATGATTCAATATAATACAATACTCATTACTCAACCACAAATCAAAAAGAAAAAATACTTCAGGCTTTTATATGACTTAAATACCTTAGGCTTTCCGGTGCTTCCACTAGTATAAAGAAGAAAAAGAGGGTCCTCGGCATCAACCCACTCCACATCACATGTAGTAGAGCATTTAGGAACAACATCCTGAAAACGAACCATAAGCCAAATGAGCTACTTGAGATACAATTAAAAAGATAGTCCAACAGAAAGCATGTTTATGACCATCAACCCACTACCAAAAAAAGCCAAAAAGTCTGATACAAAAAAACATATGCTAATAACTTTGGTAGTAAACGACATTGTACAATTACCTGCCACCAAATATCTCTACCCTTTAGCAATTTAGTATCTTCCTTCTTCATGGCTGATTCGTTTTCAAATGTCAAGCACGTAGCTGCGTGTGACAAAGAAAAAGCAAGATCATGCAAAAATGAATACGTGTATTCTGAGAACATCTACTGTTGACATGGAAATAAAGAGATCCATCCAATACTGGTTCTAGAATAAATTATACAAATTTTAGATTTATACTTATTAGTATCTTGTTAATTATTAGTCTCCACCGCTGGGACTTCCATCCAATACTGGTCCGATACCACTCCTCCATGTAACTACTGTTGACCAGCAATGTTATTATGTTATTAGTAGCTTTCTGATTATAATATTACGTTTCATTGCCATTGACTTTGTTTTCCTACCGAGGTTCAGTTTAAGTTGAGTATTTTAAATTGGGCAAATTATTTGAATTTATTACTCACAATGCTAAAAGGCAAATGGTCTGTAGATGCAAAAACATAATAAGGTCCCTATACTTAACTGGAGCAAGTTCCTTACTCTTCTAAGTGTTCCTAGGCCCTACTTCCACGTCCATTACAAGAACTAACAAAAATGTCAACTTCTGTGCACATGACCAAGGGTAAACCAAAGTGAAAAGCTAGCAAACGGTTTTATATCTCAGTTTTAAACATGTACTTATTCTGCCAATAAAACCTTAACATATATAAATAGCTCATGCATATGATAATTGTATACAGTAAAAGAAGTTCCCACCTACAAAGACTCCATTTTGAGATGATTCTGAAAGTGCAGCGTCAACAATTTCTTTAAGATTGATCACTTTCTTCCCTCTCATAACCGCATTACAAGTTATTACAATCTTTGGTTTGCAGTCCATCACTCTTTGATGAAGCGATTCTGCAGAGTATCCAGCAAAAACAACCTGAAAGTCAAAACACAATCCAGTGTTAGTCATTTTTGGCTATTCATGAACTATAATAGTAACTATAAGATGCAAAGATTTATTTGAGCAGTACCGAGTGAACGGCCCCAATTCGAGCGCATGCCAGCATTGTGATTGGCAGTTCCATGATCATAGGTAAGTAAACAATCACAGTATCACCCTTTTTAACACCATTGTCTTTCAAGAAATTTGCAAGCTGTCATAAGACAGAAGAATATTATAATAACATCACAAAGAACATTTACTGGAATACGAGATTATGTAAAAGACATGGTAAGAGCATTAAACCTGACAAACTCTCTCGAGCAGTTGTTTGTAAGTCAATGAGCCATCAACATTAAGCTCATTTCCTTCCCAATGAAGTGCAATTTTGTCACCATTCCCAGACTCTACGTTTTTATCCAGGCAATTATAGCAGATGTTTGTAAAACCTCCCTTGAACCACTGATTAAATGCATAGGGATTGCGAACGACTTGTTTATATGTGATTATGTATGATATAAGCTAATAGAACCGGAATCTGTAGGACTAGACAATTACTTACCTCAATGTTGATACGCCCTTTTGTGACATCTAGATTCTGTGAGCAAACCTCTTGACCCCATTTCTTTTGCCAATAAAATTCCGACGCAATATCAGACCAAAAGCCAGCAGGATCTTCGATTGACCTCGTGTACATCTCCAAGTACTGAAACAATCCCCCAAGATCATCAATTACATGATAAAAATGTTCACTGAAAGATTGTACTGCCCATTCACAAAAGTATATGATAGAGAACACGGCCCCTGATATTTTTTCCTTGATTCCTCCTCATGATAAGAAATCACTTGTTACTTTGATATTTTGAAATAGAACAGTTCAAATTGAAATCTGAATTCGGTTTCTTTTTCTTTTTTAGGTCAAAACATTTTCTCCCTATAATAAGTGCATAATTTATTTTTGTCACCACATAATACAAACATGCTCAATATTCAAATTCAAAATGATACCGTTCAAATTAAAATCTAAATTGTGCTTCATTTGCTATCTTGGCAAAAACGTTGATAACTAGCAACACTGACGAGTGAGGACAAAATGGGGGAAGGCAATGTTGAGCTTATGTTCAAGACTGACTGAACGGCTGCTAACGAGTGTTTATTCTGCTTCTGTTTTATTAAACAACAACAACAACAACAAAAAAAAAAAAATGCTATTTTGGACCATTTCTCGATTTGTTCGTGCTTGCGCAGGGCCATGGTAATTAATCTTCTTTGTATTGTTCCAACTTTATAGTTGATGCAGCCATCCCAATGCAAGTCAATCAATATTTATAGCCCAAAACTAGAAATTTAAGGGAGTGTTTGTTCAACAAGCTTATATAGCTGGCTTATAGCTTATTAGGTTTCCGGCTTATGTTTTATAAACCGGAACTTTTTGGCTTATTTTGGAACATATGGGGTTATATAAGCTTATCATAAGCTTGTATAAGGTGAAAAGTTTTAATATAAGACACGAAAAGTTTGGGTTTATAAAACATAAGGCGAAAACCAAATAAGCTATAAGCCAGCTATATAAGCTTGTTGAACAAACACCCCTTAAGTAACATTGTTTAAATCAACTTCTTTTTATTCTCATTGATATCATCAACTCAAAACTTAAAAAGTTTAACACGTAAAACGAACGAAATAGCATTCATATATATGATCTGTTAATAACATAGAATCATTATTTTTAACATAGTTTAAAAAAAATGATGATTTGAAAGCACCTTTTGAGGAGAGGAAACGAGGGCGTGTTGCGAAAACTTAGGATTCGGAAAAACAAGATCGTGCTCTTCAGAAGCAAGTGATTCACCGAGTATAACAGCATTAAGCTCCGGTATATTTCCGGCACCGGACGGCAGAATATTCATTGATTCAACGTGACGGAGTTGATGATTCTTAGTCGCCATCATTAACAAAGTCAACTCTCTCTCTCGATGTTTTCAACAAGGAGGACCAAATCTCAATTTTATTGTGTGTGAGTTAGTGTGTATATATATAGTTTTTTTAATTAAGAGCCTGGGGGTGGGGGTTGAATTATAAAATGTAGGGGTGTGCACGGTTCGGTTTGGGTCGGTTTTAGGCAAAAACCGAAACCGAACCGTCATATTCGGTTTTTATAGAACCCAAAGCCAAAACCGTTCGGTTTTTGGCGGTTCGGTTTTTTCGGTTTATTATCGGTTTCGGTTCGGTTTTTCGGTTTCTAACCGTTAATATTTGGGCATGGCAAATTTATACCAACAAACTTGTATTACATAGATTTTTTTTTAATCAATCTAAGCATAATAATGTTTATTGCATAAATCTATAATTACACACATACAAGTGAACATACACATAATATGATCATCGTCATATATTTATTGATATATTCTCAATTAAACACACGACATGACAAACACGCATATAAACATAAACATTAAGATAAATTATTATAAACTACCCACAAAACGAATATAAATTTATAAATTTGATTTATTTAGTTATTTATACATATTATATTAATTATATATTATTATATAATAAAATCGGTTCGGTTCGGTTTTTACGGTTCGGTTTTTGGACGAAAACCGAAACCGAACCGTATTTTTCGGTTTTTGAAAAATTAAAAACCGAACCATCGGTTTTTAGTTTCGGTCGGTTTTTTCGGTTTGGTTTTTTCGGTTTTCGGTTCGGTTTCGGTTTTTTCGGTTTTGTTTGCTCACCCCTAATAAAATGTTTGTGTAAGACAAATTGATTCTCATGATATTGCCTTTTACATTTACACTTTATCCTTTTCAAATTTTTTTTGGTTATGAAAAAAACCATAAAATAAAATAAAATAAAAAATCTTGCTAATTTATAAAAACACGAGGAGTTGGTATGTTTGTCAAAACTCAAAATTAGTGGGACTTGAATTTTTTGTTTTCTAGAAAAGTGGTTGGATAATTAATTAAAGTTGAAGTTAATCATGTAAAATAATATAAAACAACACATTGAAATAATCTTTTTCTTTTTAAAATTTTTGGGTGTTTATTTAAAATATTGTGATAGACATTTTTTTTTTTTTTTTTTTTTTTTTTGAAATGCAACAATATCATAAAACCGAAAAACATACAAAACAAGGCATCATTTTCCAATTAAACAAGATAATTAAAAGAAAAAAGGATAAAAAATACAACCAAATAAGACTAAATTACAATTTTAAGTAATTTTACTAAATAAGTTGTTGTATGAAAGACATTTAAGTTGTGATAGACATTTAAGTAATTTTAGTAAATACAATTTTTACTCGTTTCTAAAAGCTTAGTTTTCATAAGTTGGTGTATGAAAGAAAGCTTACTTTAGTAGCTCGAACTATTTATAAGCTTTAATAAGCTAACTATCTGATGACATCAAATAAGTACATATTATTGTTATTATTTATCCTATGTATTTGATTTGTTTTATAATATTATCTATGAGAATTGATACTTAATCGTTTTATTTTTGTAATTATCAGTTATAAACAAGCTTTTAGTGAAAGTTGGCTATTTTGAACGTAAAATGAAGCAAAATGGATACAGTTTGAAAAGTCTACTGAACTAAAGGAGATACGTTGTATCATTTTAGACGGATACGCCGTACTATCTTACTTAGATGAATTCGAAGACCATTGTCTGACTTTAAAGAATGCGCCGCATGTATTAATCTCATGCGCCGCATATGAAACTTTGGTCAACGAAGAAGATCTGACTTATCTACTCTAGATATGCCGTATTACCTTCTTGACATACGGCGCATCAATCTCAAGACTTCACTATAGATTATCCAAGATACTGAAGGACATGCGCCACGTAGAGATTCAAGTTACGCCGCATCTGAAGACGGTGTACGAATATTCCAGAATATAATAATCTTGGACCCCACTCGAAGCTATCTAGATACGCCGCATCAACTAAATTGATGCACCGCATCGAACCCTCAGACAGAAAGTATAAATACCCCATTCAACAGCCGAATTTCATGTACAGAATGTAACCATAAGAAGAATAATACAGACGAATAGGCAGACACCACCAAACGAAGATTTCAGAGCAGTAAGAAGGTCCTGCTAGTGTTTTAATTCATTGAGTAGTTTTGTTTTATTGTATTAGTACGCTTTAATCCAACAGGATTGTTGGGCTTGTCTACGCCATAGGATTCCCCTTTATATCGTTTTCCTATCAATTAAAGTTTATATGATGTTTATTTGGTTCTTATTATATGTGCATTGATAACTTCTATGTTTAGCTGTGGAATGCTTGGGCTGCCATACCCCTCCTACGATTTCTTCACTAGCATTATAAGTTAGTGTAAGCCCTAAAAAAAGGTTAAATAATATAGACATAAGTAATCATTAAGAGTTTACTCGCTTATAACTAAGATACCAACGAGAGAGATAATAGATTTTAGCATTCATCATATAAAACTAGCAATAAAATAAGTGACAAGCAACTTAATCATTCGTCAAGCCTCTTATCTGTATCTGTTATCTATCTGTATACATGTTCGCCATTCGTGTATTCTATGTCATTAGTTTTATTAATTATGATCAATTCAATCGTGCCAGTCTCTTAGGCTGAAAAAACCCCTTGCGTTAGATTATGTTGTAAAACTAACTTAGGAATTACAATACTTATAGACATTTTAGGTGTTAACGTTCCACTCTTAGTGAACGACACTCTACTTACCAACTAGCTACATTGATCGGGTACACTGCTCGTTAGTGTGTGTTATAGATTAAGTTGGCTAAATATAAATGTAAAACTTGATAAGAATAATCTATACCTACAACAATAAACGCACGCATCACTACCAACACACCCCCACAACATGAAGCTTTTTTATTCGTACATAGCAAATTTAGGTGAACAAACATGGATATCTAAAGTCAAGACCCCACTAGTGTTATTCTCTTCCGTTTAATGTGGCAGCTACTTCAACCCACTCCAACGATGACAGCTATATGTGCACCACTTACTCACGGTCACTTCAAGATGTCGTCTTTAACTGTAGCAACGATAAGATAAATATATTGGTTGATCTTTTTGAATTTATAAAATTGATATAACTGTGTACCTATTTCTATCAAAACAAATCATAAACATACTAGAAATGGAGATCAATGGATGTGGAGCATAAAATTAATATAGTTATGCATCTATTTCACTTCAAAACAAATAATAAGCATCCTAAACATGAACAGCAATGGTTATATGGCATACAAAAATCTCACTCCGGCAACATTAAGTATGTTGTTCTTGTTGTTGTATTATGTAACATGAACAAATATTTCTTTATCTTTAATCTTTAATACATATAAAAAGAAAATAGTCAAACTTTGATCTTACTTAAAAATTTACAAAATGAGTAATGTTATTTATCTAAAATTATCTATATATACTAAAGATTGGGAGTCTCACATCACAACACCACAACAACTACAATGATTTAATATTTTTTTATTCCCATCTACAGTAACCAACGACCGTTAGTTACTGTAGCGTTATAACTAACGGTCGTTAGTTATTTAACGGCTGTTAGCTAACGACCGTTATCTTTAACATTTTTTTTTAAAAAATCCGTACGAAATTGGTCCTTCATCTCAGAGGTTCGTTGCATATTTAGTCCTCTCATAATTTACATAATTGGTCATTCATGTTATACGTCCATTGCAAAGTCAGTCCTTATTCACTAAATTGACGTTAAGTAGCTACCGGTCGTTATTACACTTTCCCTATTCGAAAAACACCCCGCGGCAACGCGCGATTTTCCAACTCGTATACTTACAAAAGTCAAGACAATCAATCTGTTAATTATTTAAATATTTAATTACAATTATAATCCACAAACTTTTGACAACCTCATTTACACCCATATATACACATAAATAAAAGGAAAAATACACACACAAAGAAATTGACTCTACTATGCATTATCGCTGCTATGAGCATATAATCGTCTAGTATCACATAAATGTTACTGTATACGTCAAGAGCATTAGTGAGAGTCCTTAAACATGGATCTTGCTTGAGCTTGTTGAAACTTTGTTGTATATGAAAGAGTATGCGGAATCTACTCTTTGACACTTAGGGTGTGTTTGTTTCATTAAAATTTTTATGTCTGAATCTGACTACCACATCTTACTAGTAAAAGGTGGCTAGAAAGTCTAAATCTAAACGAAATAATGTTGTTTGTTTTTGTATAATTGACTTTATATTTTTTTATTTTGTAACTTTTTTATAAAAATATTTTTTATTTGAATTAATAAAATTTAATTTGTTTGAAAAATAAAATAAAATTGTGGATCTCAAAAAGGTGATGTTATGGATGTGCTCTAATAGTGTTTATATTACATTATCACAAGTGGTGTTATTTCTTGATTTTTTTTCTGTGTTAATATTTATTAATAATGAAGAAGCATAAATCAAACAACATATAAAATATGATATGTGTGATATATTCAGATATAATTGAGGTTGCACGCTGGCAATGAAAGGCGAAGAGATCTAGTTAGGTAGAATTAAGATGGTCGGAAAATTGAGGCATTACTATAATTGAGGTGGCCGAAAATGAAGACATTTGATGAATTATAACAAAAGAGTCTGACAATGATAGGGCAGTTATTTTTAATGGGTAGTGAGCAAGTAAAAGATTGGGCTATTAGACTTTTTGAAAAGAGGCTATGCATTTTCTTTGTTTTTATAAAAAATAATAATAATAATTTTGACTTCTTTTATTTTTTAATTTTAATTTTTTAACTTTTTTATAAAAATATTTTTTGTATTTTTATTTGTATTAATAAAATTTAGTTTGTTTGAAAAATGAAATATAAGATAAAATTGCGGGTCTAAAAAAGGTGATGTTATGGATGTGCTCTAATAGTGTTTATATGACATTATCACAAGTGGTGTTATTTCTTGATTTTTTTCTGTATTAATATTTATTAATAATGAAGAAGCATAAATTAAACAATATATTATGTGTGATATATTCAGATATAATTGAGGTTGCATGCTGGTAATGAAAAGAGAAGAGATCTAGTTAGGTAGAATTAAGATGGTCGGAAAATTGAGGCATTACCATAATTGAGGTGGCCGAAAATAAAGACATCTGATGAATTGTAACAAAAGAGTCTGACAATGATAGGACAATTAATTTTAATGTGTAGTGAGCTAGTGAAAGATTGGGCTATTGGACTTTTTGAAAGAAGGCACTGCATTTTATTTTATAAAAAAAAATTGTCCTTTTTTTAAAAAAAAAAAAAAAAAAAAAAAAAAAAAAAAAAAATTGTAACTTTTTTATAAAAATATTTTTTGTATTTTTTATTTGCATTAATAAAACTTAGATTTTTTCAAAAATAAGAAATAAAATAAAATTGTGGGTCTCAAAAAGGTGATGTTATGGATGTGCTTTAATAGCGTTTATATGACATATCACAAGCGGTATTATTTCTTGATTTTTTTTCGGTTTTAATATTTATTAATAATGAAAAAGCATAAATCAAACAACACATAATATGTGATATATTCAGATATAATTGAGGTTGTGCGGTGGCAATGGAAGGCGAAGAGATCTAGTTAGGTAGAATTAAGGTGGTCGAAAAATGGAAGCATTAGTATAATTGAGGTGGCTGAAAATTAAGACATCCGATGAATTGTAATAAAAGAGTCTGGCAATGATAGGACAATTAACTTTAAAGTAACATGGTTAATGTCAAGAAAAACTTAGGCAAAATATTGCTAATGGTACATGTGTCATTTCACTTTAGAAACTTATGAGCTCAACTTATTATTATTATTATCATTATTATTATTATTATTATGTAAGTATCATTGTCTCTTATAACATGTTGTTCGATAATTAAATGGGAGGCGATCTTCTTTAAAATAATATTTTTTTTAACAGGGATCCTTTTTAATATCAAATTTTCAAAAAAAGTTTAAATATATAGCAACATAAAGGGCATTATTTGTTTTTCCTTATTTTAATAGAGTAACTTGATGTCAATTTATAACAAAGAAGTTGCTAGATGATTTTTAGTCTTCATGATTAACAAAGTCAACCCAACTCTCGAAGTTTTCAACAAGAAAAAGTGTGTGAGTTAGTGTGTATATCGTTTTGCTTTTATTAGTAGGCTGCTGAGCGGTATATTGAATTTTGGAGGCAGTGGGTTGCCATATTGAATAATAAAAAGTCAAATCAAATAAAATAAGATAAATTGATTTTAATGATATTGACTTTTTTATTATTTTCAATTTGACTTGCTAATTTATAATAAAAGAAGTCGATAATTGTTTGACGCATTAATTGGAATGAATTTTTTTTACCTTTTATGAAAGTGGCTGGAGAATTAGTTAAAGTTGAAGGTTAATCATGTAAAATAACCTAAACAAAACATTGAAATGAATATATTTTTTTTTTAAGTTTATGCGTGTTGATTTAAAATATTTTGAATAGAAAATAACTTTTAAATGCATCATTTCGAGTAAATAACTTGCTAAACGAATATAGAGAACTTTGTTTCATATGCGTTTTTTTTTTAAACATTCATAAAATGATAAAGATAACAAGCTTGAACTCTATTATAGTTGTTGCGGGTAATAATTCATAGACAATTATATTCATTACACCTTACACTATATTGTTAGTTCAAAATATTTTTTGAATTACAGTCCCATAAATATAATAACATCACAATGAACATTTACTGGAATACGAGATTATGTAAAATGACAATTTTACCCTTTGAAATTTGAAAAAAATTAAGGGTAAAATGGTCTCAAAATACACACAATGATCAAAATTTGAAAGTTCAGCACACACAATAAGAAAAAAAATAGTTGGCTACACACAATCACAAAAAGTGTCAAGTTTGATGCATTTTTTCATTATTTGCCCAATCATTTATTATTGAAATCCAATAACCCAATCATTTAAAACGCCAACATAAAAAGATAATCTACGTAACTTAGAAACCAACGTATACGAATTAAAGGAATAGCATGGTTAACGTTACTCAAATATAAAATTATCACAATCTGTAAAGTTTTTGTAATGAAAAATATAAAATTAAAAAACATTCATAGCCACAAATTATATTACAGGGTACCCGTCGCCTCATCTCACGATTATCTTGTTAGTTAATTTTAAATCAGTTCAAGTTAAAAACTAAAAATATGCCAACTTAAGTCAAAACATTTTATATTGCTTCAATCTTTAACAGTTAAAACAACTAAGATGTTTTAAGAAATGAATCTTGCTAAATAGAACTTTAAAATAAAATGCTTTAATGAGAGAACATCACTATATACACATCTTAGAGCACTAGGTGCAATTCGTTGCTTGAACTCGCCACTCCTACGTGGCCTCTCGCTGAGCTTGCCATTGCACCACCCCCTCCCCAAGTCTCGCCCATTCCCCAACTCCTAGTCTGCGCGACGAGCAAAATTGTCTGCAAATTATCAGTTGAAGTGGGGCCAATAAAGAGATAAACGTTTATAAATTTGAGTTATTACATTTTCTGCAGCAAAATTACCAAGAAAATGAGGGACACCATCTTTGAAGAAGAAGCAACTAATAGAAAAAGAGGTGAAAGACCATTAATAATGCCTTAACGCTATATTATCTAGTTTAAAATTGAGGAGAAAAGAAATGAAATGGAGAGACTAAAAATAATTTGTGTTCTTAAGTTTTTTTAGATAAGAAAAGAAAAGAAAAAGGGAAGAAAAGTAGTGAAGACCAGTGTATTTTTCATGCCAAAATCTTCCTCCAACTTTTGGGAGGAAGAGGAAAGAAAAGAAGTGATAAGACTCTTCTATTCTCTTCTTCTTCATACCAATATCTAGAACACAGTGTAAAAGAAAAAACCCATTGGGCTTGCCTAGTTGAATTTCAGCTTATATTATTGTCTATTAACATAAAATTAATTTTGTAAAATAGTGTTTTTTTATTGTAATTTAGTTTTGTATTGTAATTTGAATATGTTGTAATATATTTTATTTTTAATGAAATGAAATTAGGGGTGCTTTGTGGGGGGTTAAGGGGGTGAAGAATGAGTAAGGTATTCAAAAGGGCCCACCTTACTCATTATTTTGTGTTTGGTTAGTGAGTGCAAATGGATTGATTATCCCGTAGTGGGTAATCAACTATTATAGAGTAATTGGGGGTAAGGGATTAATTACCCACCTCACTCATTCATTTGCATTCTTTTTCCCACTTTGAACCAAACGGGCCCTTAGTTTATTTGAAAATTTTAATAAAAAATTTAAAGTTGTAAGTGGTGGGCCTCAAATGAGTAAGTTGAGATTAGTTGTTAGTGAGGGGTTAGTTGTGAAGAGGTGTTAAGATGATGTGGCAACCTGTGAATCCAAATGAGGAGCTTGGCTTGATCATTGCACCTAATGCTCTTATATCACGTAAGAGAGCATTACTGTAATAAGAGAACATCACTGTATAAAACATTTTTATATCACGTAAGATGACATCGACAACCATATCAAACTGGTTAAAGTACTATGATCTTTATACACATCTTCTAGCTTGTTAAACATTATACTAAAAGCGGAAGGTGTAGTGGAGAAGTGAAGCTCTTCGTTTCGAGCCCACGGGTGTCACATCATCCCAACACCTCTTCACAACTAACCCCTCCTCACCAAACAACTAACCTCAACTTACTTATTATGGGCCCACCATTTACAACTTTATTTTTTTTAGTCATTTCATTAAATAAAATAAATTCATTTCACTAGTTCTAAAAAATAATACAACATACTAATCTTATTTCATCAAAATAAAAAACATGCGATACGAAAAAAAAAACATACGATACTAAAAAAAAAAACATACGATACTAAAAAAAAATACGATACGAACTAAAACACATCAACTTATAAAGAAACTCATTATTCCTATTTCGTTGAATTTCTTCCCATTGTTGTTGTTGCCAAACATGTTCGATGAGACATCGTTGAAGCCTTGCGTATGTGCGTTTATCGCGTAGTTCTTTTTGTTTTCTTCTTTGCGTTGCGCAACGTTCAACCCATGTCTGTTGCATATTTGGCGTCGGAGGAATATACATTTCGGCAGCTTCGGATATCGCAAATTTTTTATCTTTCAAAATCATGTTATGCATTATAATGCACGAGTACATGATTCTCCGTAACTTTCCCACCGTAAATTGGCGCGCCGGTTGGGCAATAATATGCATCCTTAGAGGACACCAAAAGCTATTTCGATATCTTTTTGAGCACTTTCTTGTTTCGCTCATGCGGCGTTTCTTGAGTTGCTTGCAACAGTGAAGGATTTGACAAACGATGGCCACTCTAAGTAAATTCCATCAGCCAGATAGTACCCATATTTAAATTTTTTTCCGAATATTTCAAACGGAACTTGATGGCCAATATCATCAATCATGTCGTCGAATAATAGAAAATTATATAAAACGATAAGATCGTTATTCGCACCTGCCACACCAAAAAATGCATGCCAAAACCACAAATCATACGACGCAACAACTTCAAGCATTATAGTTGGTTACTTTTTATCACCTGTGTGAAATTGCCCTTGCCATTCTTTCGGACAATTCTTTCATTCCCAGTGCATACAATCGATGCTTCCCAACATTCTCGGTATCTTATGAACCATGTTATGTGCGTGGTATAAGTTGCGAATGTCATCCTCGTTTGGTTTTCTTAAAAACTCCCTCCCAAACAACTGGAGTATGTACATAGTAAAAAAAATCTATACAATCGCGTGCACAGTGTTCACCTATTTGTAAATACTCATCTAATGCATCAGCTGCTATCCCGTAAGCCAATTGGCGTTGGGCACATGTGCATTCCATAATCACACTAAAACTCATTACACCCGCAGCATTGGGTCGGACTCTAAATAAATCAAAATGACCAGGAAGAGGATGATGAGTTTCAATATATGTTTCAATACCTTGGACTATTTCTAAAAATAGTTTACGGCTCATACGGTAACGACGTCGAAAATTTTCTTCCGTATATTTTGGTTGGTCACCAAAATAGTCGGCCCTTAGACGTGTTTCAGCAGCTTCACGTTCACGGCGGATCTACGGCGTTATGAAGGACCGACTTCTTGGTTTTGCAACAATTGCTCGTGCTCAAATTGTTGGAGAATCATCTCTAGCTCCGTTATCTCTTCAAAGTTGCTAACACTTGAATAAGATGATTCACTCATGTTTCTTGTTTTTAATATGTGTAAGTGTTTGAAATATAATAAGTTGTGTAACTTTGATGGAAATGTGAAAAATAGGTATTGTATTTATAGTGTAAAATAAGATAGGTTTTTAAAAAAGAAAAAAAAAAAAGAGAATAATATTTGAATTAAACGTTGTATAACGTTTATAAATGAAAAAAGCTGCAACAAAGGACAAGAAGCACCCTCGCAGTGCAGACAAAGAGGTGCCAAACGGTGAGCCTCGACGACGGTGAGGCGGTGTAGCGAAAAGCAACGGCGAGGCCAGGAACTAGCCACGTATGAACGGCGAGGGTCGAACGAAGCATTACACCTTCCACTTCAAACAAAGCCATAATATCACTTTTCATACTTAGACACACTGATTTTTTAATTCAACAATCTAACAACAAGTTTTTAAGTTAAGCCACCTTAGACCCTTAGTAAGTAGATGCTGCAGTCTAGACACCTTCACTAAAATATAGGTACAAGTTGGATTAATTTTTTTTTGCTAGTCACTAGTTAATGATTTGAGTCGTGCAATGACATTCAAGTGGTTAGTATGCCTTCATCGAGCATTCGCTTTTGAGAAATAAACCCTGCCCATTTTTTCCGCTTCGTATAAAAGAAAAACCCTATTGGCAAACCTCGAACCCAAGACTTCCAAAGGAACACCCCCTCCCTCAAAGGTTACCATTGGTGCCACTTGATCTAGACCAAGTGGTTAAATCTTATTAAATATTAGAGCTAAGTACTAATTTAGTACAAAATATTTTTTTTGGTCCCCATCATGGTCACTTTTAAACTAAATTCCCTAAATGGTTATGCGCGACTACTCAACTCCGCAACCCCTCCCAAAACGCGACACGTGTCCTTAACCAAGTACAATTAGTTACTTTGAATGGGCCCACATAACTACCAAATTACTCAACCTTTGTGCTACTCAACCGGCGGCTACTCGATTTACATTGATTCACGTGAAAAAGTACATAAGGAACCTAAAAAGCAGTACTTTGAGAAAGAACAAAATTTTTGTCTATATTCTCTAAAAAGTTCTTTTACTTTTTTAAAAAGTACATTTAATTTTTGAAAGCTATAACGGTCGAGTAGATCTTGGTCGAGTAGCGAATTATGGTCGAGTATCCTAACACTTATTAATTATCACAATTAATTTTTAAACTAACAATTATTAATTGATAACATTTAAATTTCCACCAACATATGAGATGTAGTAGATGCAAATTTAAATGCATATTTAATTTATAAAAGCTATAACGGTCGAGTAGCGGTTTATGGTCGAGTATCTTAACACTTATTAATTATCACAATTAATTTTAAAACTAACATGTATTAATGGATAACATATTTATTTATGAAAGCTATAATGGTCGTGTAGATCTATATAACAAACTTATAAGTACCAATCGGAAAACAGAAATGGAAAAAAATTAAGCATTAACTTAAGTGTCAATCGGAAAAATTAAGCATTAACTGATAGTGTCAATGGGGAAAAAAAAACGTACCGGAATCATAACGGAATCAAAAATTAAGCATTAACAGTCGAGTATGATTACTGATGTTGTGTTTTGTTTGAATCCAAATACATAAACATAATAATAATAAAAAAAGTACCAAATTAAAAAAAAAAAAAAAAACAAAAAACAAAAGAAATCAACAAAGTAGTACTTTTCCAATAAAGTTGCCTTGTCAAATCACCGTCGGTTGGGTAGCCGGCGGTTGAGTAAATTTGGAAGTTGATGTGGGCCCCATAATAAGGACACGTGTCGCGTTTTGAGAGGGGTTGCGGAGTTAAGTAGTCGCGCATGGCCATTTAAGAATTTTAGTTTAAAAGTGACCATGTTGGGGATAAAAAAAAAATATTTTGTACTAGATTAGTACTTAGCTCTAAATATTAAAGTTGAGTTTACTCAGATATTTGATGTAAAGTTTCATTGCATAAAATTAACCAACAAGTCTATAACAGGGGAGTGATTTTTATTTATTTATTTAATTTTCCTTTTTCTTTTTTAGTTCTCTTCCACTTTTTAGATTTTTACTCTTAATTTACTTACTTTATTTTTGAAATCAAATGGGTAAAACATACAAAAAATAGGGCTGAGCATATTAGACCGCAAATCGGATCGAACCGAAGATCCAGACCGATCGGATCAGACACCATTTTCCTCAATATTTGGTCCAGTTCCGTCTTACGCAAAACCAATCATTATGCTTTGTTAGACCGCGCTGCACTGATAAACCAGACCGGAGCGACTCGAACTTGAACCGAACATTTCAGTCCGATTCTTGATCCCACATTTTGGGCCAAATCACTTCTGCGTTCTCGAGTTTTTCTAGGTGGGAATAGAAATGATGTGAAAAGAAGAGAAAAGAAATGAAAAGGAAAAGAAAAAAAGTTGATTTTATATTTCGTGTTCTTGAGTTGAAATGAAAGGAAAGGAAATGAAATAATGTTGTGTTCTCGAGTTGGGAAGAAAAGAAAGAAAAAGAGACATAATTACATTTATGCACTTTTAGATATGTTCATTTTATCATAAGAGTCGAATATGAGTAAATATTGAAAGTTATATTGGTCATTATATACTAAATAGTGGGAGTGTAAAATACTTTCCGTCCAAATCCGCCCATATTTGGGCGGAAAATTCTTATAGAAAAATCACTAGAATTTTCCTATCATTTCCTTCCTGTTTCCTTTCCTTTCTGTCCAAAAAAAACTCGAGAACACAATAAAATTTCAATTTCCTATCATTTTCTTTCCTTTCTTTTTAAAAAATAACTCGAGAACTGAGCGTAAGTCCGGTCTGGTTTTATAATTCCCATTTCGTCCTCAATCCATCGCTAGGGTACATAATTGAACACTGATAAAACAGTGACGTCACACACACACACTAATCCAACACAAATCCATCTCCAATAATAAGTGATCAATCAAACCTACATGATGAAATGAGTCCGTGACCGGCACGTGCACACACCAAACCCTAACAAAAATAATCAATGGAGTTGCAGAATCAAGTAGCACAGGCGGTGCACGTGCTGAACCACGATACACAATCGTGTAACCGGGTATCAGCTAATCAGTGGTTAGTTGAGTTTCAGCAAACAAATGCTGCTTGGGAGATTGCTACTTCTATATTGACGGCATCTGATAATAAGCAGTTTGTTTCTGATTTCGAAGTCGAATTCTTCGCTGCTCAGCTTCTTAAGCGAAAGGTAGCACCAATTATTTAGTCACATTTGATAACGCTTTTCGCGCGTGTTGTTATTATTGCTAATGAAATGTAGGTAGGTTATAGATTTATTGTTCACCGTTAAAAGAACTATCGCCTTTTTAATGAAACTAGAACGGTACCCGCCCAATGCGGCGGCTGGTACCTGTGACTATATCTGCGTTATTCGGTCACACATTTAGTTGTTTTATGCTTTATAAGTAGAGATGGTTAAGCCAAATAATTTTAGTTTGAACAACCAACCTGCCTCCTAACAAATTTACTAACCAACTTGTTTCCTAACCAACTTTCTAACCAACGTGCTTCCTAACCAATTAATTTTGAAATCCTTTCATAATAAGCTTTAGTTTTCCGGCTTAATTTGAGACATAATATAAGGCCTCAACCCTCAAAATATATCATAATATAAGGCCTCAACCCTCAAAATAAGCCGCAAAACTAGAGGTTAGCCGAAATCACTTAAGCTCATAAGCCCACAAATAAGCTTAAACAAACACCTCGTACGTTTGACAGATTAGGTTTAACTCAACAAGCTGTACTCAGTTCATTCTCCATATTCGACCAGAATTGCTATCAGTTTTTTTTTTCATGTGTATTAAACTATTAACCAAGTATCAAACAATCCAAGATGTAATCGTATGTATTTCTCTGCAAAATAATAGCAGGTTGTGTATTGACTTACTGATTGAATTTCTAATAATCTAGATTAACATAGGCCTCTTTAGTTTCTTATTTAAGTTGAGAAGTAGTGTACTTATTATCTCATTTGATTGAACAAAGTGGGAGTTTCAAAATATTAGGATGCATAGTTAGGCTCTTCAGCGCAATAGATGTTGCCCGCTTTTTTCTATCTTTAGTATTTACGAAATGATCCGTAAAACTCACTTCTTACTATGATTGTTGCATTTTTGGGGCCTGGTAAAGTATACTTGATGGCTGTAGATACTATGTCTTTGTCTTCACTGCTTTGACTCTCATATGCTTACACATTTTGCTCGTGAACCAACTTTACTACCGGAAAGATGCACATAAGCAAAGTTTAGAGACTGAGGAAATATTCATGTGCGTAATTCAAATGCAACTTATGCCAAAAATTATCTTTAAGCAAGTGGACATGATCACTAAAATCAATGCTTCCTTGTTACACATACATTTTATGGGATACAGGAAAGCGTAAGCGTCAGGCATCTTCGGAAAATACCGAATTTGATGTGAAACACAGACCCACAACCCCATAACAGATAGCCATCAGGCATCCTCAGGAACACCCGTTATTATATCGATAACTCAAGTGAAGTTTGAAAATTTAAATAAAAAACTAAGATGCATGTTAGTATTAAACAAAGGGACAAGAAAAAACCTGTATGTGGCACCAGGCTATTAAATTGTAGTCTTCCTAAGTTCTATTGTCATTTCACAGATCCAAAATGAAGGACATTGTCTCCAGCTGGAAGCAAAAGAATCTCTTGTTAATGCTCTCCTTTTGGCTGCTAAAAGATTTAGTTTAGGCCCATCCCAGGTACTCGTTCACCACATTTTTATGTTACTTTTTGATTTTCATATGCTTATGACCGGTCAAATATCTCAAGTTCTTTTGTTTTGGTAACAAAATCTGATTTACTAACACACCCACCCTTCATGCGTATGTAGCTCTTAACACAGATTTGTCTGGCTCTATGCATGCTCATACTTCATGCGGTGGAGTACTACAAACCAATAGAGAAGCTCTTTTACAGTCTTCAGACCCTGCAAGGTCAAGATGATGGCAATATCGTTGTTTTGGAAATGCTCACGGTCTTACCAGAAGTTGTTGAAGATGAATGTGCTAATTATAGAACCAAGTCCGGTCAAAAAATTGACTATGGCCCAGAGGTGACCTTTTGAATTGTTTGCGTTCATTTAGAATGTAGTACTCTAGCAAACTAACATACTCCAATGCATTAACAGCTACTCTCACATACATCCGCAGTGCTAGAGTTCCTAAAGCAGCAATCAGAAGAAAGCTTTAATGGTGCCATTCAACTACATGAACGGAGCAGAAAGATACTGCGCTGTTTGTTAAGTTGGGTAGGACAAATTCGTGACTTTTAAATGTTTCTTAGTTTAATAAATATGTTAACAGATGAACATATATGATACGTGTGCTTTATTTTGTTTGAATTGCGTTTAGGGGTTTTCTGTTTGAGCATTTTTCAGGTTCGAGCAGGATGTTTCTCGGAAATTTTGCCAGTTTCGTTATTAGCCCATCCGCTTCTTAATTTTGTTTTCAATTCTTTGCAGGTAAATATCCTTTCTCGTTTTCTTTTTGGTTAATCAATGATCCACTATAACTTACATCTATCTCCGCCGAGTTTTGCAGGTTTCATCCTCATTTGATCTGGCAATTGAGGTTTTAATTGAGCTCGTTGGCCGACATGAGGTATGCCTCTGCCACAAATCATTAAAATATCAGATGTGGTCTTGTTTTTTTTACTTAGCCGATAATGTTATACTGGGCGGGTTCTGAAATGATTTAACAAGTAGCACAGTTTAAATTTTTTTTAAGAGTCTTTTATAGACCTTTTCTGGTGATCTGGTCCCCCTGAGCCGGGGGGGGGGGGGGGGGGGTGCTTGTGGGAGGGGTGTGCCACGACGAAACAAGGGAATGAAAGGCGCTTTGCGTTGGATGCTCTTTACCCTCCCCACAATGATGGCTCTGTTGTCTTGGGGAGGGTTGAAGTATTCTAATTAATTTATTTCCTGCAAAAGAGTGTTAATTAAAATAAAGAGCTGGAGCTCTGTTTTTTGGGTTTTTGCAACATGGCTATATTTCACACATGCTTCATCTCTGGAATCTTGTTTATGGATAATTTCTATGGTCTGAAATTTGGCAATGATAGTAGTTTGTGGCTATCACATTTAGATAAGTTAACGTGAATAATTCTTATTCATATAGAGCAACAATCTTGAAATACATGTTGGGGATGATTAATAACAAATATGAACCACATTAATCATAGTTTGCAATGTTCGTATGCGTTTTACGTTTTGAACAATAAAAGATAAAAGAACAACTAATTCTTGATTGTTTTATTTGCATATCTTTTACATTTCTTCATACCAATGATAAGCATGCTCAAGAGAAAATATTTCCTACAGGGTTTACCACAAGTTCTTCTCAGCAAAGTAGGATTTCTTAAAGACGTTCTTCTACGAGCATTCAGTGGTGGAAATGAGAAAGTAATTAGTGGTCTTGCATGCTTGATGTCTGAGATTGGTCAGGCTGTAAGTAATTAACTTTGCATGTTGCTTTCCATACCATGTTCAATCATATTTCAAACAAAAAAACTGTAGTTTTCTTGCAGTGAATAATTTTTGATAATCTTGTAAGCTAGCTTCTGTGCAACAAATTCTTATAATTTATTCTGTATGTAGGCTCCATATTTGATCATAGAAGCCCATTCGGAAACACTTATACTGGTGGATGCACTTTTGAGGTCTGAACTTAGATGGACAGCTTTTTATAACACTACCTTACAAAACACCAGATCAAGAGTTTTTTTTTCTTCTTTTTTTATGATAGCAGTGACATTTTCGTTAAAACTTCTAAGCATTAAGTAGTTTTGTTATGGAGTCTGTTCTACGTACAAATATAATCACGGTTCACTTTCTGTAACATACTTTTTGGATATACAAACTGCACGAGGGTCATGTTTTCATGTGGGAGCTTTTCTCATGTTTCAATTTCTTCATATTAAATTTAAACCTTTTGTGATTTCTACAGCTGTGTATCATTTCCAAGTCAAGATTGGGAGATTGCAGACTCAACTTTGCAGTTCTGGTAACTTTCTATTTCAGTATAGCCGTCATTAAAAATAGTAGTTATCAAAATATTTACAAGTTGTTTCTCTTTTTGAATTTTAGGTGTAGTCTTGCAAGCAATATTGTTCGAATGGATGATGAGAATACAGAGAATAGCAAACATGTCAAAGATGTTTTTTCACCAGTATTTTCAGCATTGCTTGATGCTCTATTGATGCGTTCTCAGGTACTTCTGGTTTACGGTGTACTTGTGTAGTTGTTCTACATTAAGTAATAATGTCTAGTTACCTATATTTGTTTCTTTCCTTTTAATTTTGTTAGTGAAATGTTTTCATTGAATAAAGTTTCCCATATCTTCTTGTAGTATTAATTGAGCATTCCATCATCAATAACATTAAAATAGACATTCTTCGTGGTAGGTGGATGATTCAACATATACAAATGAGACTGCACCAAGGGACTTGCCAGATGGCCTTGCTCAGTTTAGGTTAAATCTAGTGGAGCTTATGGTGGACATTTGCCAGCTTTTAAAGTCTGCTGTGTTTTTGCAAAAGGTATGCACTTAGAGTAATGTAGTAGATCCCACATTATTGGTCTTCAAAATAAGATTTCTACTTCTCATCTAGTATATGATAATACTAGTATATAATTCATGTAAAACAGATTTTTTTTGGTGGTTGGTTGTCTTCAAACGCACAAATTCCTTGGAAGGAGGTGGAAACCAGAATGTCTGCTCTTAATGTGGTAAGTTACTTCCTACCAGATTGTATTATTTCCTACAATGGTATAATTTAAAAGGAAAATTAAGGGAGAAAAGTAGGAAATGTAAGTTTTGTTATCGAGTTACTAGTTTAATTAATGCTTCATGTTTCTACGAATCATTTTTCTTTTCCAGGTTGCTGATGTAGTACTGCATGAAGGTCAAACATTTGATCTCTCAATGGTCTTGCACTTGGTCACAGTTTTGTGTGATCATGCATCATATGAACCGAAAGGCTTTATGTGCATTGTATGTATTTACATGAACTTCTTACCTTGTATAATGTGTTAGTGTGTAAGAACCTTTAGAATTCAGTACTGAGATATTTTATTCTTGCATCTGGATTCTTGTGTTCATTTTAGGTACATAAATCACTTGCAGATGTTATTGGTTCGTATTCGAAGTGGATGTCTTCTTACGTAACTAATGCCAGGCCATTGCTGTAAGGATGATCTTATTTTATAAATTTGATATAAATTATATAATAGAATCCAAATTTGTCTCTTAGAAGTCGAGAAATATCTATGTCCCCTAATCTCTTGTTTTCAGTTTATTTTTTGCAGCTGGTATGTCAGAGCCTTTATGCTCGCATGCTTGTGCAACTGCCTTCAGGAAGATCTGTGAAGATGCTACCGAAGTTATGCACGAACCTTCAAGTTTAGAAATGCTAATGTGGATTGGAGAGGTTAGTTGTAGCTTCATTTCCTAATGTTGTTTATTTCTATATCTGGCAGTTAAAGCTTTTGTATGCTGCATGTTTATTTGTTGTAAAACATTTTCAGGGATTGGAAAAGAGACAGTTACCTCTGGAAGACGAGGAAGATATTATTAGTGCTATTACGTTGATACTTGGAAGCCTTCCTAACTTGGAATTAAGAAACAATCTGTTGCTTAAGTTGCTTTCTCCTAGTTGTGGATCTATTGGGAAACTTGTAAGATATCTTCTGGTCCCTCTAAAAGAAAGTAGAATTAGGGAACTTTATTTTGAGGCACCTGAATAAACGGTCTATCTACAATGCATGCTGCAATGGTTGCTTACCATCTGTAACAGGATTGGCAGTTTCAACCCACTGACTTATGAATGGGTATGTTTGGATCATATTTCACTTTTAGAATCAGATGGGTAAATTAAAAAAAAATGCTTATAAGGAAATCAACTGGGCCGACATTGTCAAATTGTATTTTTAATGCATAATCCCTTATAAATCTTATTAGTTTAAGTAGCCTATTATTCAAATGATAATACTTGTGTAAATCATATTCGGTTTACTAATTATTTGAAAACCTTATATAAACTCTTGGGGCCTTGGGCACAATGTGTTGGTTGATCCACTCCGGCTGTAATAATTACTTGTTTTAACCCGGACCTGCTTTGACCATTACTCGATCCACCCCTCCTGTCTGTTCTGCCACGCTTAATTTGTAATAATGTCCGGTAGCCAAAGGTGTTTATAAATCAGAAAAAGGACAAAGCAATAATGTAGTGAATTTACTCTATATATGTTATGTGGTTGCTTGTCTAAATCTATGGCTTAAAATAATTCAGCTTGATGGAGATCATGTCCAGTCTTTGAGGCAACTACCAAGTGCATATACTCATCTTGTCAACTCTGCAACGAGGGGTTTCTTCAGGTATTTTCTTGAACTGGGTGATGCTGCTTTTGATACTTTTTATCTCTATGAGGTGCCACCGTGCAGGCATATGTGGTTTTAGCTACTTAAGCAATGGCTAGCCCAAGATAATATTTCTTTTCTTAGGGAAAACCTTTATGCATTACCATCATTGACTGAGTAAGTCGAAAAGTCTAAGAGAACTAATTGAAGTTATCTGATAAGAGTTACGTGCTAATTGAATAAACATGAAATTGGTCCACATGTTGTTCTATCGTCTTCATACCTTTTCATTAAGTAACACATACCAGATACATATGTTAAATCTCTCTCAGACCAAATGTATTTTGTTGCATCAATATAGTTTTTTATTGGCAAGGCCTATTCGAACTGGTTGGCAAGACCTTATATCACTTGTCAGTAATCATTACTAGTGGCAGTTTTGGCCAAGATACCCAAGATTGTGTCGACTTGTGCAAGTTTTCATTAAGCTTGGGTTGTCGCATGATATGTCTGGATGGGTCCAATTAGTAGAAATTTGAAACCTAAATTAAACACGACAGTCAGCAGGTCATGGGGCCATTTGCGTCTTTGTGTACACTTTTCAAAGCCTGGAACATCTCACAGAAATATAATCGAACAATCTAAAATGGTAGTTAATAAATAAGTATTACCTCCGTCCCAAAATTATTGTCCACAGACACATTAAAAAAAAAAAAAAAAATCATCATTACAACTTTCTCTTACTTTTTGCTATGACAGTTTTACCCTTAACCAATTAATTTCTAACTTCTTTAAAGTTTGTAATAATAACCTCAAATGAGGGTAATATGGTAAACTTGATCTATATTCCCTATCTATTTATGGAAGTGGACAATTATTTTGGGACGACCGAAAAAGGAAAGATGGACTATAAAAACATAATTGCTTTTAATATATTGGTTATTATGTTTTAAAAGAATAGCTTTAGCAGGTAAACCTGACTGACCCAAGCCTGTTATTAAAATGGCCTGTATCTACCCCTTATTCAACTTGCCAATTTTGCCACCTCTAACTAATATAATCCTTGAAGATGTTTGCTTGTTTTCACTTGTAATGCAAAATATGAGTTCTTCATTATTCCACTGCCAAAGCATATGGGTTTAGTTACATATGAACTTTTTTGATTAAACTTCTAATGCTTGTTTTCAGGATAGGAGCTGTCTTCGGTCATCTTGTAATGGCACCGACTACATGTCATGATATAGACAATTCTATGATAGTCGTTCTTGAAAGTTTTTGGCCTCTGCTTGAAAAATTCTTTCAGTCAGAGCATATAGAGAATGCAAGTTTATCCGTGGCTGCATGCAGGGCTCTCTCACAAGCAATTAAGTCTGCAGGTAACTCTCCTGCGAATTTCAAATACAATCTTGGAGAATTAAAAATATTATTTCCGACAAGAGTTTGTTGATTTGCAGGCCATCATTTTGTTACACTGTTGCCAAAAGTTTTGGATTACCTATCAACAAGTTTTGTTTCATTTCAGACTCATGAGTGCTACCTTAAAACAGGTAAGGCATGTAGATTATCATGATGAATGTATGTTGCATTGTAGCCAGATTCTTATTATCAGTCTCTTTGCAGCTTCTGTTGTTGTTGAAGAATTTGGTAATAAGGAGGAATATGGACCTCTATTTATCAGTACGCTTGAAAGATTTACAGATGCATCATCAGTGATGTCTCTAAATTCTTCATATGTGTGTGATCAAGAGCCCGATCTTGTTGAGGCATATTGCAGTTTTACGTCAATTTTTCTTCACAGTTCGTCAAAGGTCTAATCAGTTCTCTCACCATGCACTTAAAGATGGTTAGTTTGTGGGTTATTATAAAAGACTGCATACTTATTTTGGGTTTTCATGCATCACAGGAAGTAGTAGCTTCTTCTGGTCCTCTTCTAGAAGTTTCCTTTCAGAAAGCAGCTATTTGTTGTACAGCTATGCATCGTGGAGCAGCACTTGCTGCAATGTCGTATATGTCTTGTGAGTACCGATTGTCCGCAGTTTTCATGTTTCTTGATACATTTATAACAACATACAGCAAAAATAGTTATTCTTAGTTTATCTAAACCTCTGAAATATACCGAACTTAACTTTTGGACACAAGAGTCACACATGTAGTCTATACAATTTGTGTGATCCATTTTATATCCATTTTTACTTATTTTTTGTTGTCATTTCAAGGATGATATTGTATGACATAAGTGATGAGTGTAAAGTTTCTAACTATTTCTTGTGCTTTAGGTTTTCTAGAATTTTGCATGACTTCATTGCTGGAATCAGCCACTTGTAACTCTGAATTAAATGTTACATCAATGGCGGTTCATGTAATATCTCACAGTGGTGAGGGACTTGTATCAAATGTGGTCTATGCTTTACTTGGTGTTTCGGCAATGTCAAGGGTAAACATGCAATCCTTAAATTTATATATATGGTCTGCATAGTTACAGAAGTCATGTTATTGTGGTTAGATATATGTTGATTATTTTCTATCTCTACTTGTAGGTTCATAAATCTGCAACAATATTGCAACAGTTGGCAGCAGTATGCAGTTTTAGTGAGAAAACAACGTGGAAGTCAATTCTTTGTTGGGATTCTTTGAATAATTGGCTACATGCTGCGGTCAGATTACATCTTTTCATTCTTACATTTGTTTGTTGAATAAGTGGTTGGTTCCACCTATTATTAATTTATGAATGGCAGATTTGGGTTATGTTCTATCTTTAACTGGTCAAACGGGTAAAATATTAAGATGAGCTAAAAAGGCAACGTGTCGATTGGATTCAGTGGGTTGAAAGTTAACCAAAGTGTCTTTAAAACTTATTTTGGAAGGCAAAAAATCTACTTAAGACAGGAGTCGAACATGAGACCTCCCCTGAAGTGTGTATTTTAATGCATAAAACATCCTAGATCAGTTTATTTAGAAAGACAAAAACGTTAATAAATTAATACGAGTATAATTTTTGTACTCCGATTTGACACCACATAATCTTTCAAAACTGGAAATTTTGGACAAAATATGTATTTGGTGAATCCGGCACCAGTAACCCAACCCACAATTGTAAATCTGCCTTAAATTTACTAAAAATACTAGTACTGCCAGTGCCACGTTCCCACTGAATCAAGTTCTTGGAGTGCACTTAAACATCTATGTGAAACTGATGAGAACTACTGTTTCCACACCTTTAAAGAGAAGAACGACGGGACTATTAAATTTAAAGCATAACAAAATTCCTTTGAAATTTATTTTGCAGGTACGAAGTCTACCTGGTGAGTACTTGAGACAGGGAGAAGCAGAATCCTTAGCACCAGTATGGCTAAAAGCCTTGGGTGATGCAGCAATTGATTATGTTGAAAGCAGAACAAGCCATGGAGAGAAGAATCATAAACATATGCGGGGAAAAGGTGGCAGGATGCTTAAGTATCTATTTCGTGAATTCGTTGATAGTCATCGTAACATTGTTACATGAGAGCTGCTGCTGCGACTTATTAGAAATTCATTCTTACCTGGGCACTTGATTGTTGTATCAAGGGTATTTCCCAACAAGATCAAAAGTTTCCAATTATACAATCATTTTTGGACTACCGTTCTGAAATTTTGTATCACAAATTCATCATTAGAGGAGATGGGGACCAGGAAGCTGGAACTTTATTTAAGATGCGGCAATAATGTATGCACTAGTCTTTGCTTGGTCGAGAGGAATGAAATGGAATAAGTAGTTGAGGGAGCGGAGACTGTATAATTGGTAGTTGGATAGGGTTTAATACTTCCTGAGATTTTTGGTATGTAATATAAAGATTCATTCTTGCTTTTCTAATGAACTGTTTTGAAAACGCTATTCTGTTGAGATCTGACTTCTGTTGATAAGTGTTTGAGGTGATAATATCGAGTCACTTGCACAGTATCGTTCTTGCAATAACAAAAGTTCATATTTTCTTCTTCTATTTTAGTGGGTCATAAAGGTACACTTCGATTCCTCAAAAATACAGTAGCTGATACTTGATTTGTGAGCTAGTAGAGCATCTGTAATGCATAAAGCTATATGAATATTTGTCGCATCACTTTTATATTACTCCGCTATACATATTTAAGCCAAATTTTGAGCATTAGGCAAATATAACAAAGGGCTAATTTCATCAAACTGGTTTGCAGGAAATAAACTTACTCTGGAGTTTTCCTTTAATTTTACAGTCATGCAAATAAGTTTTTCCAAATAAAGAAAGAAAAACAAAAATCATTGCTCTAAAACTAAAGTTTGTGCTAAAAAAACAAATTCGTTGCTCTTGTTGACTTGTACTTGGCTGTTATCGATCATCATAGTGAGTTTGACATATCAGTTTTTTTTTTCATCACTCCACTGCTTCCAAGTAGGAACCAACACAAAATAGAACCACATATGTTACCGGAGCCTAAGCCACAATTTTTATCGAGTGAGTTCAAAACTAAAATTAGTAACATTTGTATACTATACTAGTGGGAGTTAACTCGAAAGTTAATACTCAATCTGTCAATCGTACTACATTTGCACTAAGATTACAAACAAATACGTCCGACCAACTCTGTAATGTAGCTTAACGCTTCATTATTTTTACAGTTATGTACCATTTTTTTCTTTAATATTCGAAACTAATTCAATATATATAATTCAACTTAATAAGACTAATGGTCTTTTTGCCGATATAAAAAAGACTAATGGTCTTTAAATTGGATCTTAAGCAAACATAACTTATCAATAATTTGGAATTGGAACTTTTTGAATATCAAAATTGTAATAATTGTTAAAATAAAAAATATACAAACAAGCACAAATATCACAAGTTTTTTTTTTTTTTTTTTTTTTTTTTTTTTTTTTTTTTAATGATAATTGTGCATTTTGATATTAACTTGATATTCACACTTGGGTTTATAAAGATCTCATTGTTGATACTCTCTACCTATGTGGGATAACTTATTGAAATAAAATCAGAATTTATCAAATCATGGTATACAAACTACAACAATCAGAAACATTATATCAATTAGCAAACTCAAATTAACAAAAACACATTTTAAGTTAATATAGTCTAAATGAAGAACTGAACACAAAAGGTTAGGCCAAATCAAATACGAGACTCAAATTAAATCCCGTTTTCCACGAGATATGAATGAGGTGAGATGTAGACCAACTTACCCAAACTGAAGGTAGAGAGGATGCTTCTAGGGGAACTTCGGTCTTTTTGCATGGAGTGAAGATCGAACCTTCGCCATTGTCCCCAGAGGAGAGAGGTTTTCCTTAAACTCTTAAAAATAAAGACATTCATAATGACAGGTTTATGAAAAAGTTTATAAAAGCTGGAATGATTTATAAGGTATCTTTTCATAGTGAGAAAAAGTTTATGGTGACTTGGAATGAAATACGTCTAAGTTGATGAACATTTTTATTATAATTTAAAACATGTTTTATTTATAAAGCTTTACAAAGTTTAAGCATTCTAAAACTAGGTTTGTAGATTGTAAAATTTATAAACTGATTATTATAATATGACATGAAAGTTTTATAAACCTTCTAAAATTTTTATCCGATGAATTCGCCATTTGGACTTTCCCTAATCTATTTTGTGTATCAATTAACAGAAATCCAATTTGTAATATACAAGCAATGATTTATTTTTAAGATAGACTTGGCTCTCAAAATTTGTGACACGTAAAGTACTAATCATGCAAACATATATATAACATTATGTCAACATAATATTACTCAAGAGTCATGACATATGTTAATTGTCATAGTCGTTGTAAAAACTGCATATGAATTGGATAAATGCATTCTTATCACAATCTGAATTACATCAAGATACTTAACAAAGAAAGTCACGACAAAAACAACGGCCGTTCACACACTTTTGCTCGTTTACGTCACATGGATAATACTTTTTACATTGATCAACGGTTTTACACGGATAGACTGGAAGTGAAGGCCCGCTTGGACGACTTGAGATACTTATCGTCTTCATACGAAACCTCGAGTTACCCGAGAACAATTGATTTTAGTAAATAATATCATACATCATGACAGTTAATACTAAGTTAAAATTAGTAACTTTTGTATACAATATTAGTGACTCAAAAGTTAACACTTCATTATGTTTACAGTCATGTATCATTTTTTCTTTAGTCTTCTAAACTAATTCAACTTAACATATAATAATAATTCTATTTAATAAGACTAATGGTCTTTTTACAGATAAAAAAACACAAATGGTCTTTAAATTGGATCTTAAAACAAACATTCTACGTCAATTTAGTACTAGTATGTACTTGTCAATAATTCTTACTTTGAACTTTTTGAATATCAAAATTGCAAAACTATCATTGTTAAAATAAAAACAAGGGACCCTGAAAACAATCCAAACAAATATCCAAGGCCATTAATTTGGTTTAGTTGTATGTGAGTTGCTCACCAAACCGGAAGACGAAGGTTCAAAACTCACTAAAAGAGTAATGCTAAATACACCAAAGAATTTTTAAACATTAAAAAATTGTGCTACCTTTATACTCGTAATTTGCAAAAGAGGATTATGTCATTAAGTAGCACTCCTAGTCTCTTAAATGTAGTAGTAGTAGGCTTAGCTGTTTTAAACTTATCATAAAGATATTTATTTCATTTTTAATTATTATTGAATACATTAATTACATTCATTAGTTTTTTTTGAACGTTTTATTTTTTCGCTTTGAGTTGATTACATTGTTTTTTAACTTTTAATTAATATTTTATTGCTATCTCTCATACATAGTATAATATCAAAAATAATAAAAACTACCAGGTTTTTTTTTTTTTTTTTTTTTTTTTTTAAGTCAAATTTTTACTACACCACTTATCATACAAATTGTATCTCACATGTCTCCAACAAAACTTGAATCTACAACCTCCAGGTTGATAGACCACTCACATATGCTGGACTAAGATGTCATCTTATTCTTGTATACTAAGTATTAAAAAATTTTAAGTAGTACACTTTTTATATAACTTTTTTTACGGAGTAACATGTTACTATTGGTCAGATGCGAATGACGGTTACATTGTAATTAAAACTTTTAGCAAACAATATTATTTGATCATATGTTTTTTGTGATGATAACTTCACGCATGACGAAAATTGTAAGGAATAAATTTATCGCCCAGTATTTTATATAAGCATGGTATCGCCCAGTAAGGAATAAATATGAATGGGTGTCAAAGGTAACTTACTTAATAAAAAGTTATTACAAAGTTAATCCACATTAATAAGACAATAATGATTAATGAAAGTCTCTTGCACTGGCAAAGTGATCATAAACATGTACGACATATGTAACTTACATCATAGCCAATTACTACGTTTTTATACATTCTTATACGTTAATTGGTGACAAGTGTACATTTTTATACGTTTTGTATGGATAAAAATGGATCAAACAGATGAAAACGGACAAAAACAGATAAAAATGTACAAAACTGTATAAAACGGTTGAAAACGTACAATAACGGATAAAAACATAAAAAACGGACAAAAACGTATTAAAACGAATCAGAACAAACGAATTCGGACGAAAAATGACAAAACAGACGAAGACGTACAAGCTTCAAATTAAAAAGATCACTTGTTAAAGTAAAGCTAATGCTACCAAGCTTCAAAATAAAACACGAATTATGGCGTTTGAATCATAGTAAAGTTCTTTCAAAACAAAAAGAAAATTGGGTAATGTTCTTTTGGATAAGAGCAAAAAGAAAATTGGGTAATGGCGTTTGAATCATAGTAAAGTTCTTTTGAAAGAACATTAGGATTCTATGTATTATTTAATAAGATGCCATGCACGGTTATATACATTTGGATAAGTAAATACGAGAAAGGAAATTTTAATATGAATATTTGAGATAATTTTATATAAATTTTTTAATGAAAAGATAAAAACATTAATGATTAGTATAATACAGTAATTAAGATGTAATTAATGGTTAGTTAAAATATATTAATGATTAGCTAGTAACTCTTTCACTGTTACAAATCACAAGGAAAAAGCAACACAATTTTCTATATTTAAGTCAATGATTAATTAATCATGTTGGTGTATTTAGCAAAAGTCCACTAAAATCATTTGTGAAATATATTGTGAGATGGGTGGTATAGACTATAAAATATGAAAAAGAAGTCGTTTGAAAAAAACTAAACAAGAACAAATGCCACAACAATTTTTTGTGACATTTTTATGCTTACTCAGTTAACTAAGATATTCACACTTTTGGTTATAAAGAACTCATTGTTGTTACTTTCTACCTATGTAGGATAAGTTATTGAAATAAAATTAGAATTTATCAAATCATGGTATACAAACTACAACAATCAGAAACATTAGATCACAAATATATATCAATTAGCAAACTCAAATTAATATAACAAAAACACATTTTAAGTTAATATAGTCTAAATGAAGAACTGAACACAAAAGGTTACGCCAAATCAAATACGAGACTCAAACTAAATCCCGTCTTCCACGAGACATGGATGAGGTGAGATGTAGACCAACTTACCCCGAACTGAAGGTAGAGAGGCTGCTTCTAGAGGAACTTCGGTCTTTTTGCATGGAGTGAAGATCGAACCTTCGCCTTTGTCCCCAGAGGAGAGGGGTTTTCCTTAAACTCCTAAAAATAAAGACATTCACAATGACATGGAGTGAAGATCGAGGAGAGGGGTTTTCCTTAAACTCTTAAAAATAAAGACATTCACAATGACAGGTTTATGAAAAAGTTTATAAAAGCTGGAATGATTTATAAGGTATCTTTTCATGGTGAGAAAAAGTTTATGGTGACTTGAAATGAAATACGTCTAAGTTGATGAACATTTTATTACTGAAAATAGGTTTGTAGATTGTTAAATTTATACATTGATTATTATAATATGACATGAAAATTTTATAAAGCTAAATTTTATCCGGTGAATTCGCCATTTGGACTTTCCATAATCTATTTTGTGTATCAATTAACGGAAATCCAATTTGTAATATACAAGCAATGATTTATTTTTAAGTTAATAGACTTATCTCTAAAAATGTGTGACACCTAAAGTACTAATCATGCAAACAAATATATAACATTATGTCAACATAATATTACTCAAGAGTCATGACATTTTTTAATTGTCATAGTCGTTCTAAAAACTGCATATGAATTAGATAAATGCATTCTTAGCAAAATCTGAATTACATCAAGATACTTAACAAAGAAAGTCACGACAGAAACAACGACCATTCACACACTTTTGCTCGTTTACGTCACATGGACAATACTTTTTACATTGATCAATGGTTTTACACGGGTAGACCGGAAGTGAAGGCCCGCTTGGACTACTTGAGATACTTATCGTCTTCATCGGGAACCTTGAGTTACCTGAAAACAATTGATCTTAGTAAACAAATATCACACATCATAGTGAGTTTAACATATTAGAGCCTAAGCCATAATTTTTATCGAGTGAGTTCAAAACAAAACTTAGTAACATTTGTATACAATAATAATAGTGGGGAACACTTCATTATTTTTACCGTTATGCAGTGTATCAGTTTCTTCTTTATCCTTCGAAACTAATTCAATATATATAATTCAACTTAATAAGACTTTGTCTTTAAATTGTATCTTAAAGCAAACATAGTACGTTAATTTTAGCATGTACTTATCAATAATTTGGCATTGGAACTTTTTGAATATCAAAATTGCAAAACTATCATTTTAAAAATAAAAATAATTCAGACAAGCACAAACATCACAAACAAGTTAATATAGTCCAATTGAAGAACTGAACACAAAACGTTAGGCCAAATCAAATACGAGACTCATATGTAATAAACACTTTGCGTAACCTGATGCAGATGCACAAACTAGGACAACGAAGCATAGTATAAGTACGAGAGCCTTCACCATATTTGCGATGTCGTAAATGACTATGAAAAACCAAATGCAACCTATCTTTTTCTTGTCCTTGGATTGTGTTTATATAATGAATGAAAATATGGGATTATGATGAGTAAGAAAGGAATAAATGCCATATATTTGCATCATTTAATTATATCGTTACAGTTATGGTTTTGTAGAATTAATGTGTCCGATTTTGCAAGTACTACATTATCCTGAGGGCATCCACTATGATAAACCTTTTACAAATGTTTATACATTAATATATCAATAAATTTTAGACCTTTTAATTTTATAAACCTACATTCACTATGGTATAAACCTTTGCAAGTTCATAAAATTTCTTTTTTAACAAATGCATTAAATGTATTAAATTTATAAAGAGGTTCAAGAATTAGGACCTCTTCATGCCACATAGACATGAAATGAGTGTCCACTATGGTTGAAATAAACATAAAGCTTTTCATCATTCTTAGACCTTTTCATAAACCCACCATAGTGGATGCCCTGATTTTCACGTTGACTCTTTGAAAATTCTCCGTTATATAAGGATTGTGTAACGCACATATTAAGAAGTCTTAATGAACATAATAGTTTCTTAAAATAAATTTAGATCAATATCAAACAAAGGTAAAACAATTGTAGTTTGAAATCTATTAATATCCATACGTCTATACTTGTTTATACCGTATCTACAACTTTTTCTTGAACTTCTGAAAATAATGACATTCACGTTTATTAAAAGTTGGAATGGTTTATAAAGTATCTCTTCATAGTGATAAAAAGTTTTTGATGACTTAGGATGAAATAGTTCTAAGTTGACATGAATGCAACTCTTATAATGCATGTTTTACTATTGAAGCTTTACAAAGTTTAAGCATACTTAAAATAGGTTTGTAGATTGTAAAATTTAAAAATTGATTATTTTAAAGGGTTTATAAATTTTTTTGTCATACTATAATTGGTTTTGCTAAACAATACTCACTCAGCAAAGTTTAAAAAATCATTTACTAACTCATTATTTTCATATTTAAGTTTAAACTCTAATCTATTTTGTGTATAAATTAACGGAAATCCAATTTGTAATATAAGTAATGATTGATTTTTAAGCTAATAGACTTGGCTCTCAAAATTTGTGACACCTAAACTAATCATGCAAACAAATATATAAGCAAGTTTAAACCACGGGTCGCTAACAGGTTCACCTCCTTTACAATGCCGAGCCATATAGACGGGTACGAAGCTTTTACTTGTTTGCCAATATTTCCATGATCTCCATGAATATATCTAATAACAGACGCCCATAAAGAAGAAGTTTGGGATAGAAAACGCCACACCCATTTATACATAAGAGCTCTATTCAATGCATGTAAACTAGAGATACCAAACCCACCTTTATCTTTAGAAACTAAAGCATTTTTCCATTTCAACCAAGTTGACTTTTTACTGAGATGATCATGACCACGGAAAAAATGGGATCGAATGGATTCCATACGCTGTAAAATCTTCATAGGAACCTTAAATATCGACATATGATATAACGACATCGATCCTAACACCGACTTAAGAAGGGTTAATCTACCTCCTATCGAGAGAGTCTTCATTTTCCATTTAGATAAGCGGCAACCATATCTTCAACCGTCTTGTAACTCTCGTTCCATGAATGAATTCTAGACATAAGGCTACCCACTAATCATGAGTTCTAGACATAAGGCTACCCACTAATCAGTTAACCGGAAATCCAATTTGTAATATGCAAGCAATGATTTATTTTTAAGCTAATAGGTTTGGCTCTCAAAATCTGTGACACATAAACTAATCATGCAAACAAATATATAACATTATGTCAACATAATATTACTCAAGAGTCTATGACATTTTTTTTCATTGTCATAGTCGTAAAAACTGCATATGAATTGGATGAATGCATTCTTAGCAAAATCTGAGTTACATCAAGATACTTAACAAAGAAAGTCACGATAGAAACAACGGCCATTCACACACTTTTGCTCGTTTACGTCACATGGACAGTACTTTTTACATTGATCAACAGTTTTACACGGGTAGACGGGAAGTGAAGGCCCGCTAGGACGACTTGAGATACTTATTGTTTTCATCGGGAACCTTGAGTTACCTGAAAACAATTGATCTTAGTAAACAAATATCACACATCATAGTGAGTTTGACATATCAGGTGTACCGGAGCCTAAGCCAAAGCCACAATTTTTATCGAATGAGTTCAAAACTAAACTTAGTAACATTTGTATACAATATTTTGTGTATCAGTTAGCGGGAAATCCAATTTGTAATATACAAGCAATGATTTATTTTTGGCCAAAATGCTTTTTACCACCTCGAATTTGATCAAGTGGTACTCGTACTACCCTAAAGTATTATTGTTATCTTATAGTACCTCATATTTGATTATTTAGTTCATACGCTACCCTAGCCATAATTAATATAGTCACATGACTTTCACATGTCATGCTACCGTTAGTTTTTAATGTAGGAAATTGGATATGAGATTTAGCTAGTGACATTTGTTCCTTACTATTTTCGACAAATTTTTCCTTGTATGTCTTTGAAATTAGCAACTTCTTCAATATTGATCCTAGAACGGATTATTACTTTTGGAAAAGTGTTGCATAATTTTTTTTATTATCACAAGTACTAAAATGGCACCATAAAAAACATTTGGTCAATTTTTTTTTTTTTTTTTTTTTTTTTTTTTTTTTTTTTTTTTTTCAAATTAAATTTGCACCATAAATAATGAAAATAACACAAAAATATTAACGGAGGTTGCATATACAAAAAAGAGACACTTTTCATTAAAAATAAATAAATAAATAAATATACTAAATGACCTAAAATTGAGTGTAGCCCGTGCCACACCTGACACCCAAGTGGTATGTCCATGAGTGTGACCCAAAATTGAGTGTAACTCATGTCACATCCGACAACCAACAAATTACACTGTTACAAGTTTACAACACTTTTAAAAAAAATAAAAATAATAATAAAAATCACAAGGTTTTAACAAATTTGCAGTTTTGATAAATTTCGATTCTAACAAACACAATGTGCTAATTTTCCTTTTTTCATTAAAAGTCTATTTTTTATATACAACCTCCGTTAATATTTTTGTGTTATTTTCATTCTTTATGAAGAAAATTTGATTTGACAAAAAGAAAATTTTGACCAAATGTTTTTTTTATGATGCAACTTTAGTTCTTGTGACAATAAAAAAAATAATGCAACACCTTTCCAAAAGTAATAATCCATTCCAGGATCAATATTGAAGAAGTGTGTAATATTATTCAAAGACATACAAGAAAAAAAAATTGTCGAAAAAAGTAAGGAACAAACGTCATTAGCTAATCTCACATCCAATTTACTCTGTTAAATACTAACGGTGATATGTCATATGAAAGTCATGTGACTATATTAATTAGGGATAGGGTAGTATATAAACCAAATAACCAAATATGAGATACTATAAGGAACCAATAATACTTTAAGGTAGTAGGAGTTCCACTTGATCAAATTCGGGGTAGTAAAAAGCATTTTGGCCTTTATTTTTTAGCTAATACACTTGGTTCTCAAAATTTGTGACACCTAAAGTACTAATCATGCAAACAAATATATAACATTATGCCAACATAATATTACTCAAGAGTCACGACATCTTTTAATTGTCATAGTCGTTCTAAAAACTGCATATGAATTAGATAAATGCATTCTTAGCAAAATCTAAATTACATCAAGATACTTAACAAAGAAAGTCACGACAGAAACAACGACCATTCACACACTTTTGCTCGTTTACGTCACATGGACAATACTTTTTACATTGATCAATGGTTTTACACGGGTAGACCGGAAGTGAAGGCCCGCTTGGACGACTTGAGATACTTATCATCTTCATCGAGAACCTTGAGTTACCTGAAAACAATTGATCTTAGTAAACAAATATCACACATCATAGCGAGTTTAACATATTAGCGCCTAAGCCATAATTTTTATCGAGTGAGTTCAAAACAAAACTTAGTAACATTTGTATACAATAATAGTGGGGATTGGGGAACACTTCATTATTTTTACCCTTATGTAGCATCATTTTTTTCTTTAATCTTCGAAACTAATTCAATCTAATGGTCTTTAAATTGTATCTTAAAGCAAACATAGTACGTTAATTTTAGCATGTACTTATAAATAATTTGGAATTGGAACTTTTTGAATATCAAAATTGCAAAACTATCATTTTAAAAATAAAAATAATTCAGACAAGCACAAACATCACAAACAAGTTTTTGTGATAATATGCTTATAAAAATTAATTTATCATTCACACTTGTGGTTATAAAGATCCCACTGTTGTCAATTTCTACCAATGTGTAAGTTATTGAAATAAAAATAGAATTATCAAATCATGGTATACAACAATCACAAACATTAGATCACAAATATATATGGCTTAGCAAACTCAAATTAATAATAACAAAAACATTTTTCAAGTTAATATAGTCCAAATGAAGAACTGAACACAAAACGTTAGGCCAAATCAAATACGAGACTCATATGTAATAAACACTTTGCGTAACCTGATGCAGATGCACAAACTAGGACAACGAAGCATAGTATAAGTACGAGAGCCTTCACCATATTTGCGATGTCGTAAATGACTATGAAAAACCAAATGCAACCTATCTTTTTCTTGTCCTTGGATTGTGTTTATATAATGAATGAAAATATGGGATTATGATGAGTAAGAAAGGAATAAATGCCATATATTTGCATCATTTAATTATATCGTTACAGTTATGGTTTTGTAGAATTAATGTGTCCGATTTTGCAAGTACTACATTAATGGTAAGTAAATCATCATCCTGATTTTCACGTTGACTCTTTGAAAATTCTCCGTTATATAAGGATTGTGTAGCGCACATATTAAGAAGTCTTAATGAACATAATAGTTTCTTAAAATAAATTTAGATCAATATCAAACAAAGGTAAAACAATTGTAGTTTGAAATCTATTAATATCCATACGTCTATACTTGTTTATACCGTATCTACAACTTTTTCTTGAACTTCTGAAAATAATGACATTCATGTTTATTAAAAGTTTATAAAAGTTGGAATGGTTTATAAAGTATCTCTTCATAGTGATAAAAAGTTTATGATGACTTGTAATGAAATAGTTCTAAGTTGACATGAATGCAACCATAGACAGAACTTGAATATTTTTTTTAGAGGGGCCGAATTTATTTTGAGGTGGCCGAATCAGAGATTTGTTTATAACTTGAACTAAATTATCCTTAAAACTTATAATATTTACACTAGGTGCTGCAAATATTTACACTAGGTGATGGCTGGAGGTGGCTGTTAGACTCTCATAATTCATTTTCGGTGAAGCAAATATCTAGATTAATTGATGATGCCACTCTTGGTAACATTGGTAATGGTAAAACTCATGATTGGAACCCTCTTTTACCTAAGAAAATCAATATATTTGTTTGGCGTCTTGCGCTTAACAGGTTGCCTCTACTTACTAATCTGGTCGACAAGGGGTTAGACATTCCATCTATATTATGCCCTGTATGTGATGATGTTCCAGAAACGTTGGATCATGCCTTTCTCCATTGTCCTAAAGCCAATCTAATTTGGTCTAAATGTTTCAGCTGGTGGGGCATTGATGTTTCTATTAATGATAAATGTGTCCTCGATGTGATTGGCGGTGCTCTTTTACAATCTCCGCCTTCTCGCTTTCACAAATTTTTCCAGGGCGTTTGTATAGTTGTTCTTTGGAGTATTTGGAGAAGGAGAAATAAGGTGATTCATGCCACTATTGAGGCTAAAGATGAAGAATTACGTGTAGATGTTTTCCCGATGATTCAAGCGAACTCGCTTCTTTGGATTGCAAACAGATCCTCCAAGAGTTCAGTTTCTTGTAACTGGAAAGATTGGGTTCTTAGGCCTAAAGAGATTTTTGACTCCTCGCCAGATGGGTTAGTTTGAGGGTTCTTTTCTCTTTTTTCTTTTTCAGGTGTCTCGTCTAGGGGTTTTGGGTGTATTCTTTTGTTTAGTTTTCTTCTTGGTTTTCTCCTTTTAGCCTTCTTCTCGATGGCGTTTGGTTGTATGGCCTTCGGGTTTTTTTCTTTGTTGGTTATTAATTTGCTTTGCTCTTCAAAAAAAAGGTGATGCAAATTTTGAAGGGGCCGGGACCCTTCCCTGCCCCTACATAGTTCCGTCCATGAATGCAACTCATATAATGCATGTTTTACTATTGAAGTTTTACAAAGTTTACTTAAAATAGGCTTGTAGATTGTAAAATTTAAAAATTGATTATTTTAAAAGGTTTATAAAATTTTCTTGTTATACTATAATTGGTTTTGCTAAACAATACTCACTTAGCAAAGTTTAAAAAATTATTTATTAACTCATGAGTTTCATATTTAAGTTTAAACTCTAATCTGTTTTGTGTATAAATTAACGGAAATCCAATTTGTAATATAAGCAGTGATATTTTTAAGCAGTGATTGATATATAAACATTATGTCAACATAATATTACTCAAGAGTCATGACATTTTTTTAATTGTCACAGTCGTTGTAAAAACTGCATATGAATTGGATAAATGCACTCTTAACAAAATCTGAATTACATCAAGATACTTAACAAAGAAAGTCACAACAGAAACAACGGACGTTTACACACTATTGCTCGTTGACGTACTTTTTACATTGATCAACGGTTTTACACGAGTAGATTGGAGACAAGGCCTGCTTGGACGGCTTGAGATACTTATCATCTTCATCGGGAACCTTGAGTTACCTGACAACAACTGATCTTAGTAAACAATATCACACATCATGAAAGTTAATACTAAACTAAAATTAGTAACATTTGTATACAATATTAGTGGGGTTAACTCGAAAGTTAATACTCAATCATACTAAATTTGCTCTAAGATTACAAGCAAATATGTTCGACCAACTCTATGTAATGTAGCTTAAGGCTTCATTATGTTTACAATTATGTATCATTTTTTTCTTTAATCCTCTAAACTAATTCAGCATATAATAATAATCCAATTCAATAAGACTAATGGTCTCTTTGCCGATAAAAGAAGACAAATGGTCTTCAAATTGGATCTTTTAAGCAAACATAATACGTTAATTCTAGCATGCACTCATCAATAATTTGGAATTTCAACTTTTTGAATATCAAAATTGCAAAACTATCGTTGTTAAAATAAAAACAAAACAAGCACAAACATCACAACAAGTTTTAATGATATTTTTGCTTATTGTGTTAACTACATATTCACACTTGGGATTATAAAGATCTCATTGTTGTATCTTTCTAACTATGTGGGATGGGTTATTGAAATAAAACTAGAATTATCAAATGATGGTATACAACAAACATAAACATATATGACTTAGCAAACTCAAATAACAAAAACATTTTTTAAGTTAATATAGTCCAAATGAAGAACTGAACACAAAATATGTGGCAAATCAAATACGAGACTCATATGCAATAACACTTTGCGTAACCTGATGCAGATGCACAAACTAGGACTATGAAGCATAGTAAAGCAAGAGCCTTCACCATATTTGTGATGTCAGGGCCGGCTTTGAGGGTGGACCGCACAGGGCCCCAAAATTTTTAAGGTCTCAAAATTTGTTTCGCTAATAATTATTTGCATGTGTACGCATATTTTTCATAAAGAAAAAAAATATTTAGATGAGAACGTATCTTAAATGTCTAATATGTTAGAACGTTTAGGTAACTAATTGCATTATATTTTATAAATAGTGACACTTTATGTATAACATTTCTTATTGAAAGGCCTCATTATTTAATTTCGTCCAGGGCTTTCAAAAATTTCATAAATTCATGAAACGGCCCTGGTGATGTCGTAAATGACTATGAACAATCATATCGTTACTGCACACTTATGGTTTTTTAGAATTAATTTGCCCGATTTTGCATATACTACATTGTTGGTAAGTAAATCATTTTACGTCAAGTCTTTGAAAATAGTTATATAAGGATTGTGACGTACATATTAAGAAGTCTTAATGAACATAATAGTTTCTTAAAATAAATTGGGTTTAGGTCACGAAATAGCAATGAATTTTTTCAAAAGTCACGTCTTGTTACGTGAACTATAAAATGTATTATTAAATACAACAAAATTTCATAAAGTGTTCAAATATGTATATTTTGATGTATTAAACATACCAAACCAAATGACATGTGTCACTATTTTGATGTAAAATGATACTACCTATTAAAAGTTGAGCCTGTATCAGATATTCCTTTTTTAGTTGTTTTCCCTAGCTATATCTTTGATGAATCGATGTGTATTCAAACGAAGACAAAGTATGCTGAGATACTCCATAATCTCAATTGAAATGATTTTTATTTGGTTTTCTATATAATTGTAATGGTTTTGCTAACATGTGTTTCACGGTTTTGCTAACATAGGTTTCGTATATGGGGAAATGATCCCTGCTGTACAACAGAGAATGAATATGCTGTAAAACAAAAATGAAAGGTCAGTTGTGTTAAGTGACAATAACTAAAGAGTATAAAATGTAAATGTAAAAAATATTTTACTTTTACAGCAGATATGTTATCTCATGTGTACAGCAGCGATTAATTTCAACAATTTAAAATCATTTGATAACTAAACTTTTTTACATACAAAGGGATTAATCTCCATCCTCTATCTTTATTTGATTTAATAGATGAGATTAATTTCAACAATTTAAAAAATTCACTTTCATCATTTTTTCTTTCAAATATTAATATTTTTCAAACCGTTAATCGTTAAGCGGAAAAAAAATATACCGTTACGACGAGCAATTAATTATTTTTCTATAAATAGACACTTTAATATATTTTCGACAAAATTTTTTTCTTTTTCGTTTTTTTCACGTATTTTTTCGTGGCCGAAAAAATCACATGTGATGTTACATATCACATATGATATTACATCAATATCACATGTGATATTACACTAATATCACATGATCACATGTGATTTTTTCGGCCACGAAAAAAAATGTGAAAAAACAATTTTTTTTTGGTCGAAAATATATCAAAGTGCCCGTCTATAGAAAAATAATTAAATACTCGTCTCGATTGTGTAACTATTTTCGCTTAACGATCAACGGTTTAAAGATATTTAAATTATAAAAAATGGATGAAATATTAAAATACTTTTAATCTCAATCATTGATTTTTTTTAATGAATTGTGGGATGAAAGCTTGATATTTAAAATGAGAAGTGATTTGCACACTCCTATAATTTTTGGGACACTCTCTTTTAAGCTTCAGTTAGTTGTACAAAATTCACACTGTGCTTTATCTACTTGTACAGTTGTACTGTATAGTGTGCCAATCAATAAATTGAGTGGGCAAATCACTTTCCATTTAAAATAACTCTCCTAGGTTGACATTTTAATGTTGAGATTTGATGTACTGTATATGGGTTTTTCCCAAAAATATTTACACATTAGCAAAAATTTATATAGTAATTTACCTTTATTTACAACTTGGTGTGTAAAACAATTTATTTGAATCTTGCAAAACTTTACGAACCGGCTTGCGAACTGGGTTCACAAGGGCTGCAAATTTATTGGCTAATTTGCGGAACAGAAAAGTTATTTTTTTGAACAAAGTTAGTACTATATGTAATCTCTTAAAAACACTTTATTTAAATTTGCTAATGCAATGCTTAGCATTCTTTAAATACATTATAACACTTAGCAAAGTCTGTTTTTACAATAACAACGATTTTTTGAGCAATGTCGATCGTTCATGTAACATGAGTGACACATGCTTCCACATTGACCAACGTTTTTGCACGGGTAGCCTGGAGGGGCTGGTCCACTTGGAGGAACAGGTTCGCCCTTCGGCTTCATTGGGTAGAACATCGGGTAGCCTGGAGGGGCTGGTCCACTTGGAGGAACCGGTTTGCCCTTCGGCTTCATTGGGTAGAACATTGGGGATCCTGGAGAGGATGATCCACTTGGAGGAACCGGTCCCCTCGGCTTCATTGGGTAGAACATCCAATCATCTTCACTACCTGATCATAGCAAACAACACAATTACATTATATGTATATGCTTTCTTAAATGTCCCTTTTTTTAGTTTTCATATTTTTGCAACTAGGTAACTACAAAAGCGCCTATAATTTTAAAATGGTTGGTCTCTAACCTGACACCGATACACAAACCAAGAGTACGAAGCATAGCACGATGTGAACTTTAGCCATGATATGTGTCATACGAACTATACGCGCCATTTATATATAGTATGGAAAAACAGGATTTTGATGAGTAGGAAGCAGGTCAATACAATAAATTGCAACATTTAATCAATACCATTACTACACAGTTAATGGATTTGTTGAAAAAATGAGTCTGGTTGCAAATAAATAGTAAATCAAATGCATCATCATCTTGACTTTGGTGTAAAAATGTTTTGCATTGTAGAAATGGCTTACGTTTAGCAATGCTGATAAGCATACCCATAAATTTCGACTCAATATTTACAAAGTACTGTGTAAAATAGGATTGAGATGAGTAGGAAATGGGTAAGTACAATAAATTGCATCATTTATTTATATCATTACTACGCGCTCTAACTGTTAGTCGTAGTATTTATCTATTAGAGAGTCCATGTAATATGTGTATGGGCTAAAGCCCAAGGTCTAGAATATTCTTGTAATGGGTTTGTATACCACGTTTGATGATGAATAACAGAGATACGATTCATTCTAAATTCCTACATGGTATCACAGCCATCAACATCGATCCTTCACAAACCCTAATTATTTTTTTCTAGTTTAATTCAGTCGATTGTTGGCTTCCGTTTGATAGTCAGTCGACCTACAGATTGGTGTTGTTTTCTAGTCGATCGTTGGTTCCACTTTGATAACCAGTCGACTACTACTTTTGTGGTTTTTCTTTTGCACGTTACTGTTACAGTTCCCTCAAACCCTAGTTTTATTTATTTTTTTCTTCGAGCCACATCATGTCAGATACTCCACCCCCATCTCAAGTTATCCTTCTTTCTGATAAACTTATGACCATTACCAATATTCCCACTCTTGTTCCTGTCAAATTAGATGTTGAGGAGATGAATTATTCATCTTGGACCTATTTTCTCAAACATATATGCAAAGGCCATTCCATCTTGGATCACTTACTAGGCAAGACCTCGGATGCTACAACTTCAAGTACTCCACCATCACCTCCCGATGCCGAATGGTTAAAGATTGACACAATTGTTCTCTCTTGGATCTTCATTACCTTGTCTCCAACGCTTCAACAACGTCTTGTTAATGCGGATCCTCAAACGGCCAAGGAGGCATGGGACATGCTAGCCTCGATCTTTCATGACAATAAGCGCTCTCGCTCTATTGCATTGAAGGCCGAACTACGTGCTATTAAACTTGGGGACTTAAATATTGATGCTTACTTTCGGAAGATTGAAAACATGGCTACTATATTATCAAGTTTGGGTTCTCCTATTAGCAATGATGACATTGTTACTTTTGCCTTGGAAGGGTTGCCCGCAAAGTATGATGGTGTTTCAACCATCATTGCTCATCGTGAAGTTTTTCCGGATCTTAACACGGTGCGATCTATGCTTACAACGGAGGAGATGCGATTAAAAACCCGTGGACTAGAAACTCTTGTTGATTCTAGCTCTTCATCACCAATGGTTTTATTGGCTAACTCGCCTTCTAATATGCGGCGTACCAATAATTCTAATGAAAAGGTGCACAAACCTTGTTTTCTTTTTGCTCAAGGACATTATCGGTTTGGTGTGCATTGTAGGTTTTTACATGATGGCATTCATAATAATCCTTCTAAGCACCCTACTGTAACTGTTCCTACATGCACCTCCTTATCCTCAAATGAATTAGTAACTCTTCAATCTCTTTTAGCAAAAATGGGTATTCAAGGAACTGTGAATGGAGTAAATTCTCTCAAGCTAGTGCTAATGTTTCAAGTGGCCAGTCACAACCATTGGCGTGTTATGTCAATTCTCCTCCGCCTGGATTTGGTGTCCAGGCCCACACTGGTTATTCTCAGCCCAATATGGGGGGGGGGGGGGTCATCTTGGCAGGGGGTTGTTTCACCAGGGGGTCCATCTTGGCAGGGGGTCAGTTCACATGGTGGACAGGTCATGGCAGCAGGTCATGGGGGTTCACACGGCGGACAGGTCATGGCAGCAGGTCCGGGGGTTCAGTGTAGTATTCCAGGGGGTTCAACACTAGGGTGCACTCATTCAGGGGGTTCTACGCAGCAGGGGGTCCCTTCTCAGGGGGGTTTATTTGTGGCAGCAGGTTCCCAACAGGGGGGTATTTTTTCAGGGGTTCAGTATCCTTTGACAGGGGGTTCGCAGCCTCCTACTACTAATGTGCATGGTTCACAGCAGGGTCAAGAAACCCTTTTACCTCATGCTTTCACTACTGAGACTCTTCAAGCCCCCACTGATGGTAATTGGAATATGGATACAGGTGCGTCCTCTCATATTAATGATGATATCAATTGTCTAAATGATGTTTTTAATTCGTGCATTTATCCCTCTGTTTCGGTTGGTGATGGGCATTCTATTCCTGTCATTAACTCTGGCCATAGCATTTTGCCAACTCCTACACGTCCTCTTCATTTAAATAATGTTTTAATTACTCCTAATATTGTAAAAAATTTGATCTCTGTTCGTCAATTTGTCCGCGATAATTATTGTACAGTTGAGTTTGACCCTTTTGGTTTTTCTGTTAAGGAGTTTCAAACGCGTCGGGTGCTGCTCCGCTGTGATAGCAATGGAGACCTTTATCCAGTCACTCAACCTTCCACCATTCCGCATGCTTTTCTAGCGAGTCAGTATACGTGGCATCAACGTCTTGGACATCCAGGAAGTGAAGTGCTACGTCGTGTCCTTTCCAGTAATTCTATTTCATGTAATAAAGAGAAGTCTCCCGTCCTTTGTCATGCTTGTCAGCTTGGCAAACACGTGAAACTTCCATTTGTTAGTTCTAATAGTTTAGTTCATTCGTCATTTGATATTGTACACTCGGACTTGTGGACTTCCCCAATTCCGAGTCTTTCCGGTTTCAAATATTATGTCTTATTTTTGGATCATTATTCTCAGTTTGTTTGGGTTTATCCTTTAGTTAATAAATCTGATGTTTTGTCTAAATTTACTTTGTTTCGTAGCTTTGTTCGCAATCAATTTAAGTGTGACATTAAGTCTTTTCAGTGTGATCATGGTGGGGAATTTGATAACCAAGCTTTTCATAAGCTCTTTTCTGATAATGGGATTCAATTTAGGTTTTCTTGTCCTCGTACCTCTCAACAAAATGGCAAATCCGAAAGGATGATTCGAACTATCAATAACCTTATTCGTACTTTGTTATTTCAAGCACATCTTCCTCCTAATTATTGGACTGAGGCTCTTAATATGGCTGTTTATCTTTTAAATATATTACCATCACGTGCCATTGACAATGACGTTCCCTTTACTCGTCTTTTTGGGTTAACACCTGACTATACTCTTTTGCGTACCTTTGGGTGTCTTTGTTATCCTCATATTGATACTAATAACAAACTTGGTGCTCGGGCCACACCCTCTCTTTTCCTAGGTCATGCCACAAACCATCGTGGTTATCGTTGTTTAGATTTGAACACCAACAAAATTATTCTTTCACGACATGTTACCTTTGATGAAACTGTTTTCCCGTTTGCCACAAAGTCTTCCCATACCACTACTCCCACTGTCAATTCTTCTTATGAATTTTTGGATGACTCGTTTAATGTCATTTCTAATACTCTAAGATTATCTCCCACCTATACACCCAATCTCCCTACACCTGATGCAACTGTTGAGCCTCTTAGTCCATCACCTGCACCTACACCAATACCACACACGCCACAAACCCCACAAACGCCACAAACCCCACAAACACCACAGACACCTGATCCACCAATTCCACAGCCCACTGGTTCGATTCACCCCATGGTCACACGTGCTCGTGTCGGGATTACTCGTCCCAATCCTCGTTATGCTGGTCATGTGTCTACGATTTCTCCGTTACCTCGGTCTCATAGTGATGCGTTTCGTAATCCTAACTGGCAAAATGCTATGTGTGATGAACATGATGCACTTATTAAAAACAAAACTTGGATTCTTGTACCAAAACCCCCAGATGCGAATGTTATTCGTAGTATGTGGCTATTTCGTCACAAGTTTTTAGCAGATGGCACTCTTAGTCGATACAAGGCTCGTCTTGTGGCTAATGGTAGTAATCAGATAGAGGGTGTGGATGTAGATGAGACTTTTAGCCCAGTTGTTAAACCTGGTACTATTCGGACGGTTCTTAGTTTAGCTATTTCTCGACATTGGCCAGTCCATCAGCTGGATGTCAAGAATGCTTTTTTACATGGGGATTTGGCAGAAACAGTTTATATGTATCAGCCACCTGGGTTTCGTGATCCGGTTCATCCTGATTATGTTTGTTTATTGCAGCGTTCACTGTATGGTCTTAAGCAGGCTCCTAGGGCCTGGTTTCAGCGCTTTGCAAATTACATCACTACTGTTGGCTTTTCTCCTAGTCGTTGTGACTCCTCGTTATTTATTTATAAACAGGGTGATGATACTGCATTTTTGTTGCTCTATGTGGATGATATTGTGCTCACTGCTTCGTCTGATGGTTTATTACAGCAGATAATTGCTTCTTTACATAAGGAGTTTGCTATGACAGATTTGGGTGTTCTTAATTATTTCTTGGGTGTTTCAGTTACACGTGATTCTTCCGGGATGTTTTTATCACAGCGTAAATATGCTATGGAGATATTGGAGCGTGCTCATATGGTTGGCTGTAACCCTTCTCGGACTCCTGTTGACACCGAGTCTAAATTGGGTGCTGATGGTGATCCTGTTTCTGATCCTAAGTTATACCGGAGTCTTGCTGGTTCTCTACAGTATCTTACTTTTACTAGACCTGATATTTCCTATGCAGTACAACAGGTGTGTCTTTTCATGCATGATCCTCGGGAGCCTCACTTAACATCTCTTAAACGGATATTGCGGTATGTTTGTGGTACATTAGACTATGGTTTACAATTGTTTTCTTCATCAACTTCTTCATTGGTTGCTTATTCTGATGCTGATTGGGCTGGATGCCCTACTACTCGGAGATCAACTTCTGGCTATTGTGTTTTTCTGGGAAACAATCTTCTCTCCTGGTCCTCTAAGCGTCAACCGACGCTTTCTCGTTCTAGTGCTGAGGCAGAATATCGTGGGGTTGCAAATGCTGTTGCTGAGACTTGTTGGTTGCGAAATCTTTTACGTGAGTTACATACACCTTTGTCTTCTGCTACGCTGGTTTACTGTGATAATGTTAGTGCCGTTTACTTATCATCTAATCCGGTTCAACATCAACGTACGAAGCATATAGAGATTGATATACATTTTGTGAGGGATTTTGTTGCTGCTGGTCAAGTTAGAGTGCTTCATGTTCCGTCCTGTTATCAGTATGCTGATATTTTCACCAAGGGGTTACCTTATGCTTTGTTTCAGGAATTTAGGTCCAGTTTGAGTGTCCGGTCACCTCCCGCTCTAACTGCGGGGGAGTGTTAGTCGTAGTATTTATCTATTAGAGAGTCCATGTAATATGTGTATGGGCTAAAGCCCAAGGTCTAGAATATTCTTGTAATGGGTTTATATACCACGTTTGATGATGAATAACAGAGATACGATTCATTCTAAATTCCTACACTAACCTGCCCAAAGCAACCTCATGAAAAGGGAGAATGGTGGGTTAAAACTCGGTAGATTAGTAGGCCAAAAAGTCGAAAACCTTGGTTACCCGAAAACCTAACCAAACCACTTGGCTCCATTCGAAACTGAATTACCCAAATTATGTGACTCAAATATTTACTGTTTTAACTTTCATTCAAAACGCAATCTCAATATCCCTAAGAGCGAAGGTAACAGGGTTATCTTTTAACTCACTGCCAACTCAGCGCCACATCAATTTTTACCTTTTAACTTAACTCTTGACTTTCCACCCCAATAACATAACTTACATTTAACTCACCTTAACTCAACCTCACCTCAATTATTTTCAATTTCAACCCTAAATTTTAACAAACACTTCATTTAAAACTAACATAAACATTTATAAAACACAAATTACATAAAATATCTTAATTAAACTACGATAATTAAACATTAAACATCTTAATTAAACTACAATTATTAAAAAGAAAACATCTTAATTAAACTACGATACTTAAACATAAACATCTTAATTAAAATACAATAATTAAATTACGATACTTAAACATAAACTACGATTATTAAAAAAACGAATCATCAGACACATAGCCCTCGTGACTCGAATAAGAGGCACTCGAATCATCCTCACTGGATGGCACACGGGGCAATCCATTTTGAATTCGCCATTCTGCTCGACGGTTTCTCCAAGCCTGTTTAGCTCTTAAGTACTCCTCAAGAGCTCTTGCCGCATCTTCTTCCTCTGCTTGAACATGTAACAATTCTTGCATATCTTGCTGAAACAGTTCTTCATCAGGCAACCCTCTCCAAGTGGGTTGGTTTGCCACCGGTGGATTGTTCACCGGTTGATCGGGTTGTTGTTGGACAACCGGTGGATTGGGCACCGGTTCATTATCCGGTGTGAATACCGGAAAGATGTCTTCCGGTGGAGTGTTCACTGGTTCATTCGGTATCATGCTGGAGCATGAGAATTAATGGGAAAAGTCATGGTGAATTGGGAATTACTGGGAGAAGTCACGGTGAGTTGGGAATTGTTGGAAGAAGTCACGGTGAGTTGGGAATTGTTGGGAGAAGTCTTTGCGAGACATTGTTTTAGAGAATTGTTTGTGAATTATGTATGATTTGTGAGAGAATTAATGAGATGTGAATGGGAGTTAAATAAGCTCATAAATCCTGCCCATTTATTTGAATTTTAAACATTTAAAACAATCCCGCCCATTGATTTGAATTTTAAATGTTTAAAATAATCCTGTCCACGAACTTTTGAATTTTAAATGTTTGAAAGATCCCGCTCGGTTTTCAAAATTCTATCATCCCTATAAATAACACACCATACAATAGTATTCTTCACAAACTCCTAAAGCATTTCACAATGAATAACCGTTGGTCAATGGAAGATGAATACTTGCTAGGTAATGTATGGCTTGAAGTTCACGATTCTAGAGACCTTGTGAATGGACGTTCTTTTTGGAATGAAGTTACACGAAGGTTCAACGATCAGACTGATGGTGAGCACCGTAATAAAAATAGTATTACGGCTCAATGGAGTAGAATCAACTTTGAATGTCGTATGTATAATGAAATTTACAAAGAGTTGCTGCGTACAAGTGAAGACCCTTGTCGTCTCAGCAATGCAAACCGAATTTATTATGAACGCTATGGGAGAGGGATATATCATCAACATGTGTGGTTCGTTATGAGAAACACAGATGCATGGGACAGAGACGATGAGTAATGGTGTTTTATGTTAAGTATTTCCGTATCGTGTCTTTCTGTTTTACGTATCGTGTGTATTTGTTTCCTGTAGCGTTTGTAACTTGGTGTAATATTGCTTTAAATTTGAAATTGAATAAAAGACTTAACGACTACTTTTCCAACGGCTATTTGTTTAACGTCTTTTTTCCCCTATAAAAACCAGTTTAACAAAAATATATTTTCTCACACAAGTGTCACTAATCTTCACACACAAACACAATGGCTAACGAACCAGCTGAGGTACAAAGAACAATTTTTGCCCGATTACGCAATGAACAAGAAAAAGACCTCAGGCTAATTAACAAATTGCTAAGTGAGATAACTCGTATCATGCTCCAGATATAGAAAGGTTGCGTGAGCTGCCTCAAGATCATCCAGCTATCAGGGTCGGTTTGCAATCTCTATTAAGAAACGATGAAACAGATCTTGAACTTCATGTAGCCTTAAAGATGGTTAGAGAAGAAGTGTTGCAGGTGTGGGAAGAAAAGTCAGAGCTCATCGACAATTACAAATCTATATAAAAGCTTACCGAGTATCGTTGGATGGTTTATGTATTCATATTGTCTTGTAGTATTCGATAATGAATTTTAAGTTATGATTTGATTTTTAAATCGTAGGGGGTGTTTTGTAACTTTTTCATTTTGGTATTAATAAAAGCAAATAATATGACAAGGGCCAAAAGTGTAAATTATTATTTTTACTATTATTATTATTATTATTATTATTATTATTATTATTATTATTATTATTATTATTATTATTATTATTATTATTATTATTATTATTATTATTATTATTATTATTATTATTATTTTAAACTAAGCAGCTTAACGCTGCGTGAGCAGGTTAACTCGGCACGTTAACGTGCATTTGACCATCAAGCCCGGTAAGTTAACATGACTAATTTTTGTGGTGCGTTAACATTTAACGCATGATTTGCCTGATCTTACCGATGGCTTTAATCGAATGACCCAACATGAACAACAAAATTGGTTAGAACAAGGAATGTAATGCCCGCCGCGTTGCGGCGGATTTTTTTTTGCAAATTTTTTTACTAATAGTGACGGTTCTCGTTGTAAGATCGTGGTATGTTTTTGGACGACACATATTGTATTTGTTTCGAACAAATGTTGTGTGAAGCTACATTTATAGTTGTCGTACGACGTCCTTTTTGGAATGAATGTTGTGTCGGGCAACAATGTGTTGTGACGGAGCTAATTTTAACCGTTATAGTTTTAAAAAAATTTAGGATAATTTTAAAGTTATTTGATAGGTTAAGGATGCATTTTGAAAGTTCTTTTATTTAGAAACTATGTATATATTAAAATTCAACATTTTTTATAAAACCGTACGCACGCCAAAAGTATATTAATATTGGGCTTGTTTTGTTCATTATCGAGATACCTTTTTTCCAGTATTTTTTTAATTCAAGAAACCGGTACGTATCTGTTAGATATTTGACAAATAAAGTTTGTTATATAGAAAAGTCGTAAATATTAAGGGTGCGTTTAGTTGAGTGTTTTCCACAAAATGTTTTGTGGAAAACAGAGATCGCGTTCAAATTAGTGTTTTTTGATAAATTTTTCTACAAAACACAAAATTCCTATTTTCAACTTTAATACACAAAACTACAAAACACATTTTTTTTCTTCCTATTTTCCATTAAAATACCCCAAATCCGTTTTCGTCATTTGTTTTATGTTTTCGGCTGATTTCTTACGTTTTCGTCAGATTTTTTTACGTTTTTTTACGTTTTCGACCATTTTTTTACGTTTTTGTTAGGTTTTTTAAGTTTTAGTCCAATTTTTTTTCGTTTTTGTTCGTTTTTTTACGTTTTGACCGTTTTTTTTACGTTTTGACCGTTTTTTTTACGTTTTAGTTAGGTTTTTTAAGTTTTCGTCCGATTTTTTTCGTTTTCGTCCGTTTTTTTTAGGTTTTCGTCAGATTTTTTAAATTTTCGTCCGATCTTTTAGGTTTTCGTCAATTTTTTTTACGTTTTCGTAAGATTTTTTACGTTTACGTCCGATTTTTTTTACGTTTTCGCCCGATTTTTTTACGTTTTCGTCTATTCTTTTTTACGTTTTTTCTTATTTTTTTTACGTTTTCGCATGATTTTTTACGTTTTTGTCCTTTTTAACGTTTTCGTACGTTTCCTTACATTGTCGTCCATTTTCGTTTTTTTTACGTTTTATTGGGGTGTTCTAAATACTCATCCGTTTCCGCTCGTTTTTTATGTTTTCTTACGTTTTCGTCCGTTCTTTTATGTTTTTTTACGTTTTCATCCATTTTTTGCGTTTACTTATGTTTATTTACATTTACGTCTATTTTTTTACGTTTTCGTTAGACGAAACCTAAAAAAACATAAATCAAAGATAAAAACGTAAATGAAAGATGAAAACATAAAAATCAGACGAAGACGGATGTAACGTAAAAAATCGGAAGAAAACGTGAAAAATCGAAAGAAAACGTAAAAATCGGAAGAAATCTTAAAAAACGAAAATATTAAAAATGGACAAATGCATAAAAAAATCTGAAAAAACTTAAAAAAGCATATGGAAACATACAAAATGAAACAAAAAAGTAAAAAAAATGGACGAAAACGTAAGAAAATAGACGAAAACGTAAAAAATTTGACGAAAACGTATAAAAACGGATGAAAACATAAAAAATCGAATGAAAACTTAAAAATCTGGCAAAAACGTAAAAAAAACGTACGAAAACGTAATAAATAGGACGAAAACGTAATAAAACTGAGGAAAACGTAAAGAAACGGACGAAAACATAAAAAATCGGACAAAAACGTAAAAAAACCGACGAAAACGTAAAGAAACAAATGAAAACATAAAAAATCGGATGAAAACGTAAAAAAATAGACGAAAACGCAAAAAGACTGAAGAAAATGTAAAAAAAAACTGACGAAACTGTAAAAAATCTAACGAAAACGTAAAAAAATAGACGAAAACGTAAAAAAAACAGACGAAAACGTAAAAAAAAACGAAAACCCAAAAAAATTAATCTAACGAAAACTTAAAAAATTAGACAAAAACGTAAAAAACAGACGAAAAAACGGACAAAAACGTAAAATATCGGACGAAAACGTAAAAAAATAGACGAAAACGTTATTTGATATTATATTTTACTTTTTTAATTTCTTTGTTTTCTCGTATTAGATTTTTTTAGTTATTTTATAATTTAGTTGGTTAGTTTATAATATTTGTTTTTGTGTTTTGAAGATGTTTTTATAATATTACTTAATTGAGATATAAAACAACAATACTTAAACATGTTTTCTAGTTTTGCAAAATGGAAAACACAAACACATGTTTCTCAGAGTAAACGCGTTTTTTAAATTTTCCATTGTTTTGTGGAAATCAAACTCCCCTCCCTTTTCCTACAAAACAAGAAATATGAAATGAAAGAAAATGTTTTTCAACTAAACGCCACCTAAGAAGTTCAGGGTGTGTTTTATAACTAAAATTTATATTAAAGAAATGTTTGTTACATTTTTTAATTGTGAACCAATAGGATTCATAAAAATTGCAGTACCATGAAATACATATACTGATATACACGACACTTGTTCTTAACTGGGATTAAACGGACAAACTTCCATATTGGGCCTCAGATGCACGAATGGGCTAATCAGCAAATCCAAACCAAAAATAGTTTTTTATTACAGAAATTGTTTTTTAATGTATTGTTTATTATTTAGACAGCCATCAACGCTTTTGGTAGTATATAGGAATATGTTGCTGGATTTCCTAATGAACTAAAGCAGTATTCAAAATACTTCTCAAAATAGCCCAAGCCCTCATTCGGGTAGTTTAGATTGAGCGACCAAATGTTTGGGTTGGGTCTTGGTGATTGCTGACAGGCATACCCAAACCCGAACACATGAACAACCTTAATTGTACTACCTAACTACCTCTGCTCCAGCACTTGTTACATATGCGCTTTATAGTTTGTTAGACATCAATCATCATTGTGAAACTGTGCCCATACTTAGGACTGAGCCAAACTAACTAAACCAGTAATGATCGTTGGACCAACCTGCCTTCAAATTTTTGACTCACACCCGGTTAACAAGACCAGATCAAACCCAGTTAGGCTCACAAGTCACTAAAACTGACAAAATAGAAATAAGAAGCATATGAAAAAACAAAAAGCATAAAAACCACACCCTTCTTTAATTAAAAAAAGTTAAAAACTCAACCAAAAGCTTAAATTCGCTTTCTTGGTTACCAAAGTCATATACCAGCTTGACCCATGAACAAGTCTGGCTTCTCGGTTGAAGGGGTGTTATTTGCGCCAAAACGAAAAAAGAAAAAAATGCACCTGATGAAACTGGCTGGCTAATATTTGTTAAGTTGATAGATGAAATATTCAATTTCTAGGTGAAACACCCTTAAACAAGAGGACTCCAAGACCACCAATGGCTAATGCCAATACTATAGAAACTGCAACAGCATCAACTTTCGGTCCATTGTTTTGCTTGATTTTTCGCTCTTGACGTGTTCTCTCTCCTATTTCATCATAGAGATGCTTGCTGATGTTATCTAGTTGATGCATGATCTTACGTTGGCTTTGGGCTATTCCAGATATCTGCTATGGAAAAATGAAGCAAATAAAGATCCATTTAGCAGATTCCAATATAAATGAGTAATAAAAACCATTAAAGGGGTGCTTGGATGTGATTTTACATATAATGAAGAGTAATAACACAAACTATAGGAAATAGAGTGTGGATGTGCATCATCACATAATTAACTATTTGAGTGTTCGGTAAATTGTTAATGAATCAAGTCAAAAGATACTAAAAACTGATTATTATGACTGCAAGTCGCTATAATCATATAATCAGTTTCAGAATGCAAATCCAAACTCGTCTATGTATGTTCTAAATATGAAACTGGAAGTGCAATACGTACCTCTTCAATAAGGGGAGAATCCTTTGCTAACTGAGTAGATGAAGATGAATGGCGCACTAGTGATCCATTTGAGGAACCATTGGCTAAACTTGAGGTGAAGTATGAAGTTGAGGCAGCTCCATTGCTTGATTCATTGATTTGTTGGTTACCAGAAAATGTTCTTGAAAATTCTGAACTTTTAGCATCTATCCGAGATGTGAACTCGTCCATACGATCATTCAGTGTAAAAATCTGTTCTGTGAGATGGCTAATTGCTCCCTAGAGAAGATGGGAAAACACTATGGTCAAACACTTTGAATTTTAGAAGTTTTAGTACATTAGCAACGCTTCAAAACATATTGTTTAGCAAGTGTGTTTGACTATTCAGATACCTATAACGCCCCTACAATGAAAAAACATAAGGTTACCTGGATCGCCGTTGTGTCTGTTGGCTCTGTGCTCTTGTCATCAAACCTTGGACTGTTGATTGCATATCCAGAAATGGAGGTCAGATTTTTATCCCTCGCGGTAGAATATGAATGTGACATTCGACTGTACGGCACATATATCAGAAACGTTAAATAGCAAAATACTGGAAGTTTCAACCACAATAAAACAAAGCACATAATAGGTTTGGATCTATACAGACTTAGTGGGGATTTTTGGATAAGAATTTTATAAGGGACTATTGCGACTTGGCAAAACAAATTTGGATCACGTAGTTAGGTAAACCGATGATTAGAGCTGGAGATATGTAGACAACTTTACTATATCAAAGATTCAAAGATCAATTTTTTAAGAACAGCTTACCTGCTTCTGCCAATCTAATTACTTAGGTCCTATTTAATCAGAACATCATTATGGTAATCATTTTACCAAACGCCAAAAAATAGTACCTCTGAAAGAAGTTATTTCTTGTTGCAGTGAGTGAAAGTGTTTCTCTGGGACTTGAAAGCATTTCATCATCGAGGCTTAGCTTGGTTTTTAAATCCTCCGGGAGAACCTACAGAAGGTCTTGATCAGGACTAAAATTTATTAAAACAGATGATGAGGAAGTTTGGAAATATCATACCGTGACCTCGTTTACTAGCTTTTCAAGTTGCATTAGTTCAACATATGTACGAGGAGTGTATGAACCTTCCAATCCCAGCTGCTCAGCAACACATCTTACAGAAACTCGGTCTCTACCTTGCACCTTTTCGCAAAAAAATTAAGAAATAGAAGGTAACCATTAATCAACTTTAAAACGCCTATGCAAAAATAATGGCAAAGAGAAAGAACAAACTGGCTTACCTGAACATAATGTCGACCAATTTGTTCCAGCCAGTCTATTTTCACACACACTCTGTCATCAACAAACACATGGCTAGTTCTTTTCAATATAGATGCTATTGTGTACCCCAACGCCATAAGACCACCAAGGAGACGCACGCTAACCTCAAAAGTTATCCTTGGAGATATTACAAATGGAGAATCCGTCACCCATTCCTAAAAATCAAAAATCATAATGAAAATTCTCGTATATTTTTCAATAATTCACATTTTTTGTTAGTACAACCAGAAGTACACACAAAAAGCATGATAATAACCAGTGTGTCAAAATGGACAGTTTGGACTGAGTAACAGACTAAAATGGATCGGTTTGGATTGCCCCGCCAACATTTTTTATCCAAATTTTATATTTTGAAACATGATTGAAAAATTATACTATTGAAATACTGATGTGGTTAGGAGGTTGTAAACATTTAAATAGACTTTTGGTAGTTTTTTACCCGTTTAACCATTTCAATCCATTTGACCTGTATCAATTTTAACTAAGTTGTACATTTATCCGTTAAACATTAAAAAACACTTTGGGTACTTTCCGACACATTTGACCAGTTTCATCTTATGCTTAGTTTTTTTATTTACTCATTTGACCCACTAAAGATTTAGAGATATACGTAATACACAGGGACCCATTGTTATGTACATGAGCCAGACATGCTACCACTTATTGAAAGATCTAAAATCAAACCTCAAACATGAGACTATATCTTCCTTCTCTATTGCGCATCCTCAAATACGATTGGCAAGTTTCTGGATCTTCACCAGGTGGCAAAAGATAAATATCATAAGTCTCCTCCAGAGTTTGGGTATGTTCATCCGACATCACAGCCTTAACTTGATCCACAGTTAGGTTTCTTGATGACTGAACAGGTATCAAGAAAAAGTTGAGATCAAAATTGTTTCATATTTGAACTTCACAGGAAAAAGCTCAAACCTTTAAAATATAAGTTGGACTCTGGAATCCCGTGAATGGATTAAATTTGTTAACGATTCTTATATGAGCCGTCTTTAGGTCAGGTTCTATAAATGCCTTGTACATTGGATAAACCTGCATAAACAAAGCAACTGATTATTTTGACTAATGTTTTATCTTTAACACGTCAAATGGGTGAAATATATCTATAAAACATTGTTTAAAGAGAATCGCGTCAAAAGTAGTCCAATCTGTACTTTTGAATTATAAAACCTCTAGTGATTTTATACAAAAAGGTAGGTTTTTATCGATATGATACTTTTTTTAATCATATTTGACAAAGTACTTGTTTAGGAAAACTTGAGGACAAAAAAAGCTCTGGATCAACCCACCTGTACAAAAAATTATCCATTTTGACCCGTTACCCAACTTGATCAACCCAGCCCGGATAAACAACTATCCATTTTGACTCGGTACCCAACTTGCCCAATCAGACGTAATGTTTACTCATATTGTTCTGAGTAAAGAATCTACACAAAGATGAGCAAGAACAAACCGTCTCAGATATCTGGTAGATTATTTCTTCCGGTTCCTGCCCAACACGTTGTATGTCCCGTAAAACCCTTTTCACAAGATCAAAGTGAACACCACCTGTAACAGATACTCGAAGATCCAGTAACGGGCGCAACTTCTCACTTAAGGCATAGATGCCCTCAATTATCACAATATGGGAGCTCGGGACCTCAAGTGTCCTGATATCACAAATGAGCCTATAAGTTTCATTCCATCTCATATTTGCATAAATTAAAATATATGTTGCGTATAATATTCACATAATTTATACTTAAAACAGACTGCTTAAGTTCATTGTTATTTGTTTGTAACCCTGTGAAAGAAATAAATACAAACCTGTAACCGGTGCGGGTGCTAGACTTGAAATCATATATTGGAACTTCAACCGATTTCCCCTCCTTCAGATCATAAATGTTTTTAAGCAGCGTGTCATAGTCAGTCAAGCGAGGGTCTGTTCCAAAAAGACAATAGAACGTTTGCATCCTTAGACCGGTAGAATAGTGCTTATGTAAATATCAAAATGTGTCACTCCATGATTGCATACAGAAACACATCCAGGGGCTGAGTGCTAAATAAAAAATATGCATGTATCTAGATTGGCCTAGAATGCCAATTGAGGCACATGTTCGTGATTGCTTATTTAGGTGCTCATTTGCTTATCTGCTTAGATTAAGAATTAAACATCTCGAGTTATTGGATAAACCTGCATATATGATTATTTGACCTTAAAAATAAGCAGGTTGGTATCTGCTTATTTTTAAGCAGAAACACTTATAAATAAAACATCCCCGGAAAACCAGAAGTCCTTGGGAGTTATTTGATAAGCTTAATTTGTGACTCAGCAGGTTGACCCTGTTAATGATTCCAAAAGGGTCAATTAAGATGGAAGCCAACTTAATGTTCGTTTTAAGCGGATTAATAATAGCTTTTAAGTTTCAACTGAAAAAGTCAATATTAACCACGTTGTACAGTGTATCATATGATGATAAAACAAGTAACGAAGTCTAAGGATTTTATAGTCTTACCATCAAAGTTATCGTCAATTACTCGACTACCATCATTGTAGTTATCCATAGAAATGACAGCAACACTCGGCATAAAGTTCATTATTTTATCCGTAAATGAGGACTTCCCGGCACCAGAAGGACCAGCTAATCCAACGAGTATAATCCCTTCATTTTTTTGTGCTAACAACTGACAAGCACGAATAACAACAAAGAACCCCTTCTCAAACGATAGATTATCTTGAATTCTAGCAATCTCATAACGATCGCAATCTTTTCTCTTAACTAAACGAACTTGATCTTTCAATAGACCTTGCTTTCTTGACCCCAAATCACCAATAGAGATCTCTTGAGTCATTATTTCCACGTTTATTCCTATTAGTGCCAGAAAACATACAAAAAAAAAATAAATAAATAACTAAATAAAAATAAATAAAAAATGAAAACTTTAATCTTTCTACAACAAAAAAAAGAACAAATGCAGACCTAAGTATGAAATATTTCGTTCAATAGATGAGATCACTCTACCACATAACTAATTAGTTTGTTACATCTAAGAGGGTGTTTGGTTATTGAAGTACTTATCTGCTCATTTTTTAAAAACATATTAGAGGGTGTTTGAATTGCTAATTTGCTTCTGTGAGTGCTTATCTACTAATCACCAATAAACGCTTCAAAGTTGTTTTTAAAGAAGATACACACACGTTAAAACAATCAATAATCCCAAACACCCCCCTATAGCTAGCATATAAACATAAACAAACAGATGAGGTTTTCCCCCTTTCACGTTACCCGGGGAGGGCGAGTCAATGGTATCCCAGTGACCGTTTCCAAACCCTTTCCCGGGTCACCCCAAAGATGTTTACCTATGGAGGTTTTAACCTTAGACCTCGCGTGAGGACGTCAAGCGACTACAAATGAATATGAATCATAACATTTAAACATAAACAATGGTATTTGAATCATAACATAAACAGCCAAATTACATTAATAATAATAGTAAAAAAAAAATGACATATATAACAATAAAAGACTGATTCCACTATTATTCAAAAGGTTTGACGTCACATACCTTCATAAGTACATTACTAGTACCACCATTTCAAAAACTGATTTTTTCCATCTTTTAAAGAATCTTTATATTACTATTCTATTAAGTCCCTTAACAACTACTGCAAATTACAAACTTTACGTTAAACCATAAATTTTGCATTTCAAGAAACAAAATCTTGAACTCAAAAAACACAATTCAAACATGAAACAACACAAACAAACAATTCCAATACAGAAAAACATATCTTTTTTATTGGATCTTGAAAACCCATGAAGCTAAAAAAAAAAAAAAAAAGAAAAAAAACAATGATTACCTAGTAATGAGGAATGAATATGATACCCTTTAAGAAAATATGAAAAGGGTATGAGTGAAAAGTGGTTTTGAAGGGTTTATAAAGTGAAATCAGGTTTCTGCATAAATAAAAATGGTGCTAGTCACTAGTCAGCATTTTTTTTTTTATAAAAATAAATATTTTGTTTTGTTGTTGTGAATTTTATTGGGGATTGTGATTGGAATCGGGAAATAAGGAGGATTTGATATGAAGGTATGAGACAATCTTGGCAGAGAAGCAGAGTTTTTTTATATATTTATAGGGTGGAGGTATGTAAAACCCTTGAAGCAAGCCAAGAAATATCAACTATGATGAATAGTCATTCAAACATTTTTTTTCCTCTAATTTTATTTTTTTATTATATTTTTTTAATTAATTTGCCAATTTGGGTGATAGAGTGGTCCCAGAAATATGTTTTCTTTTTGTACTTTTACTTACAAGAATATCTAGCTTGAGAAAATGTTGTAATTGATAATTAAAAATATTGATGGACAATGTTTTAAAGTTTCGGTTAATCCGGTCGGTTGAATCGTGAACTGATTAGGTGATTGAAATCCGGTGAGCAAAAAGTTCGGATGAGTCGTCAGTTAAACTTAAACGGGTTGAACCGTAAACCAAAAATTTGATCGAGTCAATTAGGAAATCGGTTTTTAAAACATTGCTAATTCTAATTTATACATGATGGGAATGTGAAAGTTAATATTAAGAATCATGTAGCAATTTAATTAGGAGAATGTTTGTCCATTTTTGGAAATGTGAGTGGAGTATGGATCTAGTGAGAAGAATTATTGAAATGAGAAGAGTGAGAAGAAATTGTAGCCACATATTTTAAATAAGGAAAGAGAAATAATAGGAGATGCATTTATTTTTTTTAGATGCATCTAATATTTGTTGTTGTGGTTTCTTCTCATTCTTCTTATCTTAATTATATTTCTCATTTGATCCTAAGTCAATGTGATTAACCTTTGAAAATTATATTCTTTTTTTTGCTATTGAAATATGATTTTAAAGTTGTTGCTTGTAAAATTTAAACTTAAGCCTATAAGAAAAAGCAGAGCCTTAATTAGACAATCACTAGGTTATGTTAGATGATGAAAACCTCGTAGGTTATAATTTTCATTGAGACACAATATATAAATGTAACCCTAAAATCACAAACGGGCTTGGGCTTATTTATCATCTAATAATAGATTATACCATCAAATTCTTCTGAGAAAATCAAAAGTATGAGTGTTTGAAATTTCGCTTAAGAAATTATCGGTCATGTTTGGAACCGCGCCTTTGATCACAACAATAATAACATCACTATACAAGAAAACCTAACAGAAAAAAGTCAAAATGAGAAAAGTTATTATCTACTATTTTGGTAAACAGTAAAAGTAATTTAAAAAAAAAATGAGAAATTTGTTTTACAAACGCAATATCAAAAACCTTTTATGTGTTTGATGTCTGAAAATTTTGATCAGAGGCCTTAGAACTGTGATATGTTTGGTATTTATATTGAAGAGTTAAAGGTTTAAAGTTTAAATCTTCAAAATGACAAGTGAACTAGTGTTGCATAGAGTGCTATTTGGTTTAAGTTTTTCTCCTATTTTACGCTATAATGATGCAAGGTCATTGGTGGAGTTTTCTAAATATGTATGCAGATTTATGCATCTATCAGTGGGTCAATTTGTCAACAAATGCATACAAATTAAGTCAAAGCTCAAATTATACGCAATAGGACATGATTATATAGGCATTACCAAGTGTAGAGAATAAGGAATTAATGATATTCAACAATAGGAACAATACAATGTATGGAACTAAATAAGATTAAGCATACAAATAATAATAAGCTTAGTGTGCATGTCCAATTATGGTAGTAAACAATAAATAAGAGAAAGTAAATGAGCAAGATGATTATAAACATAAATTATAATTCCATAAAAATAACAAACATTATTAACTTCTGTCTTCTGATATGGATGATTTGTACCAAAATATACAAACCACATGGATGGATTTTGTAGTTTACTCTTACATATGTAATCATTTTGAATTAGACCCTTTAAGTCTTCAACTATCATTGCCGTTCACTTATGATCCCATTACCATCGCTTTAGTTTTTGCCTATGATGTCCATGTTTAGCTACCTAGATTTTGTCAATTTTCCAAAGTTGTCGCAATTTTTGTAAGAAACTCACGCGCTGAGAGTGTGATATCAGTTATGTTTAGTCATGTCATTCGATCATATTTAGAAAGGAAACATAACCCGCACGTTGCTTTAGCTATGTCGATGCATTCAAGTGCATGTATGAAACGTGCGTGAGTCTAAGAGAGACTGTCATTAACACGTATCATAGCCTATGCATTCAGTTTCACCAGCCAACTGTGACCGACAAGTCTTAAAAGTTATGGCTCTAATTTCAACGTCTGTAAGTGAAACTTGTCAAAAAATAAGAGGTAAAACGCCACGTCAAACAAACTTGTCCATTCTAATATGCACATATGAACGCGCTATGTACTTACGGAAACATGTAGATGCTATCAAATACACATGTATCTTATATGTATGTGTTTTATGATCGAATGTATGTATGTACACTGTACAGTAACCAGCATGTATCACATTCGAAATAGGTATGTATATGTGTGTGCACAAAGTAATTACCATATATTTGATCTTGAATCATATTTACAAACACGCAAATAACGTTATACTCTTCATTTATTTTAGTGCAGACAAAATAGATCCATATTCATTTTAGTGCCTAAATAAGTAAATGCACATTCTCTTTCTTGGCATCAAATTTGACATTTGAGTATAATATACGTTGCAAGATATGTTGTTCATAAATTGGAGTTTATGATAAAAAGTTGGTTTAAAACTGATTTAAACAGGTCTGGGTATTGGATGCTCCTCCAGGAAAAGCCTAACTCATATGTCCATGTCAGCACACGAAGTATACATGTCATCTTAAATGGCTAAAAGATTTGAAAAATTACATAAGAATGGAACACTTGTAAAACTTGAGTGGTTAAACATTATCAAAAAAAAAGTATGGGTGACTAAATCGGAACACTAATTAAACTTCATTACTATTTGGTGATTTTTTCCAGAAAAGGAAATAGGATACATAAGCTTATAGAAACATAATATAAAGTTGGTTACTCTTCTCTGTTATTCTTTAAAATCGAGTTCTCTATCACCATTTCCTCCGATTCTAACATGACAAAAGCCAGGTTCAAGAAAAAAAAATGTCAAAAAAAAAAAAAAGAGGGTGGGTGGGGGGGGGGGGGGGGGGGGGGGGGGTCATGGCATAACGTCCAGGTGAAAGATCAGCTTGACTACTGACTGTTTGTTCATCGTCTCCTTGTAGCTCTATCGAAACAATGGTAACTGCAACACAACCATAGAGCCCTAGATATGTTTACATCAATTATGTGTAAGCCAACAAGGAAAGAGATTGATAGACTTAACCAAAGAAATCAGAGAAGCAAGTAGCAACTCAACATCAGTAAAATATGATCATCAATCTTAACAGTAATTCCCAAAACGATCAAGTGATTTGCAGTGATTTGACATTAATTACGTTTAAAACACAAATATTTAAAGATGACATTCAAGAAGTTTTAATTACTACCAGTCTACCACACAAGACGCTCAACACGCTCAACAATAATGTTTACTAGTGGTGATGCACGAGGAGAGCATAAGAGGACTTTGCATATCTTCAATTCTTCATCCATGGAAATATTTTTGCAAAGAAATATCCTCACCTTCTTCAACACAGGTGATTTAGCCAAGATAAGCTTCACTAACTCCAAATTGAGTCTCAAGTAGCGAAAATCACCAATTACAAATTCATTCAGGTGCTCCAACGAAATATCCGAAAAATCTTCCAGAGCAATGGAGTCTAACTCAGGTGTCTTGTGAAATGGCAATGTAACCAACATATCCATCAATATGAAGGGTGTTTCTTGTGTTAGTGATTTATGGCATGATAATACAAACAAAAATGATACAAAATAGATCTATGTAATTTACCAGAATCTCAATTTTCTCCAAGTTCGGAGAGCTTCTCATCAACAGAGCAAGAAAACGTAACCAGTATTTGTCGCAGAAAGACATACGCTTTAAACAAACAGATTTGAGATGGGCTAATAAGGTTGGAAGCTCTCGTGGAAGCACAGTTTCAGCAAAACTCTAAAGACATATGCAAAAGCATAGATTAAAAACCCCAGACTTTCTCTCCTTACAATTATAAATCATTCGAAAAACAATATTACCGTAAAGTAAGAGAGGCTAAATGTAAACTGTTCAACCACAGGTAGACACTCCAGTAGCTTTGGAAGGGTGGCAGCTTCGTCATCACAATATTCTCCATCCTGCAGGAACTTACAATATTCAGATAAGTATTGAAAGCTCACGTGGATAAATATTCAATATTGTATAAAGAAGACCTTACCAGTTGGAAGAATTTAAGTTTCGGACAACTGGATATGAGATGCAAGTATGTTTTGTTAGAGATCTCTACATCCATCAAGCATAATCTAGTAAGGCTAGCAAATCCATTTAATGGTGGTTGATGGTCAATTTCACAGTACATAAGACTAAGGTCCGTTAATTGCTGCAAGGAGAAAATGGATAAGGGTAGCCTATATGAGTTATTCAAGTCGAGCGTTAGTTTCGTGACAGTATTTTTCCTTGATAAATGAGTTATTATCTGGTCAATTTCAACACAACCATCGTCCGCGCCATTTACGGAAAGAGTAAACTCAAGTATTGGACCTTGGTGCAATAACAGAACCTGATATATAGCATAAAAAAATTTACACTTGTAGCTCATTGTTTTCCTTTCACTTCGTTTGTGAAAGGTTTGCACCACAACAGACAGCTGATTCTTGTCAGCTGCTACTCTAAACTTATATTCATCGAACACAAGTTTAGGAATTTTAGTCCAGCTGTACCTCCATTCCTTTGAAAGGACACTTGTTCTTACCGCCTCTTGAATCGGTAGAAGACACAAAATGGTTTCTATTATGGTTGGAGGTAGCCTGCTAATCCTATCTAAAGACAAACGTGAACCTTCCATCTCCGGATATTCTTGATACCAGTATTAATTAATGCTGCAAAAATCGATTCAACTGTTACACATAAAAGCATTTCAGTTTTATGTGTATTATCCTCTTCTACTCCAAATAAAGTAATAGGAAGTAAACATTTTCGGCCCACTTTTGAGATGAATCACTTTACTTTAAAAATCAACCAAATTAAACTATTTTTCACTCATTTTCCTTTTCTTTACCTCTTTAAGTGAAACTCACAACTTTTTCTATTTCTTTCTTTTTCTTCCTTAATCGAGACTCGAGTACACAAAATTTTCATTATGCAAACAAATGGAGAACGCTGAGCACAACAAGTCTAATATTGCTACATGTCAAAGTTAAGTTTGCAATTTGGTGCCGGACACATTTTGAGAGTTTTTCACACTACTCGGGTGGGACATGAAAGAAAGTACATTGCTAGTTTATAGCTTTAACCCGATAGTTTATTGTAAATCAACCTAATTTTAATAATGCATGTTCTAACCCAACCCAGAACTGGAGGTGTTGCTGGTGCTCGAGATTATAAAAAGAGATTATTTTTATAAGCTACAAGTAACCTTTGGTTTTAAAAGATTATGAAAGATTATTTTTTTTAGAATCTATTATAAGTTATGTATGACAAACAAATATTATTTTTTAAATAGCTTATTTTTTGAAAAAATAAGCATAATCTCTCAAACATAGCTTTAGTGTTAAGAAATAAAAGCCCTAAATTATTATTAGCTTAGCAAAAAACCCTTAATAATTAAATCAAAAGCAAATCAAAGACAATAACAAATGTATTTATACTAAAAATAAGACAGCTTAAAAATGGATTATTACCTTAGCTATCTCAACGCCTGACCAGAAACCCGAACATCCAGCTACATTTTAAGATTAGAGAAATAAGCATTTTTTTTTTTACTGTGTGTGAGTTTGGGTCTAAAATAAGATCACCTATTTATTTTACAGGAATCAATCTTTGGCATAGTGACAAATCAGCCCTTAGGCTTTGTCATTTTCTTTCCTTTTTGCATACATGTAGATTTGTCAAATTACCCGGGTCGACCCGGCCAGGTTAACTTGTTAGACCGGTTATGGCAAAAAAACAGGTCAAAAAACCCGGGTTAACCGGTTAGACCCACAGGGTTTTGAGTGACCCGGGTCAACCCGGTTTGCAAAACCCGATCGGGTTTCGTTTTTTCAAAAATTTTTAATAAAAACCCGGGTTGACCCGGTTGTCGAACCGGTTGATCCGGCGGTTGAACCGATTAACCCGGTCGAAAAAATAATAATAAATTGAAAACCGGGTTAACCCGGCAGTCGAACCGGTTGATCCGGTGCCCGATGACTCGACCGGGTCGATTTCGAACCCGGTTTTTAAAACATTGGTCAAATTCACTATATTTAGTCGTATGAAAAAAAAGTGTTTTAAACACGGGTCAATCAGAACTAGTTTTGTTATAGAAAACTGGTTTTGGGTATGATATCGGCTAAACTGGTTGAACTGTGAACCGGGAACTCCTGATGGAATCAAAACCAAATATGACCGGGCGCTCAAATATTTTGGAACTATAATATAGAAACACATTTTGATGAACCGAGTGCATTTAAGATGCATTTGAGATAAATTGATGTTTTTTCAAAAATTAACACTATTTCGAAAAAATCTATAAGGATACCGGACACCCGCGAAAACCCCTGCTCCTTCCCTGACTCCACCAATCAATTAGGTTGGATGTTGTGATGACCAAACAAAACCTGTCACTCACCGTCATAAACAATTTATGACACTACATAATAAGAAAACAAAATGACGATAACCATAAAGTAAAATTTTTACCATTATTTTCTGCAACTGCTGCTGCACTTGTTCTACCCAAAACCTAATGTGTTTGTGAGTCAGAATCTTACATAAAAAAAATTCCTCTCTCTATGGGCGACTCAGGCGACTCAGCAAGAAGACAAGGCAAGGATCCAATGCATGGGGATGAAGGGGTAAGGTTCTACGTAGCGAACTTTCCAGACAACTGCAGCGGCCAAGATTTAGAGAAGTTATTTAAAGATTATGGCTCCGTTTCAAAGATTTATATTGCAAGAAAACGTGATAGAGGAGGTCGTCGATTCGGATTCATCTCCTTCACAGCAGTCCGAAATAAAGAAGAGTTAGTGCAATCTTTACAAAGTTTATGGTTGGGAAACTACAAGATTAGGGTAAATATAGCCAGATTCAGGGAGGGGGAGTCAGGGGCAAAGGGGAGTGATGCTGTTAAGTCTGGGCAAGATCCAAAATTTCAACAAAAACCTAAGGAGGATGTGCATCCTAAGCCTAACAATTTTGCTACTTTCGTGGGGAATTCATCTTGGTCTTTTAAGGAAACATTAACAGGGGTTAAAGAAGAGAGACAAGAACCGTTAACTGTGATCATTGCTGATGAGATTAACGAATTTGAGGAAAGGCAGAGAAGATCTTTAGTTGTGTCGTTATGGGACATGGAGATGTTAAAGAAGATTGGTAAGATTATTAGAGAATTAAACCCGGAAGGAGGGGCTATACAATACATCGGAGGTTTGTCAGTTTTGGTGACCTTCAATAATGACAAAGTTGCGGAAAAAGTAAAGAGTAAGGCGTTGGATATGGACAACGTTTTCAAATCTGTAGAAGTGTGGGAAGGGCAATCATTTGCATTCGAAAGAGTGGCTTGGCTAAAGGTTCAAGGAATTCCGTTAAACCTGTTGTGTAACGATACGTTGAATATGATTGGAGAAAGATTCGGGAAAGTTATTCATAGAGCAAATGTTCAACGTGATTGCGGAGACTTATCGTTTGATTATGTTGGAGTCCTAGTTGGAGATGGTAAGAGGATTTTCGAAGAGATTGTGCTTCAATGGCGGAAAAAACGCTTTCGAGTTTGGATTACGGAAGAGATGGGTGACTGGTTACCTGATTGTTTGGTCAAAAATTATGAATACGATGAGCAGGTGCCGGAAAATGGGGATGCCGGTGATCCGTCGGAGGAAAGTCGATCACCGGTTTCTCGGAATTCAAATTCGAACATTAATGATCGTGATCAGAATATGGAAACTGATGGTGTGATGGGAGAGTTTTTTAAGGAAACTTCCAATCAAGGAATTGATGATGTGAATGGTGACATTAATTCGGTCAAGGAATGTTTGGACCAGAATTCAATAGGAATTAATGTCAATGGTGAGAGGGACATAGAAGAAGGAGAAATTATTGGAGGGGGTACAAGTGGAAGGAAATTTAAAAGAGGGGTTATGTGTGGACTTTCTAGAAAGAGAAAGGTAAAAAGTATGTTCAAGAGATCTGGTTCTAAAACTAAATCGGGTAGTGGGCCTGAAAAGAAGAAAAGAAATAAAGAACAGCCCATTGTTAATGATGACCCTTTTGACTTAGCCAGATTTATTGGCCCAATGGAAGTTAATACAAGACCAGTAAAATATACAAGCCCAGAAAATATTTTAAGTTCCGTAAGTCCAGGTTGTCCATCTAGATACTCGCAAGATGTCAATAACATTCCACAGGTGAATCGTGATAGGGATACAGAAGATGGTATTAAGAGCTTTGAAGAATTGTTGAAAGAGACAGAAAAAGAGGATAGCATCGATCTTAATTCGAGACCTGTTACAAATTTGGCAGAGGACCTGGATATGGAGGAGGAAGATGGTTCGCGTAATATTGGTCTTCAAAATGAGGTTAGTAATACCATTGTTTTGGGGGTTAAACTTGGGGCGGATGTTAGCAATTGTGATTCTATTATTGCGGATATTGTGAGGGAAGAAGGTGTACAATGGGTGAACTCATGAATTTTCTATCGTTAAATATTCGTGGGATGGGGGTGGTAGGGAAGGATAAATGGGTGAACAAGTTGAGAAAAGAACATGGGGTTTCTATCATGGCGTTACAGGAGACAAGAACTGGGAATTTGGATGATAAGGGTATGAGGAGATTTTGGGGTAAGGGAGATTTTGAGATGGTTTCGGTGGGTTCGGATGGCCTCTCGGGTGGGTTAGTGACAGCTTGGGATCCTAAAGTTTTCTCTAAAAGTAGTTCTGAAGTAAACAGGAATTTTATTCTGGTTTCGGGGGATCTGAAAGATGATTTAAAGCTGAATATTTTGAATGTTTATGCACCCCAAAAGTTACAGGATAAGAGGGCTCTTTGGTGTCTTCTTTTAAGGCTGATTAATGATAATGAAGGTATGTGGTGTTGTATGGGTGATTTTAATGCTGTTAGATGCGCTGAAGAGAGAAAAAATTCATCTTTTAAGGCGTCGGTGGCAAATGATTTCAATAATTTCATAGAAGAGGCGGGGTTTTTTGAATATTATATGAAGGGTTATAAATATACGTTTGTAGTGGGGAAGGGAAAAGGGTTAAAGATGAGTAAGATTGATCGGTTCTTAGTTTCTTCTGATTTTTTTGGGAAATGGCCGCAAGCTTGTTTACGGGCTTTGCCAAAATTTTTATCGGATCATTGTCCTCTTCTGTTAACCATTGATGATATAAAGTTTGGGCCACGTCCTTTTAGATGGTTTAATTCTTGGATTGATAAAGACGGGTGTTCGGAGTTGGTTATTAAAAGCTTATCTAATCACAACATGACGGGGCCCCCTGATCTGATGTTACTAAATAAATTGAAGAAGCTTAGAACAGATTTGATTGTTTGGAAAAAGGAAATAGATGATAAAGAAAAAGAAGAGATGTCTGTTTTGAAAGAAGAGGTGGAGGCGTTGGAAAAAATGGCGGAGGATAGGGAGCTCGTTGAGGAAGAAGAGTGGGTTTGGTCACAATGTAATGGTCGTATTCGGGAGATAGAAGACGCGTATGCAAAGGATTTGCGTCAAAAATCCCGTGTCCGGTGGGCTTCTTTAGGGGATGAGAACACCTCGTTTTTTCATGGTTTAATTAATTGCCGAAAGGCTTCTAATTCTATCTCGGGTCTCATGGTTGATGGGAAGTGGATTTCTAAACCGGCTTGGGTGAAGCGAGAGACTTTGAAGTTTTTTAGATCACATTTTTCTGACAAGTTCCCTGTTAGACCTTCGTTGAAGACTGGTAACTTAAAAAAGGTTCCTACCGAGTTGGTCAATGATCTTATATCTCCTTTCACGCGAGAGGAAATAAAAGAGGCGGTGTTCGATTGTGGGATTGACAAAGCTCCGGGCCCGGATGGTTTTAATTTCCGGTTTGTTAGGCAGTTTTGGGAGTATCTTCAAGACGATTTCTTTAATATTATGTCTTCCTTTTACAACACAGGTAACATTAGTAGGGGGTGTGGATCTTCTTTTATTACTTTAATTCCAAAGAATAAAAATCCTTTGGGATTAAAGGATTATCGGCCTATTACTTTGGTGGGGATGATAAGCAAAGTCATTTCGAAGACTTTGGCGACGCGGTTGAAAAAGGTGATCAATTTTGTGATTTCGGAAGACCAAACCGGGTTTCTAAAAGATCGTAATATTTTGGATGGGCCTCTTATGGTGAACGAGTCGATTTCGTGGCTTAAAAGAAAAGGTTTGAAGGCTTTTTTGTTGAAGATAGATTTTGAGAAAGCCTATGATAATGTTAATTGGGCTTTCTTGATTTCTATACTTAAACAAATGGGGTTCTCGGATAGATGGTGTTTATGGATTGAAGGGATTTTGAAATCAGCTAGATCGGCGATTTTAGTTAATGGAGCCCCTACGTTTGAATTTCAGTGTGAAAAGGGTTTACGACAAGGTGATCCCCTTTCACCTTTTCTTTTTTTGGTGGTTATGGAAGCTTTGTCTTGCCTCATTTACAAAGCTGCAGAAGAAGATATATTCCACGGCTTGAGGATAGGTAAAGAAGGGCCATTTTTATCGCATCTCTTTTATGCAGACGATGCTCTTGTGTTGGGAGATTGGTCCGCGACAAATATTAGATCTTTATCTAGAATTCTTCGTATTTTCTATATTTGTTCGGGTCTAAAAATTAATATTAACAAATCCAACTTGTACGGGCTTGGTATTTCGGGAGAGGAGGTTAAACATATGGCAACTTTGATGGGTTATAGGTCTGGTGAAACGCCTTTTGATTATCTTGGTATCAAGGTTGGTGCAAACATGAACCGGTGCATTAATTGGTGTAAAGTTGTCGAGGTGGTGAAAAATAGACTTTCCTCCTGGAAAGCCAATTTATTATCCATTGGAGGCCGCTTTGTCTTGATCAAATCAGTCCTTGAATCCCTTCCAGTGTACTATTTTTCATTGTATAAAGCTCCCCAAAGGGTTATTGACAATTTGGAGAGGCTTATTAAAAGGTTTTTGTGGGCCGGTTCTGAAGCGACTAACAAAATCCATTGGGTGGCGTGGGAGAGGTTATCGGCTCCTAAGAGTGTGGGTGGTCTTGGTCTATCCAATCTCAAAGATGTTAACGAGGCGCTTCTCACAAAGTGGGCCTGGAGACTTAAAACGAATAAGAAAGGTCTGTGGAAAAGGGTCGTTTTAGCCTGTCATCCGTGCAGAAGAAGATGGAATTTTATTCCTTATGCTAAAAGTACTAGTGGGACTTGGGTTAGCATTGCGAGGTTGTTGAACAAATTAAAATTCGGTAACCGTGAACTGAAAGATTGTATGAAGGCTAAATGTGGTTCAGGGAACTCTATTAGATTTTGGTTTGATAGCTGGATTCTTGATGGGCCACGTAAAGATGCTTTTCCTCTCCTGTTCTGTTTGGACGTGGCTAAAGATTGTTTGGTTAAAGACAAATGGGTCGGCGAAGCGGATAGTGGTTTCTGGACTTTAAACATGAATCTGCAGAATTTGAATGCTCAACAGATAGCCCAGTGGGCTGCTATGCAGATTATTCTGCAGCCGGCGAAAGTGACAGCTGGTCCGGATGTTTGGTTCTGGACTGGTTTTGGTAAAGAGTTGTTTTCGGTTCAAGCCGTGAAGCGCCTGATGCAACAGCAGAGGTCTTATGGGAATTGGTTCAAATTTAAATGGATTAAGTGGGTTCCGATGAAGTGTAGTATTTTGGCTTGGAGGGCTGAAATGAACCGGCTGCCTACTGCTTTATCGTTAGCGCGAAGAAATGTGTTTGTCAACGACCAGGTATGCGCGTTATGCAGTTTTGATTGTGAATCTTCGGAACATCTTTTTACAGCTTGTGGCTTTTCTAACGGGGTTTGGAGCTCTATTGCTTCTTGGTGTGGCATTCATAACATTTTTGCTTTCGATATTCGTGATCTTTTGGAGTGGTATAAGACTTTCCAAGGGGATAAGAGGGGGAAATGGTTGATTCAAGGTATTATTATAGTGTCTTTTTGGGAGATTTGGGGAGCTCGTAACAAGAAGATTTTCAATAGTAAAGAGCCAAAAGTTCAAGAGGTGGTTAGCAACATTAAGTCTTCTTCTTATTTTTGGGTTAAGCATAGAAGTAGATTCAAAAACATAGAATGGAAGGATTGGATTGTGTCTCCTTTGTATATGTTGTAATTGGTTCGTTTGGTGTGGCGGTCCTCTCTTTGAGGATTTTGCCCTTTTTTTGAATGAAAGTCTCTTTTCAAAAAAAAAACTAAACATAAAAGAAAGTAAATGAGCAAGATGATGATAAATATAAATTACATTTCCATAAACGTAACAGACATTATTAACTTATGATAAGGATGATTTGTAGTACAAATCACATGGCATTCACTTTTGAGTTATGATCCCATATCTTTAGTTTTTGCTTGTGATGTCCAGTTGTCCACGCTTTGCAACCTCATATAAGATTTTGTCAATTTTCCAAATGTGTCGCAACATATGTAAAAACTCAAGTGCTAAGCGTGTGATATCAATTATGTTTAGTTGTGTCATTTGATCATTTTCAGAAAGGAAACGCCTGCCATCTTGCATTCCTACGTAACGTGCACGTTGATTTAGCTATGTCGATGCATTCAAGTGCACATATTGTACATGTGTGAGCTTAAGAGAGACTATCATTAACACGTATCATAGTTTATGCATTTAGTTTCATCGGCTAAATGTGCACCTACGAGCATGGGCAAACCTTTGTAAGGGCAAGAGAGGGTTGTGACCCTCAAATTTATGACCATTGTGTGTATTTTTGTGTATTTTACATATACAGATAATATAAATAAATTAAACGAAATTAGAATATTGTATTTCAGCCCTTCCAAAAAAGTTGTTCAAGCTTCGTTCTTGCAGACAAGTCTTAAAAGCTTCTAATATCAACTTATTTATGTGAAACTTTTGTCTAAGATTAAGAGGTAAAACGCCACATCAAACAAAGTTGTCCATTCCAATTTTCACGTCAAAACACGCTATGAACTTACAGAAACATGTATATGGATAACAAATACACATGTATCAAAGTATCTTATATGTATGTGTGATTGTGAATGTATGTATGTATAGTAACCAACATGAATGTATCGCATTTGAAATATATGTGCCTAAGTTTAAAGTGTGTAACAATTAACACTTCTCACCTGCTTTTTTTTATTTTTATTATTTTTTTTTTTTTCAAACTAGCTTTAATTAACTGAAACTGCTGGACCAATATCCTTACCAGCCATTGTTGCCCAATAAGCTTTCTGAACAATCTAAATTCGAATGCTACTAAAAATTACTAAAATCAGAAACAGTTTAGTGATCTGTCTTGACTCTTGAGTGATAGCATATGGTTATCCTTTAGCTTTGCCTATTATCTCAACCTATGGGTTAAAAAAAGGGAAAATGAAATAGGAAACATAAGCTTATAGAAACATAATATAAAGTTGGTTAACTCTTCACTGTTATTCTTAACACGAGTTCTCTCTCACCATTTCGTCCGATTCTAACATGACAAAAGGCAGTTATGAGACAAAAATAGGTCGGGAATACAAAGAAAAAAAAAGGAGGTTATGGATCCCTAAAGGCATATCCACCGTGACATAAGATCCAGGTGAAGATCAACATGATTACTGACTGTTTATTCATTATCTCCTTGTAACTCCATCGAAACAATGGTCACTGCAATACAACGATTGAGCCCTAGAAATGTTTTTTTGCTCGACTATAAACATTAGATAATGTTTGTGTACACCAATTATGTGTACGCCAACAAGGAAAGAAATTACCCTAACAGATTTAACTAAAGAAACCACATAAGCTAGTAACTTAACATCAGTAGAGTATGATCATCAATCTCAACAGTATTTCCCAAAAAGGTTAAGTGATCTGCAGTGATTTGACATTAACTACATCTAAAACACAATGTGACATTCAACAAGGTTTAACTACAACCACTAACACGCTCAACAATAATGTCTACCAGTGGTGATGCACGTGGGGAGCGTAAGAGGACTTTGCATATCTTCAATTCATCAACCATGGAAAATTTGTTGCAAAGATGTATCCTGACCTTCTTCAACACAGGTGATTTAGCCAAGATAAGTTTCACTAACTCCGCGTTGAGTCTCAAGGAGCGAAAATCACCAATTACAAATTCATTCAGGTGCTTCAACAAAATATCTGAAAAACCTTCCAGAGAAATGGAGCCCATCTCATGTGTCTTGTGAAATGGCAATGTAACCGACATATCCATTAATATGAAGGGTGTTTCTTGTATTAGTGAATTATGGCATGATTATAGAAACTAAAAGGAGACAAAATATTTAATGTAATTTACCAGAATCTCAATTTTCTCCAAGTTTGGAGAGCTTCTCATCAACAGAGCAAGAAAACGAGACCAGCATCTGCCGCGGAAAGACATACACTCTAAACGAACGTATTTGAGGTGGACTAATAAGGTTGGAAGCACAGTCTCAGCAAAACTCTTAAACCATATGCAAAAACAAAGATTACAAAACCAAAGATTTACAAATTAAATCAGTTATATATCAATTGGAATTAATAATATTACCTTAAGGCGCCAAAGGCTAAGTGTCAACTGTTCAACCACATGCAGACCCTTAAGTAGCTCAATAAGGGTGGCATCCTCATCAACAAAATGCTGCAGCAACTTGCAATAATCAGATAAGAATGAAAGCCCATGAAGATCAATAATGTATTAAAAAGTCCTTACCAGTTCTAAGCGTTTAAGTACCGGACAACTGGATATGAGATCTAGGTGCGTTTTCTTAGTGATGTCTACATCCTTTAAGCATAAGCTTGTAAGGCTAGCAAATCCATTTGATGGGGGCTGATGGTCAATTTCACAGCACATAAGCGTAAGGTCCGTTAACTGCTGCAACGAGAAAATACATAAGGGTAGCTTATACGAGTTATTCAATTCGAGCGTTAGTTTCGTGACGGTATTTTTCCTCGACAAATGAGTTATTATATGGTCAATTTCAACAGAGCCGTAGTTTGCGCCACGCATGGAAAGGGTAAACTCAAGAATTGGACCCTGGTGCAGTAACAGAACTTGATATATAGCATAGAAAAATTTACACTTGTCGCTCATTGTTTTCCTTTCACTTAGATTGTGAAAGGTTTGCTCCATAATAGACAACCGATTCTCTTCGGTTGATATTTCAAACGTATACTCACTGAACACAAGTTTAGGGATTTTAGTCCACCTGTACCTCCATTCCTTTGAAAGGACACTTGTCCTTGCTGCTTCTTGAATCGGTAGAAGACACAAAATGGTTTCTATAATGGTTGGAGGTAGACCACTAATGATATCTGAAGACAAACGTGAAGCTTTCATTTCAGGATATTCTTGATGGACAGGTATTAATTAATGCTGCAAAAACCACGTCAACGTAAACTGCTAGTTTAATACTATATAAAAAGGCATTTCAGATTCAAACATACGGATCTTCTTCAGATAAAATTTAAACAATTACATGATACAATCATGTGGAAAACATTGAGCACAACATGACTAATATTGCTACAAGTCAAAGTTAAGTTTGTACTTTAACGCAGGTAACATCAGGTGGATTGAACAAGTGAACAAGCCAATTGTAATACCTATATCACTAAATTCAAAATAATTGGTTAATAACATGTAAAAGTTGCTAAGAATCTTCTTTCTTAAATACTATCTTTTATTTAAAATTTAACCGCCACATAAACTCGTGAATAATACAATTGTGTTGTTTATACTTTATACTCGGCTATTAACCAATGTGGAAATGATCAACATTACATAATGGATTAAAGAATCCCAAATCATTATTTAGAGGGTTTCGCTAAACGCGATTAAAAATTCGGACTTCGGACATCCATAGTTTAGGGTCTATTTACTAAAAACTGTCCCGTTTAATGTTAAAAACTTTCAAAAAGTATTATAATATCCACATTTTAGTGACACGTGTCACATATTGGGTTTGACATCTGACATGTCACCAAAATGTGCATATATTATAACACTTAACTGAAAGTTTTTAACATTAAATGGGACAGTTTTAAGTTAATTACGTTCACATACTCGGGCGGGACTTGCAGAAAAGTACATTGCTATTTTATAGCCTTCACCCCATAGTTTATCATCAATTAACCATCTATCCATTACCAATGTACAATAAAATAAGCATTTATAACCTAACATGTTAAAAGTAGCACTAAATCAGCCAAAACGTCACAATTAAAAAAAGAGTTAATGTCATTAAATAGCATTTTACTTTTTTCAATGGTTCATTTTAGTAATTAAATTTGTTATTGTACTGTTTTAGTTATATTATTGTACTTTCAATGATTTAGAATAAGTAATCATTTTCTAACTTTTCAAACTTGCGATCAACATAATCGGTAAAGTTGTATAATGTGTGATAAGTTATCAAATATTGATGTGTTTTAACAGCTCATGTGTTAAAAAATGAGACAAATAAAGAAAGCAGACATATCTTCCCTTTTCTTTAACATGTCAAAAACCCACATCCACAATTTACTTTAATTTATACTCCGTATCACTTTAGACATTCGGAAAACGTATGCGTATTACGTGTTAAAACATCAGGAAAACAATTACTATTTCAAACCACCAAAAGTACATTTAATAACTAAAACGGTACATGAAAGTTTAATTATAAAATTGGTCCACCGTTAAAAGAACGATGTTGTTTTATGACACTAAGGGGGTGTTTGTTTAAGCTTACATAGTTACATGTCAGGCTTGTGAGCTTATTTGATTTCAGCTTATATTTCATAAGCTCCAATTTTCCACCTCAATTTGATACTTATGGGCTTATATATGCTTGTAATATTAGAATAAGCTTAACTAAGCTTGTTATATCTAATAGGGTATGTTTGGCGAAATGGGCTAGTTGGAAACTGAAGTTTATATTTTCATAAAGCTCTCTAGAGAATTAGGAACTTATTAATATAAAATCACATAAAAATACATCCGATTAAATTCGCATATATTTCAAGATTTTGCGTGATAATCCATTATATTTCGAAGGGTATTTAGGTAATTTGACAAATTATAAGCCCCCATAAGCCCGTTCAAATTGGGTTGGACTTATGGAAGCTTATGGCTTATAAAAGCTTCCATAAGCGTAAGCCTGTGCCGAAAAACTGAATTAAGCATATGAAATATAAATAAGCTTAAACAAACACCCCGTAACGGCGTAACGTAACCCTTAAAAAGTATTAACTGAAAGCAACGTTTCACGACATACATGAAGAAATAAAGACAAAGCTTAAAAGTGGAATATTATTACCTTGGCAATCTCAACGCTTGAACCGAAACCCCAAAATCGAACTACATTTCTAGCTGTTATATCAAGAGCTTAAAAGTGGATTATTGTAATTTTTTACTGTGTAAGAAATTGGGTCTTAAACGTTTCTTTGTTTAAGAAGAATCAATCTTTCGCCCTTTTACAAATTAGCCCTCTAATTTTTTTACTTTTTTCTATTTTTATATTGCAAAGATGGTCCTGTTATTTGAAGAATTTACAAGTGAAGTTTATACAACTTTGAAACTGAACCTTGTTAGAAACTTCGATATGCAGTACGCCCTCCGTCTCAAAATAATTGTCACCCAATAAGAAATGGACAGTTTAAAAAAACCAAAATTATTACTGATTTTCCTCTTTTATTTTTTGTTGAATGTTAACCTTTACCTAATTAATTAGTATAAATATATTCTTTAAAGTGTAATATTAATATCAATTATCAGTAACCTGAACTGAATATGGTCGGTTCGGTTTTGTGTTGAGTCCGTCGGTTCGGTTTAGGTGTATTTATTTGTGTTTTTGTCGGTTTTGGGTCGAACCGAACTGAACCGACCTGAATCACAACCGAAAATCGTGAAAAACCTAACCGAAACCGAACCGAAGGGTTGTCGGGTCTGCTCGGTTTTGTCGGGTCGGCTCGATTTTGTCGGTTCGGTTCGGTTTTAAACCTTCCCTTCCATGCTCGGCCCTAAATCAAAGTAACACCATTTGCATTTTCAAAGTTGTAGGGACTAGGGATGTAAATTTGGGCAAACCACGTGAACCATTATACTAGTACTCAACAATTTACTCTTGAGATGATCTTCAAAGAAAGTCATTGCCGCCATAGGGTCTCTTCAAATAACAACATTTCAACAAAATGAATATTTATAAATGAATTACCACAACAAACACTTATCACACTCAATTATAAAAATAAACACCTTCAAAGGAGTTTATCAAAATTGACACTTTGGGCGAACAAACCATTTGTTCTTCAATTTATTTCACCCACATATCCTCAATACAAGACAAAGAACATGGACTTGCTCGCTCCATGTTTGCTTGCCCAAAGTGTTGATTTTGATAAAACGTGTTTAGATGGTTTATTTTGGTAAAAGTGGAGGTAAAATGTATATTTAAAAATTTTCTCAATATTTTTACCTTCGGTTATCGCCAAAAACTTCGGGTGTTTCATTATGAATGTTTAAAATAAAATTCAATAAAAGCGTTTTCAAGTAAGCAAATAACCTAAAAGCCATTTTGGTAATGGTGGAGGTAAAATGTATATTTAAAAAAGATTCTCAATATTTATACCTTTGGTTGCATTTAGTAGTGGAAAAGTTTTCTAAGTTTTCATTTTTCAGTTTTCTTGAGAATGAGAGAGCTATTATTTTTCTAGAAAACATTTGAAAACGTGTTTAGATTGGGTTTTCTTAAATGAGAAACTTATGGAGAACTCATAAAAGAAGTTTTCTAAAACTTAATTATTTAAACTTAGAAAACAAGTTCTCCATCTTTTCAAGAAAACTTTTGATAAAAACCCAATTTGAACTCGTTTTCTATTTTCTTAGGTTTTCGAGAAAAAAAAAATCTTTCTCAAAAACAGAGTTTTCTATTAAACGTCTCTAAACGCTCATTTCCAAACACATTCATAGTGATATTGGCTTTAGTGTTACTCTATCAAATTCATTTTACACGTGTGTTATGATACTTACTAAATTAAACTCTTGTTTCCAACTTTCCATGATTTATGCAATGATGAAAGTATGAAACCATAAACCTCAAATGTCAGTATGATACATGCAAATAAATCATAAATCACCTCAGTATGTATCAAACTTTTTATTTTTCTTTTGCTGATTTCTTCTAGTTTCTAGTTCGTTTAATGTTTGTTACCTATTACAAGTCATTCAAACACGTTTTTTTTTTTTTTTTTAAAGTTAGTTATGTTTCACCAATTCTTAATTTGGTCTCAATATTAAAACGCCAGGTAACAAACATTATATTGAATGATTGTTACAATGTTACACGCTCTTCACGTACTTGTTACACATTTATATGTATTACAAATCAATAATGCACTCTTCACTTATTACACATTTATACGTGTTTCAAATCAGTAGATACATGAAAAAACACGAACTTTTTTTATGTGTTCATGAACCTACAATTCTTTCTTACTTCTCCATTCACATATGTTTCTGGATTTGTAATGTTTCCCAGCTTCACCATCGACTCCGAAAATTGTTCAAAAAATGCAATGGGTTCTAAGGCGTATTTCTTCACAAGTTTCTTTGTTTCGATGCCAAGAACACTTGAGTAGAGTTCTTGGTCCGAGTTAAGGAGGCCCTCTCCATTCAGTAGTAGAAGGTAATACGAGTTGTCAAAAAGATTTGGTGAAACATAGTCCATTGCAGCTTCATTATTTTCTCCTCCTCCAGCTGCCGGGCATGTTGACTGTAGTGTTTTGAGGTTTGACTTGGCGATCGGGTTGGCTATGGATGTTATTTGATAGTCTCCATAGATTCTGTCTCGATAATTCGTACAACGAGCCATGCCAATTGTGTGAGCACCTGCCATATTAATCATATAGTAATTTCAAACAATGTTTGTGTCATCATAAACAGGAAATGTTGGCTAGTTAATTCAACCCGCATGCACACATAAAATATCCGTTTTGACCCTTAACCAACCAAATCTTATGTGTTTTATGGGATCTATTGATACTGGTTTGGATTACCTGAAAGTGCAACCATATCGGTGACAGAAAGGCCTTGGTACATGAATTTAGAGATCATGGATAGCAATCCGTCATTTGCACCAGGTATATTTGTTTCCACCTGGGCAAAGCTACCTGTTCTCGAGTCTTTTCTTCCTACCGGGACATGCCAATAAGGTCCACCAACCTGTACCCACAATCACAACCATTACTAAATTCACAAACTAATACTAAAGCTCTATTTTTATTTCATCTTCATGTACCAGTATAGTAGCATCTCTTGCAGCAATAGTAAGAACATCAGCACATGAAACTGTTCCAGGACACTCGGATTCCAGCTTGTTCTTGATCCTATCTATGATGTCGAACCCTTTCAATGCGTCCAAATTCGTGGGAGCGTTCTTCTCTCCTTGAAAGGTGACCGTGTCCTCTAGCAACACCGACCCGTCACAACCCTACACCAATATTTCATAAAAACCAAAAATGGCAAAATGAGCAGGTTGAGTGATAAGTAAAAGCATGTTCATTTTAAAATGGGCCACTTTTTGTATGGGTTGAAAACTTGAAACGGGCTAGCTTTGGTTCGCCCGCAAATTTTTAACAACTAAGCATTAATCATGACGTGACCAGATTGACATAAAACATAGCCGAAATCAATCATTCATATATACCTGTACAAAACAGTCGTGAAAGTGCAACCGTAAGATATAGGCAGCATTACGAGGGTCAGATAAAACCACACACTCCATTTCTTTCCGGACTATGGCTTCGGCGTTAGGACAAGTAGACTTGTAGTAATCCAAGGATAAGTGAGGATCACTTGCATGCAATAGTGTTAGAAGCAAAAAATGAATGAACACGGAAACAAAAATTTGTCTAATTTTCATGGTGTATTGTGGTCCTTGTGGACAAATAATAGATCGAAATGATTGGGACTGAGTGAATATATAAGATGGTAAATTACGTGTAAAAGTTGGGATCTAAGGAAGATTTGTGTGAAATGTGGTTTTAGTCAATAGAGGATGTAACTACTCTTGATTTGTTTGGTGAGTATTCTAAAACCATTAAGTTTGCTTCTATGCAATTACGCTATTAATGTGTATACAAACTTAAGGAAATGTTGGTTATGACTAAAGTATTTAATTAGTATGATGCATGCTACTAGAAACCAAAGAAAAAAATAATAATATATATAAGTTAAAAATGAACAAAATGTTAGTATATAGAAAACCAGATCATGAGATCATTTATTTATTATTACTTTTTTATAAAGTTGTGATTTAAGTAGCAGTACTCAAAGTCTCAAACCATCATTTGTTACATGTATATGGTATAATAAACATTTAGAAACCAAGAAAATTATAATAAAATGTGGAGCATGTGTGAATCAATGGATTATACCTAAATTGATGACTTTTTGGTTTAATGTTTAAGAATTTAAGCATTTGGGCTATAATGTACAGCTTTTTACAGCAGTTGATAGACAGAACTTGCAATTTACTCTATTAGTGATACATTCTTAAATAAACAATAAAGATAGTGGTAGGAAAACATCTACAAATTAAGTGTAGAGTTTGTAACATCTCGTGCATATCGGTATAGAGTGAGCCACATTTAACTCTCCTAATTACTTGAGGTCTTTGAAATGCAAATGCTGTAAAGGACTAAAAAATATATGACAGGCCTTTTGCCTACTTATACATGTAGGAACCAGATACGATGTATAGCCTCATATCTTAGTTGATACTGATATACTGATCTTGCGGGTCAGATTGCTTGAGTGCATATGGTATTCTTGGGAACTTTTAAGAAGACCTTTGCTATTCATACGAACAGAATTACATATTAAAACAACCTCGTTTGACTGTTAAAAGCTACTAAAATCTAGCCTTATAATACTTAGGACCCAAGGATTATACAATGTAGTTTCAGATCCTTAAATCCAAAGCAACAGAAATCATATATCCGTTAGTCTTCATGTTCTTTATCACTATCAGAATCTGCAAACGAGAAAAAACAAGAAACTTAAGTGAGGGAGAGAAATGAAATCGTAACATTGTAAACCTATTACCATCTAATGACATGTTCCAACAATGGTTGTAAATACAAGCAAACCGCCATAAGAATATTTCATTTGTCTTTATGAAGGTATTTAACTTTTGGAGAACAGTCAAACATTCTACTTAACATACATATGTACCAAGTTAAAACTTGCAATTTTCCTGCAAGAAAAGTAAAATGATATGCTGAAAGTGAGTTGATCAAACTAACTCACCAGAGCGAACGTCCTCGCTAAGTTTTCCTCTATCTTGGATCTGTTTAACAAGCATCCGGTACATTAGCACCCACCAATATATGTGCAAAACAAGCAAGCAGACTAGCAGAGTATTAAACACATAGTAGTAGATTGGTCCCTTTGGATTTTCCTTCTCTTCATCTAGAGTTTGAAGAACTTCATAGCTGCAACAAGAAGAAATACATAAACATTATATTATATACAACACTTAATAAAAAAACTGAATTATCAGTCCAAATGTTTAGAGTTAGTTGTCGCAAGCTTACGTTGTACTCCATATGATCCAAAACGGGAAGTATATAAGGCGCAATACTACCCATGACAATACAAACAGATTAAATGATAAGCTAGCAAGCCCTTCAGCACCGCTGTATTTAGACATCTTCCCTACTTCAAGAAATACATCACTAGCATCATGAAGAGCTAAAGTAACCGACCCAACACGAGCAAACCTAAAATAAAACATGCTAATTAATCACACATGTATTAAAGCAATTAAATGGTATCAAGTAGCAACTAAGTATCAAAACAAAGTACCTGCATATGTAAGACATCGTAATAAGCATGACAGATGCAATATGATGACCCATCGACACACTAAAATCTGATCGTCTTGTCTCCCAGAAAATCAAAGCAAATATTGAGTATGTGTAGAATCCACCCGTGTACATGTACATGACTTTCAATTTTAACCTGAAAACCAAATTAAACCATGATTTTACTAATTCAGAATCATTTAGTCAAACTCTCAAAGTAAAAACGCATAAAGTTCTTGATAACTAAGAAAAAAAAAATCATACTTCATTTTCTGCTCAGGCCATTTTTGATTTCCAGGACCGATCCAAAAGTTGCTCGTTTTACTGAACCAAGGCTCGTTGTAAGTTACAGTCAAGGTGAGGATTTCTGCTGAGAGATAATATACACATTTCCAGGCTGATTCTTTGAACTTAAGTATCCTCTTTTTCCTTTCATTGGCGTCTATGTCCAGCCTATTGCTAGATATAAACCACCTTCCTATACCCTGCAACATGTAACTTGAATATAAACAAGATAGATGTACAAATAAAGTATTTGATAGAAACTCGTGTTGTTATGAAAAAAAAAAAAAAAAAAAAAAAAAAAAAAAAAAAAAAAAAAAAAAAACAGGTACTAGTAGTTCTTTGCATAGGTGAAGGCAAGTTTCTTGATGTATGCAGATTTTTCAGTCTTGCTGTTTATTACTTGCTATCATCATATAAAAAAGATTTGCGTACACATTACATGAAATTTATTATAGTTATAATTTCAAACTACAAAAGAGAAGCAAGGTATGCACATTAGCACATATATACCATTACACATAGGTATGACCCTGCCTACATTCAAAAGCAGGATCAAAGAGCGATGTGGATCATGTCGAAGATCCATTTTACATATTATATGCATAAATATCTAGTATGGTTTTGGCCTGCTAAAGTAACATTCAGTGAATAATACTCCAATACGGTTATAGCAAATATTCACATTAAAATTTAAGGGCAAAATTGTGTAGTCATCTTTAATTTTTCCTGTTGTATACACCATACTTTTTAATTTCGTCTGTTGTATGTATCTTATAACCATTTTGCCCCTACTTGTTAATAGGATCGATTGTTGATAGATGAGAAGTGTAAAATTGTCACAATATACATACAATAGACAGGAATCAAAAGTATGGTGTACACAATAGAAAAAAAATAAAGATAGCTACACAACAAAGCAAAAAGTGTTAAGTTGGTCACATTTTCGTGTCATTTGCCCTAAATTTAATGTACCCAAATTGTGGAGTATGGTATGGTTGCAGATGCTCTCAGACGAGGAGAGAGGATGTGAACCGTGATTTACCTCCCACATGTTGCGTGGAAGTGTGGAACCCGTCCCTGGGGAAGCCCATAGACTACGATTTATTATAACCTAAAGCACCACATCTTAATGCAAAATTTTTCCTTGTAGCACAATGCCAATGGCATACGACAATATTTAAACTCTATTACTAAGCTTTTTGCAAGACTGTGTGAAGAAAAAAGTTGTAAGTTCTAACATTACATTCCATCTATATAACCCTAAATCTTTTTGTATCATCTTTACTCAAGCCTCATGCATCAAAAAGAAAAATAAAAAATTCTCTTATATATAGTTCTATATGATCACAGATAATTAATTACCTCGAAAACAAGTCTATCGAGGAACAATCGAATAGTTGGGAAGAAGATAACAATCAGAGGAAGAACAAGAAAATCATTGTAAGCTGGGAATGATTCATGTTCAAAATCAATGGATTTTAAACCCTGAATGAAACCCATGTTGTGAAAGATGATTGTTTACTTCAAGTTTCAAAGGACATTGTTGAAAGCATGAGTTTATAATATGTACGTGTAGTTAGGAAATCGGTGGGACTTGTTTTTAAACCAAAATCCTACTAACATTCAAAATCCTTCAAGGTTTTCTACTATACGTTTTGACTATGTAATGTATGTAACATTCAAATTTCATAAGTACTATTGCACTTTAATAATCAAATTTGTTACAGTAATAAACTTCTTTAGATAGTTGCATATATATTTTTTGAGATATTCGAAATACATCTTGAAAGATAAATGTCAACTAACAAGTTTTTGTACTTTTCTCGTGTATCTTATTTATAAAAAAACCTTCCTAAAACAAATGATAATGATATCGTTAGTCTTTTTCAAAAAGTATTGTTGGGTTTGCAGTCAATATATTGCTTTATGCGTGATTATATTTACGTGTTTGTTTTGATCATTTGATGAGCTCCCCAACTAAATATTCATGTTAAACTTACCATTTTGTAAACCAAGTTTCTTTCAAACCTAATAAATTTCATAAACTTACAAAAGTCCAAGGGCCTGAACAAAATTCAAAATCCAATTAGCCCAAAACGTCTTCAGCCCAATGTATAAGACGGAAACAACGTCAGCCCATAAAACATAAACTCGTCACACTAAGAGCAGGCACCAAGTGAGTTATACCTTAACGCAGACCACGTTAAGGCTGCATTACTATACCGTCTATTTGAGTTATGCGTTTGCGTTAAGGGCCACGTTAAGCTGCTAACACAGCGTTAAAGTGCAGCATATAAAAAAATAAAATTCATAACCACCCCTCCAACGGCTAGTAGACCGTTTGAAATACAAAAAAAAAAAAATTAAAAAAAAAAAATAATTGCTCCCTCCAACTTTTATAAGCGGGCAAATTTGTAAAAAAAAAAAGTAAATAAAAATAATAAAAATCATAACATTAACTGCTAGTTTCAATTTGAATTCAAAATGCATTTATAAATGCCAACGTTTACAAGTCAGTTTCACATATTTTTCATACACTATTAATAAAAAATAAAAATAAAAATACACAAACGCCCCTTATGGCTTGTCGTCTCCCACATTTCGTCAAAGAAGTTTAAATGTTTATTCAAAAACAATGCGATAAAGACGATGTTGATCGACAAAAGACTATTATCGACATTATCAATCAATTTCAACTTGCAAAAGCAAAAAAAAAAAAAACGTATGAGACAACGATACGCGAAATGCATAGACATTTTTGCAGAAATAAAAGCTGTGATTGACCAATTTTTGAATAAGAAAGCCAAGAAAGACGAGGCCATTAGTGACACGTTATGAGGTTGTGTTTCATAGATACAACCAACATCAACAACAAAATCTGGTGGAGCTATAAGGAAAACAAAGTTGTTGGTTCTGTATCACAATAATTAACTCAACTTGGGCTAGGTGCATCAACTTCATTTAATGCACCTACATTTATTGAGCAACAACAGTCTCCCCTATTTATGGGTTATGAAGGCGAGACAGTTGATGAGTAGGCTTAACTGTGAGCCAGCATTATCAAATGATGTATGACAAACAAGTATTCAGAGAATTTGAAGCATAGCAAGCAAGGCTTCAACAAGAGTGGGATGAGAAACTCAGGAAGGAAGAAGTAGAACGTAACGCGTTTATTGATGAATTTCCGGGGTATAGGTTTCCTTCGTATGATTCTGCATGCGGGGAGTACTCAGATTAAGTTAGGTTTATGTATTTCATATCGTAGTTTATTTTAGTTCGCATTTTTTATTTTCGTATCGTAGTTCGTAGCATATCATAGTATATTTTATGTAATGTTTATTTAATGTTTACTATTTTACGTTTATTTTCATATTTCAATGAATTCGTATTGTAAAATGTTTAAGATTTTAGTGTTATGTTATTTATTAAATAAAGTATTAGTTTTAGTTTAGGGGTTGAATTTGTAAATAGTTGAGTTATGGTTACGATAAATGGTGTTTTATTTGAGTTAAAGTTAAAAAGTTAAAGTCGACGTGACGCAGACATGGTGCAAAATTAAAGTATAACTAGTTGTTACACCAACTCCTCTAAGAATAATCTGATTTCCTACATGCGAAGTATGCAACTGCATGCAAAAAAAGACATTTTTTTTTTAATCGAGATTTAAGCTCTAATTTTGCATTCTTTCTACCTAGTTTGTTCGTTAGCAAAATTAGATACATTTAGGAACCCTTTTGCTTGCATTGAGACTTCACACATGTTGTTTTATGGTCACTTTGGAGGCGTAAGGCCACAAGCCCGTTAGTGTAGCAAAAGTAAAAGTAATAAACAATAACTTTTGTATCAAAAATACCGTTTTACGTTGCAAGACAAAAAAGTTTTCTATGATTATGTTTGTTGTTAAAGATGTAATCATAATACATGTTATACGGCACGTGCATGAAAGATATTGCCTCAAATTTAGATTTGACAATTTTCGACATAACACGATAAATGACACGAAGGCGACACAAAGTTAAACATGTTTGAGTAAAAAACAGATCAATCCGTCCAGTTGAATCGACAAATCATCAATATTCTTCACTGTTTGGCCTATTTACTTAAACAGGTTTAACGAGTTACACATGTTATACACAGGTCTGGGTTAAGGTTGAGTTTTTTGATACAATTAATAAACAGGTCGTGTTTAGTAGAAGTGATACTAACCCGAAACCCGCAAACCCAAATAAGTTCATCCGAATACGACTTCATTGCCGCCTGCCCGCCTCTTCTCAAATTGCCCAAGTTTTTGGAATGTATTCTACAGTTCTACAGTATATCATAATGTTTGACCGACTAAATTCATAAGATCCAAATCATATCATATACAGTCAAAGCATAAAAGACAAAAAATGAAATAAAAAAATATTATCGTATGTGACAGAGAAGTACTGAAATTAGATTTGAGTGGTTGAGAAAGTTACAAGCAGAGCAAGATTTTAGTGGTGACGAGTTGCATTATGGTGGTGGCCAAAACAGGACATAATAAATGATACACAATCATGTTTTTGAAATGCAAATATTATTTTAAAGAATTGATTGACACATTTTTTATTTTTATTTTTATTTGTACATTTAAATATTCAATTTGATGAAATAGTGCATAAGAAATAACAAATGTAAAATTGTTTATGATGTGTGCAAATAAAAGAAAGAGTAAAGTCCAAAATACATATTTGTGGTATGCTCAAATCCCGCTTTTTATTCTTGTGCTTTTTTTAAATTATTAGGAGATAACAGAAAATCATTTGCATCGTTAGTCCTCATTAACTGATATTACTAACAGAGGGATGTTTTTGTGCCAACTTTACTAACGATAGATGGTTTTGTTCCAGAAAAAAACACGGGGATGAAAAGCGGGATTTAGGCATACCACAAAGATGTATCTTGGACTTTACTCTAAAAGAAATGAGAGTGTGCAAATCATATCCCATATTTTTACTTTACACTTTACATTACTCTATTATACATTTATAGTGAGAAACTATGTCGTTTAGAGGATCTTCAAAACGACATCGTTCTCTCTCTCTCTCTCCCTCCCTCCCTCTCTCTCTCTCTCTCTCTCTCTCTCTCTCTCTTGTTGGCTTGAAATGACGCCCTTTCATGTTTTCAAATAACATTAGGTTAAAACGACGACGTTTTGCTCTCTTTTGTGCGTTCTAGATAGTGCTTATATCTATCACCGAGCACACAATTACACACACACGGTTTTGTAATCATTCTCTTCTCAAATCACTGTCTCGCACACTGATGAGGCGAAAAATGATCCGTTTTTAGGGGGTCATTTAAGCCCGAATCCGACTTTATTTGATCAAATATTGCCCTAAATCGTTCCTTTTGTGATTTTAGGTGTTTGGAGAGTGAATTCTGGAAAAGAAGCCATTTTGGACGTTTTTGGAGCATAAAAGTGAAGAAAACGGCTAAGTACCAAATTTGCATGCTGAAAATACAAGGTGACGGCGTCAAGACCAACATCTTGACGGCGTCAGACATGAAGAATTAAACTCCGAAGGTGGTGACGGCGTCACGTAGGCTGTCATAAGTGGATCAAGGCCGTCCGAGGAAGTATATGGCGGCGAGGTGACGGCGTCAGAAGTTACTCTTGACGCCGTCAGACTGTTTTTCCTATATATAGTTTTTTAGTTTTTTCATTAAAAGAAGAGAAGTTTTGGTGAAACCCTAAAGACGATTTTGGTGCCTCTTTTACAGGTTTTTCAAGGGTTCCAAACCCTTGAGACCTTGCATTGTAATTGAGATAAGTGTACTTTCAATTCAATCAATATGTCTATGTGTTGGTTGTTTATATCTTGTTCTTGTCTCAATTCCATTATGCTAGGCTAGATCTCTCTTGTGTTTGCTTAGATCTAATGAAACCTAGATGTTGATTATGTGTTGATTACTTGTCTATTCTTGTTTTGAATGAATGATTTATATGTTAGGCTTAAGAAAACTGGCAGATCTCCAAATGGTAACATGCTTGAACGTCTTAAGAAACATGAACCGAGGCGTACTAGGTCTTTATTGGTTGTATTTAATGCATGAGCCACTGTTTACAATCCCTATAGTTGTGCTGGGTCATGGTGTAGGAGGAGATAAGAGCTCATAGAGTTGGGGAGTTATGTATGCCACCCCACGAATGGTATTAAGGAATACAATCCGTCATTCATACAAGTGTAACAAGTAATTAACATGTAAAAGATATCTAGGGAGTAGTGAAGTCTAAGTAAACACAATTTCTCCAATTACTGCTCACAACCTTAGTATAATTTAGTTTATTTTCATTTTCATTATTTTATTTTAATTATATAATAGCTTTGGGTTAGTTGAATAGCAACTAATTCCGCCCACTCTTCCAAAACCCGAGATTTTACTTGCTTTCATAAAAATATAAAAATACAAAAATAATCATCTCTCACCTCTAGAACTATTAATTGGGTTTTCTAATCCTAGCGACGCTATTCCTAAGATGAACGATCAATCCCCCGGTACTTGTCACTATACTATACTACAACGATCAGGTACACTGCCTGGTGGGGGTTGTAAGCTTCTCGAGATCCCTCGAGAGGTAAAGCAAGGTGCGATTCCCACGCATTGATAGATGGGAAGGTGATTGCGAGTTAGGTGGGAAGGTGATTGCGAGTATTGATAGATTGAGGCACTACCACCATAACAGTAATGATCGCAATTATATGGGGTACATCATTTCAAATGATGAGATCACGTAGTAACCCACGACTTTGAGTCTAGCTACAAGACTCGTAAATAAAGAAAAGCGCTTCTTGGGAGGCAACCCATGTTTTGTGTGATTTTTATTTGTTTGATTGTTATTTGCTTCCGTATGCATGTTTTATTTTTATTGTTGGTTGATCATGTTTCTCTACTAAAATGTGGAAATACTTTATTATGTTGTTTAGCCTAGTCTTAACTTCAACCTAAAGGTATATTTGCAAAAGATAAGTGTAAGGGGAAACCCCAAATATGTTTTTAAGAAACAACCCGATCATGATTCTCCACAATATTAAATGAACATGTATATTCGTATTTGTTAGAGTCAAATGCTTGTATTGAGTCATAATGAAGTTTTGCAGGATTTTCCAGGAAGTAGGACAAAGTTTTTCCAGAAATTTTCCGGAAACTTAACATAAGAATTTCTGCAGGTCCATTCTGACGGCGTCAGGGTATTGCTCTTGACGGCGTCAGGAGTTAAAATCTGGAAATTTTACCGGTTTTGTTTTTCTAACGGAGTCTTATGGTTTTTGTGAATTATTAAGTTTTATAATCTCCAGGACATCTGCAAACTTCATTCCACAAGCATTATATCTTACTTTGTTTTCTAGGATTTAGTAACTTATATAGGATGCCGCCGATTTTACGCGAGGTTGCCTTGTCTACTTTTGTCAGGATTTACAGGTTATTTGTGACAAGAAGATGATTTATATTCTGGAAGGGAAGCTTTGATTGTTCGTTTTCTTGGAGGAAGATTTAACCTGGCCAACCTAAAATCCATAACGAGCGAATCAGGGGAGTATTTGATTTCATTCTCTTTACTTTTTAAACTTTTACATTCTTTACTTGAACATTGGGGACAATGTTCATCTTAAGTGTAAGGGGAGGGTAAAAAGATGATACCTTACATATGCACTTTCGCTTGAGTTTGTTTTGTTTGATAGTAGATGAGTAATAAAACTACGAGAAACACTTGTTAGTGTAATTTTAGCGCCAAATTTAAAATTTTTTACAACATTTAGGAGTGAAACTTTAGCCATAGCAAGCGTCTCATGGATAGGAGGTTGTATGACTAGCACATAACCGTATATTCAGAAAAACTTTCCACCCAAAAATGTGAGGTTCGCCTTTAGATTTGATAGGAAAAGCATTTACTATTAGTGCTTATGAGTGTACCGGTAGCATTTAGATTCTAGAACTTGCGTTAGTGATGCATCCCGAGACCGCTAGTGAGACTACATTCGTGTGGTAGGATTTACTACATGATAAGAGGTATTAGGATCACCCTTGTGTTAAACCCGTATTATAATTACTTGACCATTTAAGTCATATTACTTGGCTAGTTAAGTCAACTAATTTTTCCCACACCCTTAGCGTTGTACTCATTTTTAGTACACGAAACCCCTAGTACACCCCTCCGAGCCTATATTTTCGTTTCTAACTTTAAGCATCTTACTTAAAGGAAGAATTTGTTACACCCCACTTAAATGTACAACCAAATCGCCTTAGCCTTCCGTGTATGCGCTCATTTTTAGTGCATTATTGTTATTTGTTAAACCCTAAGTTAACTATCCAATTGATTACATGGTTGCTAAGTCGAGTCATATCCTTGTACATATTGTTTTGGGACGATTGGGACTCATGGGTAAGTACTTAATTTATGGAGTAACGGGGAAGAACATAATATTATTACCCCCATATGTACGTTAATCTTAAAAGTGCTCCAAGTGTTTTGATTTTCTTAATTCGAGTCATTAGATTAGTTAATTGTAAAGTATGTAAAGATTCAAGTGTAAGGGGATTGCTCAAACCCCTATGATGTATTATTTTGGATGGTAAGGTAAGAGTGTATGCAAAAAAAAAAAAAAAAAAAAAAAAAAAAAAAAAAAAAAAAAATCGAAAAATTAAGAAAAAAAGAAAAAAAAAATAGAAAAGAAAAAGAGAAAAAAAACATACGGACTACCATCCCGTTTTTATTCTATGTTTATTTTATATTTTTGTTATTTTTCATTTATTAGCTTAAGTCGAGTCTAGTCTTGGCTTAGCAACGCCATCTTGTACATGTAATTAACTAAGATTGTTAACTCGCCACCAGTAAAACTCCCTTTATCCAACAAAACCGTGTAATTCATATCCCTACACCTAACGTTATAACCCTTTAAAAGACCTCTTTGATAGTTTATCCTAGGTGCTTACGCCATGTGGTGGAGGTTTGATCCTTTCCCAAGCCTATGGTAATCTATTTTGCTATGACAGGTAGTGAGAGATATCTTCCATTTCCATAATGTTATATTACTTTATTACACCCGAGAGATGTGAGTATCTAAACACTATTTGTGAGGTGCTTGTGTATGACCTCCGTGCTTGTCTATTGGTCTTTAGTGGAACGATTATTTGTTGTAATTACTTTTATATTAGTGTTAAATGACCCCTAACTTGTCTTTTGAGTAGAATAAAAGCTCATTTGCTTGAGGACAAGCAAATCTCAAGTGTAAGGGTATATGATGAGGCGAAAAATGATCCGTTTTTAGGGGGTCATTTAAGCCCGAATCCGACTTTATTTGATCAAATATTGCCCTAAATCGTTCCTTTTGTGATTTTAGGTGTTTGGAGAGTGAATTCTGGAAAAGAAGCCATTTTGGACGTTTTTGGAGCATAAAAGTGAAGAAACGGCTAAGTACCAAATTTGCATGCTGAAAATACAAGGTGACGGCGTCAAGACCAACATCTTGACGGCGTCAGACATGAAGAATTAAACTCCGAAGGTGGTGACGGCGTCACGTAGGCCGTCATAAGTGGATCAAGGCCGTCCGAGGAAGTATATGGCGGCGAGGTGACGGCGTCAGAAGTTACTCTTGACGCCGTCAGACTGTTTTTCCTATATATAGTTTTCTAGTTTTTTCATTAAAAGAAGAGAAGTTTTGGTGAAACCCTAAAGACGATTTTGGTGCCTCTTTTACAGGTTTTTCAAGGGTTCCAAACCCTTGAGACCTTGCATTGTAATTGAGATAAGTGTACTTTCAATTCAATCAATATGTCTATGTGTTGGTTGTTTATATCTTGTTCTTGTCTCAATTCCATTATGCTAGGCTAGATCTCTCTTGTGTTTGCTTAGATCTAATGAAACCTAGATGTTGATTATGTGTTGATTACTTGTCTATTCTTGTTTTGAATGAATGATTTATATGTTAGGCTTAAGAAAACTGGCAGATCTCCAAATGGTAACATGCTTGAACGTCTTAAGAAACATGAACCGAGGCGTACTAGGTCTTTATTGGTTGTATTTAATGCATGAGCCACTATTTACAATCCCTATAGTTGTGCTGGGTCATGGTGTAGGAGGAGATAAGAGCTCATAGAGTTGGGGAGTTATGTATGCCACCCCACGAATGGTATTAAGGAATACAATCCGTCATTCATACAAGTGTAACAAGTAATTAACATGTAAAAGATATCTAGGGAGTAGTGAAGTCTAAGTAAACACAATTTCTCCAATTACTGCTCACAACCTTAGTATAATTTAGTTTATTTTCATTTTCATTATTTTATTTTAATTATATAATAGCTTTGGGTTAGTTGAATAGCAACTAATTCCGCCCACTCTTCCAAAACCCGAGATTTTACTTGCTTTAATAAAAATATAAAAATACAAAAATAATCATCTCTCTCCTCTAGAACTATTAATTGGGTTTTCTAATCCTAGCGACACTATTCCTAAGCTGAATGATCAATCCCCCGGTACTTGTCACTATACTATACTACAACGATCAGGTACACTGCCTGGTGGGGGTTGTAAGATTCTCGAGATCCCTCGAGAGGTAAAGCAAGGTGCGATTCCCACGCATCACACACATAAATGTCTACCATGAAACACATAGTGGTTTGGTGTTTTATTATGTCGGGGCAGTGTGTAGTATTTATTTCTTAGATCTGCATGGTATGGTACACATGCAATTGTCATCATAAACGTATGATACTTCAGCTTCTTTTTTAGTTTTTATTTGGAATTTGTGTTTCTATTTGTTTAAAGTTTGTTATAAGTTTTTTTTGTTTTTATTTGGGAATATGTGTTTCTGATATATGATCATACTTTTTTTAAGTTATGTAATTATGTTTTTGTTTGTTTAATGTGTTGCATGTCTTTTAAAGATATTATTACTACTAATTTTACAATTTGTGCTTAAGATTGATATTAGATCATAATTGTTAGTTGTATATTGTGTTTAAAATGTGCCATGAATTTTAAAGATCGATATTGGACCATAAGTGATAGTTGTATATTGTGGTTAAAATATGGCATGTCTTTTTGAGATTGATATTGGATTATAAGTGTTAGTTATATATTGTGTTTAAAATGAAACAGTTTCATATAATTCAGATAGTGTCTTTTTGGGATGGTTGAAATTGGCATGGTCAATGGATCAAGATCACTATTTTTGGAGGTTGGTGAAGCTTAAAATAAGAGAAAGACATTCTTATTGTAGTGAGAAAGTAAAGAGAGAAAGGAAAGATGTGTATATTAGATTAGAGAGAAACCCTTAATACACACACTATGAAAATAATACAATGAGAGTTTCACCCTCCTAGTTGTGACTAGGAGGGTATATATAGATATCTGTGCACCTAACTTTACATGTTTGACATTATTAGTCCCTCCGTATAAGTAAAGAATAATCTAATGCAATTCATGAATACGACTTCACTTTAAGGCTAACAATCTCTCCCCAAAGTGATGTCATGTGGGAATTGCTTACAACGTTCTCTACAAGCAAAATATAAATACATAACATAAGTAGAACATCTCTGATAATGTCTTCATTGTTTTCAAACTTCATTAATCTTTTCAGGTTCATGAATCTTCTCGGTTGCCATCTGTTGACATCAAATAGTTATGATATTTTAGTGTCAATTTCTCCCTAATATGCTCATTATTTGTACGCTTTACTTAGATATATGCTTGTATTTCTTTATATTTCATTTCTAGGTCATGGATGAACATAGGAAAGAAAAGACGTGAAATTGGAAGATTACTAAAAAGAATTACACAAGTATGCTGGCTAAGAAGAAGTTACGGCGTAAATCCCACTCTCACTTACGCCGTAACTAGGAATTACACTATGAAGACCAAAGCCAACGTAACTCAAGGTTACGGCGTAACTTCACATATAAGTTACGCTGTAGTATCAAAGGACTTAGAAGAATTTCATGGTTAAGAAGATTACGCCATAACCAACTTACACGTTACGACGTAAAAGTCATCCAGTACAGTTTATGACATAACTCACTTATGTGGTTACGCCGCAACTAATATTCTGAAGACTACAATCGTAACCCATTTATAAGGTTACACCGTAAGTAATTATTTTTTGATAAGATCATCAGAGATACAATAGTTACGGCGTAACCCATTTACATGGTTACATCGTAACCTGATCGAGCCATATAACTACGAGTCCTAAATTCGTATTTTCAACAACTTTTACACCACAACTCACCAAAGAATGAATAAGGGTTTCCAAGAGGCAAGTTCCAGCAGCATATCAATCATCTTTCAAGGGAGAATTCACGTCATTATTCAATAAGTTTTAGTATTTTCGTATCAAACATTCTCATTTAATTCCGTGTCTTTCATTTTTATGTCAAACATTGAATTTGCTGTAATGTTTAGTATGATTGGCTAAACACCTTTGGTGTTAGCCTAGTTATGAAATTATTAATGTTATGATTATGTTTTCTCGCTTTCCTTATTGCTTCTAAGTGCATGTTTTCTAGCTTTATTTGTAGAACTTCTTGTTTTGGTAGCATTGATGTGTGATTGTATCTAGGAGGTTAAGAGAATTGACCAAAGGACCCTAGCCAAATAGGTTGCGAGGATCGGTTAGAATTGACCAAGTATATCACTACTCTTGTTAACATAACTCAAAGTGAGTTCTTCAAATTGATTAAAAGAAGCTGTTTGTCCACCAACTCTGATAATCTTCCAGCTTGATCCAAATTCATCAGTGTGAATTTCCCAATTAATTATAGGATGCTTTGTTTGAAGTGGTTCCACATAAAAATCTTCAGACTCTATAATCATCATTGTGTTGAGTTGTTCATCTGTAAGATTCTCAGATTCATCTTTAGACTGATCTTCAGGCTTGGTCTGTTGCTTTTTAGAAGATCTTAGATCTCTTGTATTTTCCTCTTCAGAACCCATAGGAACAAAACGTTTGTTCTTTCTGAATGCTGTGTAGTAGAGTACCTGAATTTCTTCATAAGAATTTCCTTTGAGCTGAGACATCTTCCAATTATCCTGATTGCATAAATACCTCTTCATTCCTACAATCACTTGAGTTTGAGAAGGCTTCCTTGGTCTTTTATGGCTTTTCTTAATTGAATTGATCATATCATCAAGAGCTTGATCATTCTTCATGGAGATAAAGTCAGCTAGTTGAGTTGATCTTTGTTCAACTGTGAGCGTCTGATCTGTAATAAGCTTTATGGCTTTAGCTTTCACTTCTGGATCAGTGTTGATCATATGCTCAATCTCTTCTTCACTTGGTTGAAAGTACAAGGTAGGATCAGAAGCCATCTTTTCATTTTGAAGTCTTTGTGCCTCCATGAAACTTGCAACTGCAATTTCATCTTCTTGAATCTTCCTGGCTACTTCTGCATCATGATCAATTTGAGCAACAACCCTTGCTTTAACCTTCTTTGGAGCTTGAGTTTCTTCTTCTTCTGTCACTTGAGCTTTGCCTTTTTCCTTCCTTTTCTTCTCATAGTCATCTTCACTAGCAGTACCTTCATGAAATGTACTACCAGTACCAACTTGACTTTGAACTGCTTGTTGAGATGGTAGACTTGTAGCAGTATCTTGATTATCTTTAAGAGATTCCAGATCAACAACCTCAGTATCCTCTTCTTGTGGAATCACCTTTGTGTCTTGTTGTTGAAGCTCTTCAGTATCTTTATCACCATCACCCAAATCCATATCTGTATTACATTCATCAAAATCTAATCTCCTCCCCTCAGTGTGTGAATCTGTTTTCTTCCCCTATTTGGAAGAATCTTCATGATCATCGCCATCTGAGTCTTGGTCATCTAAAGAAGAAAAAGACACAATTTGAGCTTTCCTCTTTTGCTTGAGCTCTTTAACTTCATCCTCAAGCTTCTTTACACTATTAACCAATTTGGTGTAGACTTTCTTGTGAAGCTCCTTTGACTTTGCAAGATCAATCTCCAACTTAGACACCTTCTTTGTAAGATTTGTACATAGTTCCATCAATTAATTATAGTTAATTCTGCCTTCAGCACTTCCAACTGTGTGACCTGTTGAGAGAGGTGCTTCATGGGGCATAGATTCAGTTTCTTCTCTAGTTGGACTAGAGAATACTCCTAAATCACCCATAGCAACAGTGTGGCTTGGGATTCCACCACTTGTTCCTAAACCATGAGGTTCAGGGACAGTGAATGTTGCCATAGAAGGAGCTACATTTCATTTTCTCCTCCTATAAGTATGAGTAATAGTGGGGATGTGAGTTGTTGATGGAACAACAATGGGTGTGATTTGAGGATCAGTTGGGCTTACTGACCCTGCACCCTGTACCTTTGTAAGAAAAACAAGCATTTCATCTGATAAAGGTTTTTCTTCCCCTTTCCACCCTTGTGTTTTCATTGTCATGTTTTGGAAAATCTTTTGTTGCAAACAAGGAGTGGGAAAAGTCCTTCTGTGGGGAAGTAAAATACTTTGTTTTGCTTTTAAAATCAGTTGTACAAATCTTGGGTACATTAAAAATTTTGTTGGAGAGTCTGCATTCTTCACCATATGGTCAAAAATCAATTTTGAAACGTTATACTTTTGATGTTTAGACAAACACACAAGAGCAATAGCAATATTGCTACTTAATTGCTCCTATGAGGACCTTTTGGGACTCAAACAGTGAAGAAGGGTGTGAATAAGAAACCTCCATTGAGGTGAGAAACATCCTTTATTAAAAGTTAATCTACCATTGGATGTATCATACCCTAGTTTTGAAATACCATCAAAAATATTTGTGTTGGCCATGTCTATGGTACTACTAGAGTCATCCAAGCGAAGATGTCTTCTCAAGGACTTCTCAGTAACATAGATTACACTAAGTGCAGGTATGGGTGTATCCTCATCATCTTCCTCAAGTGTTATGGCTTTAGTAGTTTGCCAAAACTGATTGAGTTATGAGGAATAGAGAGTAGGACTTACAGTTAAGGCATAGCTTATGTAGAAGTTATTGAGATAGTCTAACATTTGCTATAACTTGGGTCCATCCTTCTCCTCTGTTTTCTCTAAAAATGCCACCTCATTATGTTGATCAACAAATAGTAATCCAGCCATTTTAGATGATATGAATAAGTAGAATGATGGTCGGATTTAAGTGAATTGAAGATTTATGAAGCCAATTGGGATGTTATAAAGATACTGTTAGGGTTTTGAGAAACTTGTGCAAGAGATAATTATGATCTTTTGGAAAGTAAAGAATATGAGATTTTAGAAAGAAGATAATTTCTCTTGTTAAATTAAGCCTATAAGTATGGTAACAAATCATTTTACCCAACGGTTATAATTAAAAATTTGTTACTGACACAACATTTGTAACGACTAGATCATCAGTACAAACTTTACACTATGAGTACTAACTTGAACTAGTAGTACAAACTTTTTCAAAGAGCTGTAGAAATATAAAATGGTTTAAAATAGACTGCTCAAACATAGTTTTTAGCAAACTATCGGATATCAACGGATTTGATATGTCTTTACCATTAGCCATTTGCTATGGACTAGCCAACTCTTCACTGTGAGCAGTGTTGCAAAAATCGACCGATTAATCGGTAATCGGCCCTGGAACTTGGAGGGATTTCCAAGGTAATCGGCCGAGTCAAGAAAATCGGCCGATTAATCGGTCAAAAATCGCTAATCGGCCCTCGACCGCCTAGGTACCGATTCACGATTTTTGCAACATTGACTGTGAGATGTGATGAGTTGATAACCATATAGTTTTGGTAAACTATCAACCATAAACGGATTTGTTAAGTCTTTACCAAGAGCCGTTTGCTTTGAACTAGTTGGTTCTTATATGGGTGAGACATGGTGAACCAATAACCATTTGTTGTGTGATTAGCAACACACTATTCCAATCCAAAGCACACCGTACTCAATGCAAGTTAAAATATCTTATATTGCCTGTAAATGTTAGTCTAAAACCAAGAAAAATACACCCAAAGCATTTTCCATTATATCAATTAAGTATAAGACTAACAGTGCATGATGACAAAAGCAACTAAACTTTTGGAGCCCAAGCCATTACTGACTTGATTCTACCTCTTTCATCAATAAAAGTATGTTTCTTTAAAATCATAGATGCTTTGCCACCTTGTATTGGTCTCCAAACCCATTGTGTTGTAGCTTTCATACCATTTCCCATATTACACGTAACAACTTGCTTTTACCTATTAGTAGAAACTTTTGGTCTAGCAGTAGGAACTTTTGGCTTAACAGTTTCTACTTTAGGCACCCTTTTTTGGTTTTGCCTTGCTGTATTCTTGAAAAAGGGCTTATTAACTGTTTGTGCTTGATTATTATTTGAAAATCTTGGTTTTGAACATGTAACAGTTGGATAGTGGTGAACAGTCTTGTTTGGTCAAGAAGTAGAAAGAGGTTTAATGCCAGACTTCAGCATAACTGCTCTAGGTATCATATTAACATTGAGTGAGTTTGATTTGCAAAATTGTTGTTCACTCTAACTTGATTATTCCTATATACCCTTGTATCCCTTAAAGTCACCTTTTTCCATGGGTTGGTATCACAATATGCAGCAAAGTGGTCAAAGCTACCACATACAATGTAACACCCCCAAAATACCGCAGCGGAAGACTGTGTCATAGGGGTGCTACTTCATAATACAAAGAACAAGGTATAGAAAACGAACTCTAAATGAGACGTTTTGAAAAGTTACCATTCGATTAATAAATTCCGAGATACAAACTTGAGTTCCATAATACAATACATAAGAGTTTTAAGACATATCGAATGGTAAAGATAAAAGCATAAGTCTTCAAAACATGCCAAGCGACTCTATGCTCCATGCAACAGCTTATCATCTTACAGACCTGAGACAAACATGCTAAAGTGTCAACACAATGGTTGGTGAGTTCATAGAGTTTGTCTTAAAATAATTGAAAAGCCTTAAGAGAATGTTCGCACAGCAAAGGCATCGTGAATCCACTCAGTTGCAATTCCCGCCATAAGAGACTTGCAACCTGTGTGTTCACAACCCACTGCTAACATATATAGTATGAATAAGACATGTATAAGTTCATCAAGACAATTTAAGCAATTAGAAGTGAGTCTCTACTTCATCTCCGAAGACCTCACTTTTATGATGTATCCAACATTCGCAAATGTTAGGATGTATCAAAGACAACTGGGAGTCAATTCCCAAAGACAACTGGGAGCCACTTCCCAAAGACAACTGGGAGTCAATTCCCAAAGACAACTACTAGTCAATAAATAGAATAACGCAATTAAGTATAACGCAGTCATGTATGTAAGCAATCAAGTATAACACAGTCAAGTATAGACGTTTTGAATATTTGTACAAGTAAACAAGTAGTTGAGCATGTGTCTCCCCCAAAGAGTTAAGACAAGTACGAAAAGAGTAGGGGCTATGACTCACCTTAAGCTTAAGTGATGTGAAATCAAAGTGGTAGTCGAATCGTGAAAGTCTCTAAGAGCAGCCTATAATAGAACGTTGCGACTTAGGTTTGGAGTAACGTCTAAGAATACGAAGAATTGCCCATATATGTCTTGCATAATGTTCATGATGTAGTACTTAGTATATAGTGTAAGTCTTTGAATATAAATGGTTTATGGAACATGTATAGGTTGTACATCTCTTACTACCGTTCGGGCCGACATAATTCAGAAGTCATAGAGTAAACGTTCGAGGAGCCAGGACACTTTAACTCGTAAATCCACAACTCATCTCGACGGCTTACTTAATGAACTCCTCACATGAGGCTCCCTACTATTGTAGTATTTGATAACAAATGTATAAGTTTTAATCCGAAAAGTTACATGTCCAATATTTGAGTAAACTTAGGAAAGTTTATTAGTACATGAAGATTGTTATTAGGGGTAGTTTCATAAGTCTTATATGACCATTTTCTCTTTGTAATATCTCATGGTTCCTTTTGAAGTGAAGTAGATCCAAATTGTTTGTTCAAGTTATCGCCTAATTCCTTGTTTCATGTTTACGCCTAAGTAAGCTTATATGGTCATTTAGTCATGGCTTCGCCATGACCTTGGTCATTTTTCCATGGTCTTGAGACTCAACCTTGGCTTTAGCCATGGTTGTGGTCTTGGCTTTAGGTCATTAGACCTCTTGGTCTTAGTAAATGATAACTATAATATAGTGACTTTGGTCTAAAATGGGCTGTTAAGATTTTGAAGAAATTTATCACTCGGAAAGCGTTTTCAGGGCTCGAGCTTCTTTATTCCTGAACGAAAACGTCGTTCCGGACAACTTTCGTGTTTTAACTTTTTGATGAATCGGACCAGAAGGGTGACTTTAAAAAGCTAAATTTGATCAGAATGCTATTTAGGCAGTTTTGCCGTTTTGGTTTCGCTAACTTCTTATGGCCATAACTTTTGACTCGGGTACTCGTTTTGGGTGATTCAAATTGCTATGTTTTCCTTGTTAAGTCCTCTTTAACATTAAGTAAGTGTCAAATATCAAAGTTATACTATTTTGGTCGTGGTTCTCCATAAAAATCACTAGTTTGCTTGTTTACTTGTTATAAGTTAACATATGTATACCAATACTTGTGTTATCCATTTTTAAACATCATGAACACAATAACAAGAACATATATAGCATGAAAGGAACACAAAGAGCATGTAAATGATAATTAAGCAAGAAAATGTGTTAGGGTTTGCTTACAACTTTTGGCCTTAATGAAAAGGGAAACTAGGACAAGAACTAGGACTTTGTTTGAACAAGCTTTCCTCCTTTGCAACCTATGATAAACCGAGGTTATTTGAAGATTATAACGACGCCTTCTTAAAGTCCAAAGCTATTCGAAGATTATAACGACGTCTTTTTGGAGACTTTAAAGTTATAACAACTTTCCTTAGAAAATTTCCAAGATTGAAGATCAAACACTAGTTTTCTTTCAAAAACTAGTTAACTTTCTTACAAAATATAAGAAAAGTGCCTTAGGTTTTAGGACTTAAAGGTTATAAGAAGGTGTGGTGCAAGTTTTATATGTGTTATTAGTTGGCTATTTATAGGATGAGAAAAATAGTTAACTATATATTGGGTTAGAATGTAACCATGGTTAATTTAGACACTTGTAACCATCCTAAAGATCAAGGGTCAAGATTTAGCCACCCATGGTGACTCCACCCCCACATTGGCGGTTCCATAAGGATAAGATGACTAGATGATGAGTCTTGGTGCTATCTTGCTTAGTTTGTGCATTTTGACTCCGTAAAATGCAAACCGTAAATGATTAAGCCTTAAAACGTAAAACCGGGTATCGTAAAAATATGAAACTTGAAAGTATTGTTAAACATGTCAATATAGTCCATAATAAAATATAAAATGAGTGGTAGGATCTATCGGGTGCGAAAACCCTGCTAAAAACTGGAAACACGGGTCTAAAACGCGTAATTCGCGTAAAACGCTGAACTGAAAAACGTAAAATTCCAAAACTTTTGGAATTGTCATAAAATGATAGAAAATCATATTTCTATTGTTTATAATGTTTTATGGATATATCGGGATGCTGGAAGGACGTTTAAACCTAAAAGTAAATCTCGGACACGGCTTTGTGATTTTTGCAGAAATGATCCGACGAGCGTCAAACTCTCGGATTATCGTTAAAATAGTTTAACTTACGAGAATATGAAATAAAAATTTCTGAGATGAATAGTGAAAAGTGAATAGTAAAAAGTGAATAGTAAGTGAATAGTAAAATTTTCGGGAATAAAAGTTAACCTGAAATTGCGAATTGTTACATACAAAACATGTTTTGTTTTGCATAACAAAATCACCACCTAGTTGTTGGGATTTCATATTGTTCCAATTCCTTTGATTTCCCCTAGGTGCTGTTCTGTACATCTTTGCATATCTAACATTATTCATAAGTGGTTTCTTATTTTCTTGTTTAACCACCTTAGGAACATCATGTATTTCTACCTTAACCTTAGGCTTAGTTGCAGGGACAAACTTGACAGTATTTGTTTCCTTTATACTTTTAGGCAATTCATCAGCCTGGTTTTCACTAGTGTTCTCCTGTGCCTTAGGACCATAACCTGGAATTCAGGTTTCTTGAATTCATCTAATCTAGTATGAGCTAAATCAATACTTGGTGGCACAAACATACCTCTATGGGGAGGTGCAACTGAATTATATCCTAGGCCTGATTTTGCTTTGTTCACTAGTTGAGACTCAATTATTTTTTGAACACCATTGGAAGTATACTCAAGTGTATCAAAACTTAATTGTATATTTTCCTTTTGTTTGCTTAGCTATTCAATATCATATTTAAGCATACTTATTACAGCATCCATGTTCTCTAATCTCTTCTTAATCCAACAATATCATCAGTGAAAACAACCTCATTCTGTCTATAAAAAACAAGTTGTTCTTCTAAGACACCTAATCCTCTTTTATGATTTTGCAAATTATAGTGAGTGTCATTAAGCTCAACTCTTTGACTATCATATTTAGCCTTAAGTGTTTCTAATTCTTTTAAAGCAGGGCAAGATTTAGAAAAACCATTAACATATACCTCAAAATCAGAGAAAACCATAAGTGCAATATCAACATTGGCTTCTTCTTCCATGAAGCTCCAATCAAAAGCAGCACCATCAATAGCTAACATAGCCTTAGGAGAAGGCTCTTGCACAGTCACTTCCTTCAGATTACTCTTCTTGTAACCATCTCTGTTTTGTTGTCTTGGACTTCTGCATTCTCTAGCAAAGTGCCCTCGTTTTCCACAGTTGTAGCATTCAACCTTGGACTTGTCATAGCCAACAACATCTCCTGAGTTAAGAGTGATCTTCTTACCAGTCCTTTGATAGTACTTATTGGCTCTTATGCTTATCAAATCTAACTACCATTTTATGTCCATTGCTTCCAAATCATCATCATATATTTGAAGCAAGTCTTCATTATAGATATTGGCATCATCAGCTTTGCTAGCTACAAAATCATAGATGGTGTCATCACTTAAGCCAGCACTACTTGTTTGTGAATCAGTTGTACTAACTTTAGTGCTAACAATACTAACTTTAGGGTTAGTAGTACAAACATAAGTGTGATCATCTTCATCATCAGAGTTGTCATCTTTGGCATATGACATGAATGCCATGTTTCCTGATCATGTGGTTGTACTTCCTGACTTTCTCACTTTTGGTTCAGCAATCTTGAGGTTGTTGTAAAGATCATTGTGAGTCATCTTCTCCAATTCAGGCTTGTTTTGCCAAACAACAACATAAGTATGCCATTCAGCATGAAAACTATTGAGAAACTTGATGTTAAGTTCTTCTCGAGGAATAGCAACCTTCAATACTGCCAGTTGGCTGACAATCCTTTGTAACCTACTAAACACATGATCAAGAGTTTCCTTGCTTGTAGCAGTGAAATTATCATAGTTTTGTTTCAAAAGGGTCTTTTGTGTCTTCTTGGTGGCTTCATTACCACCAAATCTTTCTACAATTGCTTCAAAGAGTTCCTTTGCAGTTGCATAACTGCTGAAGTTCAAAACTTGATCATTTGGCATAGCCATAAGCAAGAGATGCTTGGCTTTGAGATCATTCCTCCTTTTAACTTTTTCATCATTGGTGACTGGTTTAGTATTGATCTTGGAGGTCTTGGAGTCATCAACATTAGTAACTTCAGATGTATATTATTTCCAAGTATCACTATTTTTTATGATATCCCATAATGCATAATCTTGAACCATGAAATATTGCTCAATTCTAAGTCTCCGTAGATCATACTCATTTTGCTTGAGTATGGGTAGCTTTGCAGTTGTTGAGGATGATTGAGTAGTCTCCATGTCCATCTTTTTGTAAGAGAAAAACAAGAACTTTATCTTCTGGATCTTCTAAATCAAAGTATCAGATAACCTGACTCTGATACCACTTGTGGAGGATCTAAACACATACCTTGTGTTAGATAGATACTTTGAGTTATGTTAACTAGCAAGCAAAATTCACCAGTCAACACTTAGAAGATTTTGTATGTATGATGTGTATGAATGTATATAAGAGTAATGAACATAATGTATAAAGAAACTGCTTCAATATTATTGATAATACGAGTGATCAAGTATATCACTAGGGTTTACAACCTTGAAGCTATCACAATAATACGTATGAAAGAGATATATCAAAACCCTAGTCTAGGATCTTCTTTTATAGCACAAGGAGTCCTTTACAAGAAAACAATATTTGTATCAATCTATTACTATAAGATATACACAATATCTTTTCTATACTTACCACATTACATGTCTTCCTATTCTGCCAAAAACATAAGCAGTACAAACTCTAATGTACTAGCAGTACTAACTGACTTTGTACTGTTAGTATTATCTCTAGCAGTTGAAACTTTGTCTTCAATCTTGTTTGTACTGATAAGGATAATTCCCAACAGTTTCTAATGACACTCACGGGAGCCGCTAAAAGATGGGTTGATAGGTTGCCCGCTCAAACCATCAACACATGGGATCTCTTTAAAATAAAATTCATTCAAAGATATTGCCCTCCTTCAAAGATGGCAAAGCAACTTGAGGAGATTCACAACTTCAAGCCAGATGGTGATGAGACATTGTACCAAGCTTGGGAAAGGTATAATGATCTTCTTTACAGATGCCCGACTTATGACCTCAACAAGCAGCAAGTGGTCAACATATTCTACAAGGGAATCAACATAGAAACAAGGCAAATGCTTGACTCTTAGGGGCCGATCCATGTGATGACTCCTATTCAAGTACTTGAAGTTATTCAAAACATGGCAGACCATTCACAGAAGTGGCATGATGGAGGCAGCAACAGAAGCATGGGGGAAAGTTTGGACGGTATTGAGGTTATTACTAACAAACTTGAAAGTCTTGGCAGGGATATGAAGAAATTAAAGGAAAATGTGCATGCCATTCAAGTAGGATGTGACATTTGTGGTGGAGCTCACCTTGCGAAGGACTGCCCATTGAATGAAGAAGATGAAAAATTTGAAGAGGTCAAGTATGGAGAAGGTAGACCTTTTCAAGGGAACAGTGGGAATTGAGCAAGATACTGGGTTGGACCCCCAGGTTACTACTCTAGGATGGACAACCGACCTCCTTATGGTGAAAGGAAGTCCAACATTGAGGAGTCAATTCACAAATACTTGGAAGAATTTGCTAGAAAGCAAGCTGGCTAAAGAGTTTTTAGAAAGGAACGAATGCTAACCGTAAGACCCATGATGAGACCCTTCGAAATCTTGAAACTCAAATTGGGATGCTAACAAATGAGGTGCAAGAGAAAAATATGAAGGGAGCTGGAGCATGCAAGGCGATATTCACCAATGATGGACAACCTCTCTATACACCTTTCAGATACTCATAAGAAGAACTTATTTATTTTTCTAAATTTTCAAAACAACGTGAATCCTAGTATGAGAATGAATATGAAAAGGAAGATTTCATGGCGATTGTAGAACCTCTTCTTGAAGAAAGAAGCTCGCTTAATGATGAACAAACAAAGGTAGGAGAATAGATAAAATTGAACAAGCGTTGTTCAGAATCACTTGCCTCCAAAGGAGAAAGACCTAGGCACTTTTCTTCTCCCTTGCTCTATTGGTAATTTATGTGTCAATAATGCTTTAGCCGACCTTGGGGCTAGTATAAGCATCATGCCATTCTCTATGTACAAAAGGCTAAAATTAGGACCTATAAAACATATATGCATGACTATAGATATGGATGATAGAACTGTTAGCATTCCTAAAAGCATTTTAGAGAACATCCTAGTTAAGATTGATAAGTTTAATTTTTCGGTGGATTTTGACATTCTTGATATGGAAGAGAACTAGAAATACCTTTAATTCTAGGAAGACCCTTACTTGCTACAGCACGAGCTATAATCAGTGTGTTCAATAAACGCATTTCTTTAGAAATCGATAATGATAAACTCGTTTTCAACATGGATGAAAGGGGAAAATGCATCCATAGAGTCTGTGTGTGTCGTTAACGAGGAAGCAAAAAGAAAGGGTAGATCTAGAAATAATGACATTACTTCTATCAATCACACATCACACGAGCACCGTAATACTAATCATATCAATGTTTTTAATGGTATTTTGCAGGAAAACAAATTAGAAAGCCAGGATGAGTTACGCCGTAACTCAGATGACAGGTTAAGCCGTAATATTGATCCTGTATCGGTGGAAGATAAGTTATCCCTAAATACCAAATGGAGGAACTTTACAACAAACCCTAGGTCGAATTTTCATCTTATTATAGGGGTTTCAAACCCTTCTTTCATCCATGTTTCAATAAAGACAAGTCTTCCAATAATCATTCAATATGTCTATGTGTTGTTTGATTCTATCTTATGCTTGTCTTTACTTTAACATGCTAGGCTAGGTTTGTTTGTGTTTGCGTAGATGTAATGAAACCTAGCTATTGATTGTTGGTTTATTGTTTATTATTAATTGTATTGGATGAATGATATCGATGTTAGGCTTAAGAAAACTGGCAGATCTCCAATTGGTAACTTGTTTGAACGTCTTAAGAAACATGAATCGGATGTGTACTATGATTTTAATCGTTGTATTTAATTCATGAGTGATTACTAAGGAGGCCTTGTTTGAACGTCTTAGGAAGACGTAGAAGCTTATAGAGTTGGGGAAGATCGTACAAGGCCCTACGAATGGTATTAAGGAATATAACCCGTCATCCACGCAATTGTAACAAACTAGTCAATTAATGAAAGATAGCTAGGGAGTAGTGAAATCTAAGTAAACACGTTTCTCTTGTTATTGTTTTTCTCAACATTTTATTTTGTTGTTGTTTTATTTTCATTGCATTTGTAGTTATTTGGGTTAGTTGACTAGCAACTAATTCCGCCACTCTTCCAATACATGAGATTTTTACTTGCTTTCCATAATATATAAAAATACAAAAAGAATCATCCCTCACCTCTAGACCTAGTTTGACACTATTCCCCGAGAGAATGATCAATCCCCCGAGGTACACTGCCTGGTGGGGATTGCAATCCTCTTGAGATCAATTGAGAGTTAAAACCTTTTGCGAGGGCGCAATCCCACACATCAAGTTTTTGGTGTTGCTGCCGGGGAATAGTTATTGTTTAGGTTGAAATTTCTTTTTATTAGGTCTACTTGCTAGATTCCTTTCTAGTAAGATTTTTATTTTATTTTTATATGTTTTCTTTAGTATATCTTATTTCTTTGTTCCTTTGTTCGTAACCATTACCATCCGCCATCATGGAAGGTGGTAATATCTTTGAACCTATCAACCCACTACAATAAAACCCACTACAACCAAACCAACGTCCTAGAACCCGCACTTTAGGAGAGTACTCCCGTCCTAGCCACCAAGGCTATCGAAACACCATTGAGCTCACACAAGGAGCCAATATGTCTCCCTTACGATCTGACACCATCCGGTTGGTGCAAAGCTGATGTGCATTCCATGGACTTCGTTTCGAAGATCCTAATCAACATCTCAAGGATTTCCTCAAAATTGTAGATTCCATAGATCTTGATGTTGAAACTCGAGAGACGACCCGATTGCGTCTCTTCTAATTCTCTCTACGTGACCAAGCTAGTCAATGGCTTGAGGGTTTACCCGCGGGATCCATCACCTCTTGGGATGATCTCACTTCTCGTTTCCTTGCTCAAAATTTTCCACCGGGGAGAACCACCAAGCTAAGAAATGACATCTTGATGTTCCAATAATTTCAAGGTGAACCATTTATGAAGCATGGACTCGTTTCAAGGACTTACTCCAAAAAGTCCCTCATCATGGCATAGATCTTTGGCTCCAAGTCCAAATCTTTTATGACCATATCAATCTCTCCACGAGGCAAACCATTGACCAAGCGGCCAGTGGCAAGCTACGTGATCGAAGTGCGGAAGAATCATGGGAACTCATAGAAGATCTTGCTCTCTATGACAATGAAAGTTGGAATGATCCCCGTGATTTGAACAAAATGGTCAAGGCAATATCTTTGCCTTTGAACAATTCAAACACTCCCGACCGTAGGATCATGGAACTTGAAGACCAAGTCAAGTTTCTCATGAAATCCTATAAAGCTCCTAAACCTTCAAGCCAAGTGAACAAAATCACTTCTTCATGCGAATTTTGTAGTGGTCCCCACGACACTCGTGATTGCATGGAACTCCCCGAACAAGCTTTTGCGGATTACGTATCCTCGCATACCGACAAAGCGGGAGACAAGTGGTACACTTTCAAACCCGAGCCAAACCCTTATGATGATTCATACAACCCCTCTTGGAAAAATCACCCAAACTTTAGGTGGAAACAAAGCCAAAACGCACCCCAAAACAATTCTTCCACTCCACCAAGTCGCTACCAATCAAACGGTCCACCCCCTAACCGTACTTCCAACAACAATCTTCCCAAGAACTATGGTAGTACAAATAATTTTAAAGGATTGATGTCTAATTTTATGGCATCTCAAGAAGCTCGTTTAGCAAAGTTTGAAGCCGATTTCAAACAAAAACAAAGTGAGATGACAAATAAGATTGACACATTGTTGAAAGTTCTCAATGACCAAGAAATGGGAGCACTCCCTAGCAACACGGTCAAGAACCCGAAACTAAACGTTAATGCCATATCATCGGTTTCGTCTCCTAATTCTTGTCCACAATATTATTTGGTCAATGCCATGAGCACGTGTTTCAAGCAAACCCAAATTTTTCAAAAGGAGAGCTACGATGTTAAGAAGCATAGCTACGATAATGAGAATGAACCAACACCCCATTGGGTAGACATGAGTAGAAGACCATCTAGATATGGACCTTGGATCAATGGAGACTTCATAGGATCTCAACGCCCATTTTATTTAGAGGAGGAGTTCATAAACCGAACACATTTGGTGGAGCAACTCATAGTTAGGAATGAGGAACTAAACCCCTTTGAGGACCCCTTAGTCTTTAAGAAAATGATTGAATTCCTAGGAGTGATGCCTATCAACTTAGGGATGAACAAATGGAAAAGGGAAGGTGGTAAATGTAAATGGAATTGGGACAAGCCACCTAAGGAAGGTGACGGATCATGGCATATGAAGATGATTCTATATGATCCGGATGGAGAGAAGTTTGAGAAGTCATACCGAACTAAGAGAACCGATAGGAAACTACACGCTAAGTTCGACCCTAAGGATGTCCTCGATGAGGAACTCACTCATATAGGATAGAGCGTGACTTTGAGTCTAGCTACAAGACTCGTAAATAAAGAAAAGCGCTTCTGGGGAGGCAACCCAAGCTTTATTTTTTATTAATTGTTTGTTTGTTTGATTTTATTTGTTTCCATATACATGTTTTATTTTATTGTTTGTGGTTAATGTTTCAAAATAAATTGTGAAAATGCTTTATTTTGTTTTTAACTTCGTCTTAACTACATATAAAGGTATTTCGCAAAAGATAAGTGTAAGGAAAATCTAAATTTGTTTCTAAGAACGAGATTGAACATGAATCACAACGATATTAAACGAACATGCATATTAGTATTTGTTTGAGTCAAATGCTTGTATTAAGTCATAATGATATTTTGCAGGATTTCCAGGAATTAAGGCGTGAGTTTTTCCAGAAATTTTTTGGAAACTTAACATGAAATTTCTGCAGGTCACTTCTGATGGCGTCAGGGTTATAACTTGATGGCGTCAAGTGTAAAATTCTGGAAATTTTGCAAGTTTTTTTTTTCTGCCGGAATCTTAGAGTTTTTGTTAAATATTTAGTTTTATAAACTTCTGGAAATCTACAAATACTCATTCCACAAGTATTATATCTTAATTTGCTTTATAGGATTTTAGTATATATATAGAGTTTGCCGCTGATTTTACGCGAGGTTTGCCATGATTGTTTTCTCAGGTTTAACAGGTTATATTGGACAAGAAGATGATTTATATTTCTGGAGGGAAGCTTTCAACGTTCATTCTCTTGGAGGAGGATCTAACCATGTTATCGCATTATCCACACCGATCGAATCAGGGGAGTATTTGTTTCATTCGTTTACCTTCGTTAATGTTAATACAAATATCGCCTAAAAACGTTATTTATATTTTACGATCTTTGCTAAGTTTTGTTAACGACAAAGTGTAAACTTTAGTTTGTAATAAAACATGATTTTAGTTTTAGTCTTGCATAACTAGACTTTACTTGCTACATTTACATTTCACATTTAACATAACATTTTCATATTTCTAAATATAGAAAATGTAACATGTGCATTTATGGAAAGATTGAGTGTTTGACTTTCTATAAGACTTTTTACACATTATAGATGGTCTCTTACTCTATCTATTGTGTGTTGTCTTGAAGAAGCTTGATTTGAAATTGCTAGATATGGAAAGATTTCTTGAAAGCTTTGACTGTCAGACACTGGCGGAACCCTGGGGTTACAAGGGCGGAACCCTTGTTTGGGTTCCGCCGGATCCGCCAGTGGTCTGGTTTGTTTGGCTATAAATACCAAGTCACTTGCAAGAAATCTTTCATCACTTCTCATATATACTTTGCACATACATATTCATATCATTCATCTAACTCATTAACATTTCATTTGTGTGAAGTTCTCTTGTAGCAAAGAAGTTCATAAGTTCATATCAAAGTTACAAGTATTCAACACAACGTTGCAAGACTTGTTAGCTTAGCATTGTATAGACTTCGTGTAGTCTATACTTCATTTGATTGGGTATATTCAGTAGTGATCGGTTAGTATTTTAGGCCTTAAAATACATAGTGTTACGGGAGTGGTTGTACCCTTGTAAAAGAACTCGACATCTAGCTTTGTGTCGGTAATCTTGTGTAAGCGACGTGTAAGGTTTTCTCCGCCGGTGAAATGAGCTTGTTGACTAGTGAAAGAAATCTCGAGTTGGATACTCGAGGCGTGGAGTATGGCAAGGAAAAAGAGTCCTTGTAGCCGAACCACGATAAACTATCGTGTTGTAGTTTGATTGTTTCTTTCGTTACTCTTGCGTATTATATATTGTCTTGTAGTTTAGATCTTTGATTAAATGTAAAGTTTCACAAGATAATTAACATAAAAACGGGTAAACTATTCAACCCCCCTTATAGTTTTCCAGAATTGGCATCAAGAGCCACGTTGCTCAAGCTTTTAAAATATATTGTGTTTTAAAACTTGAAACGATCCATGGATTTTGAAAATTACAAAGAAGGGCAATCTATGCAAAGACCACCATTTTTGAAGCAAACGGTTTTATATATTGGAAAAACCGATTTGAAACTTACGTGAAATCTAAAGATATAGATCTATGGTATATAATAATTGATGGTGATAATATAGCCACTTTTAAGGATACTTCAAGTAGTAAAGATGAGGATAGCTCAATTACTAAACATAATGAAGATCAAAAGAAACTAATTGCCAAAAACAATGAAGCTAAAATGATGCTATACAATGCTTTACCAAAGAAAGAATATGAAAGAGTTTTTATATGCAAAACCGCTAAAGAAATTTGGCAATCTTTAATAGTAACTCATCAAGGAAACTCACAAGTAAAGGATAACAAAGTTGATCTTCTTATTCAACAATATGAACAATTTTATATTCCAGAAGATGAGATTATTGATTGTGCATTTGCTAGGTTTAACACTATTATTACTTCACTTAAAGCACTTGATGAATCTTTTTGTAGCAAGAATTTTGTCAGGAAATTCCTTAGAGCACTCCACCCGAAGTGGAGAGCCAAAGTGACGGCAATTGAAGAATCCAAAGATCTTTCAAGCATGTCACTTGATAAGCTAATTGGAAACCTCAAAGTTCATGAAATGGTTATGGAAAAAGATTCGAAAATAGTTAAAGGAAAGAAAGAGAAGGTCAAGTCCATCACTTTGAAGGCTAGAGTTCAATCAAGTGATGATGAATCTAGTTCAGATAGTGACGATGAAGAATATGCCATGGCCGTTAGAGACTTTAAGAAGTTCTTTCGAAGACGAGGGAAGTTTTTAAGACAACCTAAATATGAAAAGAAAGCCTTCCGAAAAGATCATGATGACAAGAAAGGAAAGGTTGAAGGAAAATGCTTTAGGTGTGGAGACACAAGTCATCTCATAGGAGAATGTCCAAAACCTCCCAAAAGTAAATCTCAAAAAGCTTTTGTAAGTGGTGCTTGGAGCGATAGTGAAGATGATGACGAGGAGCCAAAGAATGACGAAATTGCTCTCATGGCTCATGACTCAAATGAGGTACACTCCGACTCATCTTGCTCTTCTATTTATGATGATACCTTACAAAAGGAATACAATAAACTTTGTGAACTAAGCTTAAAAATCATAAACAAAAAAAAAATTTTGAAAACTAAAAAGAACTTTTTAGAAAATGAAGTTTATGAATTAAATGAAAAAGCTAAGAGATTAGAAAAGAGTAAAGGCACCATCACATTATGTACATCATGTGAAGAGTTTAAACTCGAAATTGAGAAACTTAAAATTACTCAAAATGATCTAATAAAACAAACCACAAATTTTAAAAGGTTCGATAAAGTATTTCTTGTGCGGATGAAATAATGAAACTTCAAAAGTCACCATTTGATAAAACATGACTAGGTTTCATGAAATTAGAAACTTCAAAGAGTCAAACGAAACAAGATGAGAAAGCACAAGAAACTAACAAAACTGCTACAGACTCCCACGGAACAGACGGAACCCAAAACAGGGTTCCTCCTGTTGAACCCAAAGGTTCCGTGGGGTCTGCAGCAGAAAAGATAGTTTCTACGTCGGATCGTACAAAGTTTGTTAAAGTCACAAATAAATCCAAAACTAGTACAAATGAAACAAAACTGAAACCAACTATTAAGGTTGGAGTAGGACTTGGTAGAAATGAATTTAGAACTAAAACCACTCAACCGAGACCTAAAACTCCTATTCCCAAATGCCCCTTTCCAAAGAGCAACTACAACATGCAACCAAACTACCAACAAGGTTGGAACCAAAACACATCTAGACATTACCAAACTCCGAATTACATGTCATGGAACCCATATCTTCTATTTCCATACATGAATCAAGTTAATGGCATGTTTAACCAAAATGGACCCATGAGATATTGTTTGAGTGTTTTGTATAAAATAGGTATGTTTCAAAGTAAATTTGGAACCGGATGAATGGATCAAAGATAGTGGTTGCTCAAGGCACATGACGGGGAACAAAATCCTCTTCTCGTCTTATAAAAAATGTGATGGAGGTAATGTCACGTTTGGTAGCAAGGGTAAAAGCAAAATCATCAGAAAAGGTACAATCTCTCATGACTCTCTCTCTATAGATGATGTAGCTCATGTTGATAACTTAGGATTTAATCTCCTTAGTATTAGTCAACATTTCCAGAATAAGTATAATGTCCTTTTTAGTGAAAATAGAAGTAAAATACTTAAAGATGGCATAGCTATAGCTAGAGGTGTTTGATGAGTGTGTAAATACTCATCATTTTTACCTAATCTGAGCTGCCAAAACATCCAAAAACACTCAAATATGCATCTAAATACTGGAATTATCCCAGAAGTGTGTTTTATATGTTTCAGATGCAAAATAATCAAAAACAAATGAAAAAATGAACAAAGTTTGCATAATTGGCAGTTTCAGTCCCTCAACTTTCAAAAGTTGTCAAAACTAGTCCTTGGTTATTCTAAAAACATGAAAAAGTCACTAAAGGTCCTTTTTGAATCACAAATTACATATTTAGTCCTTTGGTGCAAAGTTTCACAAAATTACAAGTTTAGTCCCTCAACTTTGCAAAATTGACAAAAATGGTCCCTGGGATATTAAAAACTTTGAGAAAATGAATTTTGGTCCTTGTAATACTCTTCTATGACAAAAAATGGTTCTTGGATGGAAAGATTGGTGAAAGTACATGTTTGGTCCCTGAAGTTTGCAAGATTGGCAGAAAATACCCTTGGAATTGAAAAAATGCAAAAATGATCCTTGGGTTATTCATACTTGGCAAGTTTCATCCTTTTGAGAACTATGGGAAAGTCACAAGTTCAGCCCCTCAACAATCATAAAATTACAAAATTGGTCCTTGTGCGAGTTACTATACCAAACCGGACCCTTAATATTACAAACACCCCAAAATAAAAACCAATCCAATCCAAACACAAAAAAACCAGCCCACCCACTTTTACCCTTGGCCCAAGACACAAAAGCCCAATCCCTTTTTAATATTACCCTGGACGTTGACCCGTTTGACCCCTTCTTCTTCCTCAAGCTGCTCTCCACATCACCACCATCCACCATACTACTCCACCTCCACTTGCCTCTACTCACCACCTAAAACCCCCACCTGTCACCTTCTAAACCAAACCCATTCCCTTGGTTTTGCACCAGGGGAGGACAGGTATCACACCTACAACCTCTGCCTCACCTACGCCTGCTATCTTGCACCACCACCACCCCTAAGCTCAACTTACACACCAAATTGTCCCCTCAATCATTACAAACACCCCAATTGCATTTAATGCTCAGAAATCGGCTACAAGCAACCTCTTCCACTTTTGGCGCCAAAAGTGGATTTAAATGGCTGTGATCAATTGATGGGATCCAAGGGCTCAGAATTGGTGGGATTTGATCATAAGGACACGTGGAACAAGTTGGGATGCTATAAAAGGAACGAGAAGCAAAGATTGAAGAGTTAGTTTTTATTTTAGTTATAGTTTATGTCGTTTAAATTGTAACTTAGTATTTTAGTGCAATTTCAAGGTTTAAAACATTGTATTAGTGATTCAGTGTGGTATTAAGTTTAATTCAAGCTTCAGTTTGATATTCTTGTCCATTTACAGCTTTCACACTTTCCAAATAACTCAAAAATTTCATATTCACTCCATGGTTGTCAATGGTTGTTATTAGACTTATAACATCATATAAGTTCTATTATCAATTGAGATGAGGTCTTAGTATCATAAAATCAAAGCTATTATTACAAACAGAAAAATATAAGGAAATAAGAAAACAATAAAAAGAAAATAAAAAATCAAGTATGAAGAAGATCACAGCTGGAGCAGGGTTTATACAGGATTGTCTTGGGTTGTAGTACCTCAAGGGAGGGTATAAAAAGGTTCCTTGGTCCATGGTTCTGTGTTGTTGGCTGAAATCAACTTGTAAGCCTCACTTTCAATTTTTGCCTTTTACTATATAAGTACTAATTAGTTATTTATCTTTGGATCTTAATATTTATTTAGTGATCCTTAGTCATTATATGTCCTTATATTTAAGTTTTAGGTTTTATATATTGCTTTCTCTTTAAAAATAATCAAAACAGTTTAATAAGGTGTGTTTGGTTCTGCTGTATCACCTGTTATACTAGGTGTTTTGTTTATTGCTCTCTGTTGCTACATGCTTCATTAGGCCATATTAGCTCAGTGTACTTATAAAAACTAGATCTTGTTTGATAAAAAGTCAAAACTCCTTTTGATTTGGTCTCATTTGTTGTCTGTCAAAGGATTTGAGTCTAAATCTCATCAAATTACTTCACAAGTGAATATTTTAGCTTAATTTAACTCCATTACAGCTTAATATAACATAATAAGTACTTAGGAGTCATTAGAATCTCACAAAAGTCAACATAAGTTTAAAAGTTAAAAAGTCAAAATTGCTCCTTAGGCAGAAAATCCAAAATTTGGAGGATTTGTTTAGAATTTTGTTTTAGGATATATGGCTTGTGCTTTTCAGGGAATGTAGTCTACCACCTCAACTTCAAAGTCCCATTGCCATTTTATTTTTGCATTTTTTCTGTGGGCCCCACAGGTGCCAAAACACAGCTACAGGGCAAGCTGTTCCCTTGTGCAGCAGCAGCTCTCCATCATCTGTCCCACTTTGGTGGGCCCCACAGGCCACCTCAGTGGGCCCCACACTCCCCCTGGTTCTTTGAAATCACAAGCTTACCACCTCTCTGTTAGAACCAAGCTTTTGAGCTTAAGATCCCTGGGACCCACCTAGAATCACCCATGAACTCTGTCCCATTTATGTGTTGAAACCAAGTTACTAAGTGCTTATTGGCTTATCTGTGGTACCCTTTTGTTGTTTTTAGCTCATACCAGTCCATTTTACTTATTTGAACAATTTTCCACCTCTGTGGACCCCACATAGGTTCATTTCCTTCATAAGTCAACAAAAGTCAACTATATAAGCTTATTGTGTCCATTTTGCTTATTTTTAAGCTTGGAAAAAGTTGTCTTCACAAAAGTTTCATGTTTTTAGGTATAAAATAGATTTCTAAAAGAAAAACCAGAAAAATCCAATTTAAAATTAAGTGATAGTTTCTTTTTAATATTAATTATCTTTCTAATTTTCCTTTTTAGCTTTTTATTAAGTAACTTGCATTTTTATATTTTGCTTAATTTTCTTTTATGTTAAAGTATTTTCAGTAATTTTCCAAATTTTTATCTTGTCATTTAGTACTTATTAGATTTAATATTAGTTTTATTAATAATTAATTAATATTTAAGTATTAAATAGCATAATTAGTTTTTATTAAGCACTACCTAGTTTTTATATTTTTTCTAGCTTTTATATGTTATAAAATAATTTTAGGAATTTTTCTAGAATTTTAACTGTTCATATTTTAGTTTTTATAATTTAATTAGTTTGATTAGTTATTAATTAATATTTAGAATAATAATTAGTAAAATAGTTTAAAAATAATTTTTATAAACTTTTTATAATTTTTTAGGATTCCTGTGATGGTTAATTAGATTTATAAATTTTCCTATAATTTTCTAAGTCATTTAGGCATTATTAGTAATTAAAAAGTAGATTTCAAATAGTTTTATTAATTATTAAATAGTTTAAATTAGTTTTTAATTAATAATAAATAATCAAATAATCAAAAAATAATTTTCTTTTTAATTTCATTTTCTGTTAATTTTAAGTTTGTAAAATTTTCATTTTCACCCCCTGTAGTTTATTTTTCCTTAAAACTCACATTTTTCTTAGCACGCAATCGTGTCTGATTTTTTATTTTATTTACGTTTATACACATATGTTTCCTGTAATTGTTAATATTGTTATTCCTAATCATTCCAGTAGTGTAAAATAAATCCCAATCATTATTATGATCATTTCCCATTCAAATTCACCCGATCACAAACCCGTTTTTATACCATCACACCTCGTTGGGACTTAACGACCCGGGGAAACACTATATTCCACGGAGAATTGGTCTAAGCTGTTTTTTTTGACTTGTTGACCATTTACCTTGGTCAATAATATCTGACTGTTACAGACCAATCAGTGTTCTTAAGAACAACGTGTATGTCATGAAGAGGGATCAAACACCTGGAGACAAACTTTGTCTCACCTCATTAGACGAATCTTCAACTTTATGGCATAGACGCTTAGGACACGCTAATATGAGACTTATTCAAAATCTCTCCTCTAAAGACCTTGTTCGAAACCTACCCAAGTTGAAATACGACTAACACTTTTGTGATGCTTGCAAAGTTGGTAAACAAGTTCATAGTAGCCATAAGGCTAAAAATGTAGTGTCTACATCTAGGTGTCTAGAACTTTTACATATGGATTTGTTTGGTCCATCCGCTATACAAAGTTATGGAGGTAACTTCTACACTTTGTTTATAGTAGATGATTACTCAAGGTGTACTTGGACAAAATTTTTGAAACGTAAAAATGAAGCTTTAGACAAATTTGAAATTCTAAGTAAGAAAATTCAAAATCAACTAGGAACATGCATTATGTCTATTAGAACGGACCATGGTCGTGAGTTTGACAATGAAATACAATTTGGAAACTTTTGTGATAAAAATGGTATAACACATAACTTCTCGGCACCACGCACTCCTCAATCTAACGGTGTAGTAGAACGTAAAAACCGGACTTTGCGAGAGATGAGTAGAACAATACTTAATGAACAAAACATTCCTCAAAATTTTTAGTGTAACGCCGTTGACACGGCAACCTACATTTTAAATCGTGTCTTAATTAGACCATTTTTGAACAAAACTCCATATGAACTATATAAAGGTAAAAAGCATACATTAGGATATTTTAGAGTGTTTGGGAGTAAATACTTTATTCTTAACACCAAGGATTATCTCACCAAATTCGACCCAAAGTCTTATGAAGGTGTGTTTCTTGGATATTCACAAAGTAGTAAAGCTTACATTGTCCTAAATAAATAAACCTTAAGAGCCGAGGAATCACTAAACGTAACATTTGACGAAAGTCCACCTCCCTCTAAGACATCACCTTTGGTAGATGATGACTTAGTTGAAGATCAAGCAATGGAAAATCAAGAAATTGAAAATGATAACAAGGAAGATGAACTATTAAATAAAGAAATTGTCAATGTCAAAGAATCCAAAAGTCATCCATTAGATAGTGTCATAGGAAATATTAATGAAAGAACAATAAGATCAAAAGTCCAAAATGAAAGTAACTTCTTTTGTTTCGTGTCAACTCTTGAACCGAAAAATATAAATGAAGCCATAAAAGATGAATCATGGGTAATAGCTATGCAAGAAGAATTAAATCAATTTATTAGAAATGATTTTTGGACATTAGTTCCTCAGCCGAAAAGTCAAACAATAATTGGAACAAAATGGGTTTTTCATAATAAAATGGATGAAAACGGTGTGGTGTCTAGAAACAAAGCTAGGCTAGTAGCACAAGGATATAATCAACAAGAAGGCATTGACTTCAATGAAACCTTTGCTCCGGTTGCTAGGCTTAAGTCAATTAGGATTCTACTTGCATATGCGTGCGCACACAATTTTAAACTCTTTCAAATGGACGTCAAAAGTGCATTCCTAAATGGATTTATTAATGAAGAAGTGTATGTTGCTCAACCACCGGGCTTCACCAATTTTGAAAAACCTAATCATGTTTACAAATTTAAAAAGGCTTTATACGGACTTAAGCAAGCTCCAAAAGCATGGTATGATCGACTTAAAAACTTCCTAGTTGACCATAGGTATACCATGAGCTTAGTTGATAATATTCTCTTCACTAAGAAGAAAGATTCACATATTATCATAGTCTAAATCTATGTTGATGACATTATATTCGGATCAACTTGTCCAGAATTACGTGATGATTTCTCAAAAATCATGCATGACGAGTTTGAAATGAGTATGATGGGAGAACTCAACTTTTTTCTAGGAGTACAAATCAAACAACTAGAAGATGGTATCTTCTTTAACCAATCCAAATATATTAAGGACATGCTTATGAAATTTGGCTTAGAAGACTCAAAACCAATCAAAACGCCTATGTCCACGGAAACTAAACTAACCAAGGATGAGGAAAGTGAATCCGTAGATAGCACTAAATATAGAGATATGATTGGAAGTCTACTTTACTTAACGGCTAGTAGACCCAAAATTATGTTTAGTGTTTGTCTATGTGTTCATTTTCTAGAAGATCCTAAAACAATTCATCTTGAAGCCGTAAAAAGGATTTTTAGATATATTAAGGGTACTACACGTTTAGGATTATGGTATCCCAAAGGAACGGGAGTAGACACCATAGTGTATGCCGACTCGGACCATGCCGGTGACTATGTTGATAGAAAAAGTACAAGTGGTATTTGTAATTTTGTTGGACATTGTCTCACCTCATGGTTCTCTAAGAAGCAAACGGCTCTCTCTATTTCAACAACGGAAGCCGAATACGTATCGGCCGGAAAAGCATGGCAGCAAACTCTTTGTATGAAGCAAGCTCTTGTCGACTATGGAATTCAACTCAACAACATCTCCATTCTTTGTGACAACAAAGGAGCCATAGATCTTAGAAAAAATACAGTTCAACATGCTTGTACCAAACATATTGAAATCCGTCATCATTTCCTTCGTGATAATGTTCAAAAAGGGAACATCTCAATTGAGAAAGTTTCTTCCGAAGACAACATTGCTGACATTCTCACAAAACCTCTTAAACGAGAACAATTTAACCTTTTTAGACTTGGCTTAGGACTCATGGAACCTACATTCTAGATATGTACATTAGAATAAAATCACAAAAATCAAAACAAATCAAAACAATTTTTCTTCTCTGCTGATGCGGCGGAACCCTGCCACATAAAGGGCGGAACCCAATATTTGGTTCCACCGTATCCGCCGACCTACAGAATTGTTTTTATCTTTATATTAAACCAAACACCCATTATCTCATACCACAACTCCCAAGCTGATACTAGTCACTTCATCACTTATCCACACCAACAAAATTTTGAGTCTTCCTTCATACACATTGCTCTCTAATCATCATTGTAAGTATTCTAAACATAATCATACTTCTGATCTGTGTCTAGGAATTCTAATTTTGCACAAAAACAAAAACTTGGGGTTATGCATTAGCTTGAGAAATTCATGTAGAAAATTAGATGTTAAACAAAACTAATCATGTTTCCCATAGTTAGGAATTGCATCTTTATAAGTCATTAACATGTTTGCTAAAACATCCCATGTCAAATGGTTGCAAAAATTTCTCACAAATAGGACAAATATTTTTTTCGTCTCACATTGTGAATACAAAATAAAAATGTTATGTTTTAAACATCACTTGCAAAATGTCTCTTGAATGCTAAAGGGAATATATAACCAATATGTATTTTCGGGTACATTCAAACGAAGCTACATTGAATTAGGAGCATTTGGGTTATATTTTGTTTTATAACAAAACTTGCATTATAAAACGTTTTAAGCATCAAAATGAGTCAAGATAACCGCACCTCCACATTGTTTTCATATAGGCACACACTAGAACATCCACATTACAATAGTTGCTAGCTTAGACTAAAATGTAAAATTTTATTTTTCTAGGAATCATCATGCATCCTGTGACTCATTACAACCACAAGGACACCGTTAAGTACCTACCCAAACATCACAAAACCAAAGGTCTTACCGAAACTCAAATCAACATTTTCAAAGCCTTAGAAAAACGTTATTGTGAAATAGTAGAGGGGGTGAATACGTTTCTGTTTAAAAATCTTTAAACTTGTTGTATCAAATATAGTATAAACCATTGAGTCAAGTTTCGCCATTATTAGTCCGGTTTATATTTCTTTTCTAAAAACATCCTTAATACAAATTACCACTCAAGCTTTTTGTAATATGAATAATACCAATTATAGTCTTATGACTAATATAAAGCATATGGCATACTAAGTTGTCACACAAGCATAAACTTCAAATCATAACACAAACAATAATATAGTGCAAGTGTAAAAGTAAAGAAAGTGCAAACCGAACATGAGGATTTATAGTGGTTCGGTCACGGATCTCCTCTCCGCCCTACTCCACTCCCCGAGTACCCAACTAGAGAGTTACTTCACTAGATCAACAAGCTCCCTTCTTGGCGGAGAAAACCTTACAATCGTCGCTTACACTTTTTTTGGTACAAAGCTACATACCGAGTTCTTTTACAAGGTACAACCACTCCTATCATCGCCTATACAATATTTTCGACACAAAGCTAGATGTCGAGTTCTTTTCCAAGGGTACAACCACTCCCGCTAGTTCTTTTACAAAGGTACAACAACTCCCGCTATGTTTTGTGGCCCAACATAGAAACCTTGTATTTTATGGCACAAACACATAAACCATCTAACCTATACTAATGAGTACAATGATGATCCAAGACATAAATGTCTAATGGATATGAATGACTAATCTAAAAGAACTTCCATTAATAGAAAGCCTTCAATGAATGAGGATCACAAGTTCTTCAATCTTGTTGTGATGGATCTTCATACATGTTTGCATGTGGTGGATGATGATGGCAAGATCTCCAAGCTTCTTTGGTGGATCAAGATGTATGATATGCTTACAACAAAGATATCTTCCAAATCTTCTAAAGTCAACTTATGAGATTCTCATTCTAGAAGAAACTATTTATGAGGTAATAAAAGAGTGTTTTCCATATTGTGAAAAATAAATTTAGACAAATGTATATACTAACTTAAAAAGGTAAGTTACTTGTATATGGAAAATATATTAGCTAGCTATATAATATTTAGCAAGTTACTAAAAATGTTTTATGTACTTATGTTGTTATAAGACACATTTTATAGATTGTAAACTTACTAATATTATCTAGACACCTAATGTGGCACTTATTCTATTTTATACATAAAGTGAACTTTGACACCTAAAATACTTAAAGACTCTAAAAGTATTTTAAACATTCTAAATGGTTGGTCAAGGACTTTGATCATAATGCCACATAACAAACATGTACGAACCTGTGTTGTAGCATACGAGGACTCGAGACATTGAGAGGTGTTGAATGTATGTTGATACAAAATAAGATTACAAGTAACTTGTACATTGTACGTTATGTATCAAGTTATATGTTTGTCATCAATCAAAACAAACGAGACTGCGTAGATTAAATATCGTAATATTTGCACTAACAATCTCCCCCTTTTTGATGATGACAAAATATGTAAACGTTATAGATAGTAAATTGTAAAAAGTTACTTGTGTCCGTATTACTTACTTGTATCCGTAAAACCTTCTACATTTCCATCTCCGTTTACACTCTTCTCCCCCTTTTGTCGAAACAAAAAGGGTGTGCCCTTGGAGTTAACTTCATTTCTCCCCAAAATGGCGAGCTTGCATCATCCCTAGTGAAGTTTAGTCTTCAACTCCAATTTCATAATGTTGTTGCGTCCATGGATCAAATTAAGTTCCTTAACCTACATCAAGGTTAGTGATGTGCAACATAGAATTTATACGAAAAATGCATGATGAATGAAATGAATGTTGGACTATGTTGACTTATCTCCTTCTTTTTGTCGAAACATATAAGTGTGTCAAAGAATGAGAATAAATAAGAATGCGTGCATGCTTCCCCTATATTGTAGCTCCCCCTTGATCAATACTCCCCGTTGCTAGGGTTCCAACGTATAAGATACAAGAAATAAGAAAGCTACACAAGAATAAAGGTTAGTTCATGATTATCTCCCCTTTGATCAATACTCCCCGTTGCTAGGGTACCAACGTATATGATGCAAGGATGAAGAATCCTACAAAATAAAGGTTAATGTAAGACAATGATTGTCCTATAATTAGTATATGATATGTAACAATGCGTGTGTATGATGCATTCTAAAAATGCTTGACGGAAGCTCCCCTTGCTTTAGGGCGTCAATATGAACCTACAAAACAAATATTAGTATACTAGAAGCTTTGTTAGTAGACACGTATGTCATATACAACCAAGTGTATAGACGATGCAATAAGAGTGCTTGATGAAGATTCCTCCTTGTTCGAAGGTACCAAGAAGCATCTAAAATAAGAAAATAATTGATGCAAACAACATCCCTAGATGAGTATGCTATATACGAAGAAGTATATATGATGAACCAACAATGAAAAGATTAGTGCAATATATTTCATCTTAAAGAAAAAATAAGAAAACTAAGGTGTATTCTTCTAATAAGAAATACAATAAAAGAAAAATGTGAATATAATATGATAAAATCCTACAAGATAGTGCCTCGAAGGAAGATATGAAGTGAGGTTGGAATATTGAGAGTTAGAGTGAGTGGTGCTAGTGTTGGTGTTGGTTTACTAGAAGGATTCATGTGATGATAACTCGATAGATGAAGGGTTGATAAAAGTAAGTTTTCGCTAATTCATGGTTGTGATGATTAGTGAAAGTGATGATGGAAGGTGGTGGTGATAACGTAGACAACTATTTAAAGAATTAGACATTCGTATGTATAGCAAATGCTATAACGAATATAAAGATTGAACATATGGACTTATGCAATCTAAAATTCACAACTTAAAGGGATAAAGGAATACGACTTACATAAAGTTAAGAGAAAAGGAAAATGTGAATGGACATTGATATTTAATGACGACTACGGGTTATGATTTGATCGATTAGGATTGATGTTAATGAAAACGAAACACGTTTAGAAATGATGACCTATATCAAAAGAAAATGGATGAAAGAGTACTAACATTGTTTAGTTCTACATGACCTTTAATGACATTATCATCTACCAAAGATGATGTATCATGCCATAATGTATGCTTGAATGGATTCAAAAAGAAGTGAAGACAATAAGCACCAAGGAACAAACATTTCATAAGAAATGAATAAAGAATACTAAGAACCTATATGAGGATGAGAATGACATTACGAGATGGGAGAGTGTTGGTTAAACCGATGTGTTGAGAAAGTGTTGGGAATGACGGTTTTTATTAATATATCGTTTGCACTGACAATGACGTGCATGATATGTGTTGAGTACGAAAGGATGAGATCCTATCATGGTGTTCTAGAAAATGAAGTTGTGAAGTCCTAGTTTAAGAAAGATCCTAGACTCCATTAGTTGTTGGTTGTGGAGATGAAGAACTTTGTCAAACACATGATGAGATATTGGTACAAGCTAGTGATGTTAGGTTAAAAAGGCTTGAAACACGCGTGGTTTTGTGAACCGGTTTTAACTAAATGGTGTGTACCTATGTGTTAGTATTTTAGGGTGCAAGAAACATGAGTAGATGTTCTTTAAATACGTTTTGACAAAATACAAATATGTGAATGAATTTCTCTCCACCTTAATCAGTGGACATCCAACATATTGTATAATGCATCGTATAAAGAATGATGATGAAGTGTTTAGGAGGTTGTATTGTTAAGGCTAAATAGTGATGGAAGTGATTTTTGGAAAGCGGAAGCAATAATGCGAATTGGAAAGAGGTTGATTGAAAGATATCCAAACATAAATTTCAAATCTCTAAGACTCAATCCTATTAGCTATGAGCTTAGTAATGTTTTTGCGGATGTTGGTTAGCATACAAAGAACTTTATCCTTGAAGTCATGTAGCTCTTCTTTATCATTGCGAGATAATCACATGACAAGGCATGTGGTTTTCTCAAAGGAGGTGGAAAGGATTAGAGTATTGTTATCCTCAATCCTTATAAAACTAGAACAAAAGCTAGAACAAAATATTCATGTAAACAGTGTTTAAAAGATAACATTTTGGAGCATGCATCATTAAAACATCCTACGTATATATTTAATGAGTGTCAACAAAAGACAAGAACATTAAAACATAGATACAAAAGAATCATGTATCAAAATTGCATATCATAAGTTAACAAGTAACATGTTAATCTTGCAAAGTATCATACAAATCATGCTAACATTTAGTTGCATGAAACATATAGGCATGCAGACAAAACCTTTCCAAGGTTTACATATTAATCAATCAAATAGTTATTGTGTCAAGATACCCAATTATATCAAACAAGTAACATTTAATCGACACATATATGTGTAATGCAAGTGATTCTTAATAAACTAAAGAGAAACTCAAATCTACTTCTTGTTTGAATAATATTTCTAAGACAAGATGATTAATACATTATTTAATGAGACTCAACTATATTTAATAAAACTAAGGTGATGAAGATGTCATGTATTATATGGAAATTTAACAAATATGTATCAACAAATTTTAATCTATGTAGTTAATTCGTATGATAAAACGACTTCAAAATGTTTATCATACCAAAAGTACATTGACAAATTATAAGTGCACATGTAGTGAACAAATAGTGTGACAAAGAAACAAGATGAAGAATTTATGCAACCCATGTTTAAATGATAACATTTTAGAGCATGTATTATATAGACCATCCTAAGCATGGATCTAATGAATGACCGAAAAAGACACAACCATTAAAATATATAATTATCATATAAAGACATCATGTCTCAAAATGACATACCATGAGTTAACAAGTAACACGTTAATCATACAAAACATCATATACATAAAGGATGAAAATATCATATAAATCATGTTAATATATAGTAACACGAAACATATAAGCATGCAGGCATCATAAATAAATAACCAAGGTTTACACATGAATCAATTAGATAGTTATCATGGTTATGTTAAGATGTCCAATCATATCAAACAAATAAAATGTAAATGACACATGTATGTGTAATGCAAGAGATTTTAATCTTTGTGTTTGGAATCTATGGTTGAATGATCTAAAAGGTGACATCTTTAAGCATGTGTTACGCAAGTGATTTGGTCATCCAAGACCATGAGATGAGTTTTTGGGTGATAATGGAATATGATAAAAACGTTCTCAAGAAAGCTCTTTGGAACAGGAATCTAAGTGAAGTCACCAACTTTAATAGATCTTGTGTATGCTCTAGAGATAGGGTTTGAGCTAGGTTATGAGCAAGGTTTGGTTATAATGAACACTTAAAAGGAAATAGACACATATAGTGTCTTTCAATAAGTAGAATTATTACGTGGAATAAAGTCATCATGCTTATGAAAACAAGAATGACAAGATGATGAGAAAGCTCTAGTTCATAGAACTTGCAGATGTTTATTTAAGATCATTAACCCGATGAGGTGTAATGAAATCTCATGTAACACAACTGTTCATGTTTCAAGGAGAGAATGATGCATAAGATATACAATATCCTTTTAACAGTATGAAAACTTAACGCATAATTTCTTAGGCATAATGTCTTCCAAAACATCATGTTTTCCTAAATGAAGATGTTGGGAATAAAATGCACAAAGTAAAGAGTCTGCCAGAAGAACCTGCTAGTGATAGTTAAGCCTGCCTCTTCAGTTCTGCTGATGATGAAGATATACTAACAGTACCTTCTGGGTAAGAAGGTACTGCTAGTTAAAGAAGGTCCTGCCAGTTTTCACGACAAGTTGCTATATTTTAATTAGAGATATTTACTTGTATTATTAGTCTTTGTACAAAGTTATACGTTAAGTAGAAGTAGTACAGAAGTCTCATAGATATAATGGAGTGTTTTACCTTGAAAGGTGTAATATTAGGATAAGATAAACCTCTAGTATATTATATTAAACAACTTGACCACTTGTAATAAGGGCTCCTTATACTATAAAAGGAACCCTTAAGACACCTTCTTAGATAACAACTTGTATATCTTTTCATACAGCTTTCATAGCTTTCCCATGCATAACTTCTATCTTTAACCTTTTCACGTATCAAAGATTCAAGGTTACACTTGTAATCCTGGTGATAGTTTAGATCACCCGTATTATTTCATCAATAATATTGAATCGTTTTGTGTTATTCTTGTTGTGCTCATTCTCTTTTACTTATTCACCACCTTTGTTCCTTTAGTGTGTTTTAGTAAATTCTGCGTGCTAACTCACATTCATTCATAAATATCCTAAACACATTACTGAGATTAACATCTCAAGTGTTTGCACAATTCATACAGAATCCTTCCACAAGTGGTATCAGAGCAAGGCTGATATTTACGACATAAAAGAACAAAGCAAAAATGGATGTTGAGCACATTCAAACCAATGTGGCTGCTAAACTTCCATTACTCAAACAGAATGAGTTTGAAATGTGGAGACTGAGGGTTGAACAATACTTCCAAGTGCAAGACTATGCACTCTGGGAGATCATTGAAGAAGGAAACACATTTAAGCCAGCAACCACCACCTCCACAGTAAATGATGCACTTGTCACAACTGTGCAAGTAAACCCAATAACCGCTGAAGAAAGAATTCAAAAGAGAAATGATCTTAAAGCCAGGAGTATGCTTCTCATGTCTATTCCAAATGACAAGCTTCTAGTCTTTAACAAATACAAGTGTGCTAAAACCCTTTTTCAAGCTATTGTGGCTAGATTTGGTGGTAATGACGCCACCAAGAAAACCCAGAAAACACTTTTAAAACAACAGTTTGAAAACTTTTCAGCCACACCAAATGAGTCTTTGGACAGCATGTTCAATAGACTACAAAAGCTTTCTAGTCAGTTAGCCATTCATGAAGTGATAATATCTCAAGAAGACTTAAACTCCAAATTCCTTAGAAGTCTACCCTCTGAATGGGCCATGCATGTCATTGTCTGGAAAAACAAACCAGATATTGATTCCATGAGTCTCAATGATCTTTACAGCAACTTCAAGATAGTAGAGCATGAACTAAAGAAGTATACTAGTTCAAGCTCAGGAAATATGGCATTTATGTCATCTCATGGTACTACCAAGAAAGTTGTTGAAGATGGTGGAGAAGAAGGTACTGCCAACACAAATTTTGGTACTGCCAGTACTTCCAGCAGTACCAAAACCATTTTAGATGAAACAATTGGTTGTGCTTTCCTAACATCACAACACAATGGTTCCACATTGACCTTTGAAGATCTTCAAGAGATCAGTGATGATGATCTTGAAGAAATGGACATAAAATGGCAGCTTTCACTTCTTAGCATGAGGGCTAAGAAATATTTGATGAGGACTGGAAAGAAGATTGTCATCAATAGCAATGAACCTGCTGGGTATGACAAGTCTAAAGTGGAGTGCTACAACTGCCACATGAAGGGTCACTACTCAAGAGAATGTAGAAGACCAAAGAAGCAGGGTGATAAGGGAAGAGGTTTTGAGAACAAAAACAGGGGAAACAATGAGAACAAGAGCAAGGACGTGGACATCACTGAAACAAAAGCTATGGTAGCCATTGATGGGCTGGGTTTTGATTGGAGCTTTATGGGTGAAGAAGAGTCATCCTCAAATGAAATGGCTTTAATGGCTCTCTCCAATCCTGAGGTACAAATTACTAAATGTTCTGCTACTTGTGAAGTTTTTAAAGAACTAGAAATCTTAAGAAAACTTTATGATGAACTGAAAGAAGAACAAAGAAAAACTCATCAAGACCTAGTTAATCATAAGTGTGGTATGTCCAAACTTGAGAAACAGATAATTCACTTTAGAGAAAATGAACTCACCTTTTCTGACACAAAAGCTATTATTAATAGAGACATATTTCTTAAAGATGCTGGAATAAACCTGTTAAGAACTGAGCTTGCTAAAGTGAAACAAGCAAAAGATAATATTCAACTAACTGTTACAACATTAGAAAATGCTTCTGCTTGTACTAATAGTATAGTTGAGAACCAAATGAACAAGAAAATCAAATCTGGGATTGGATACAACACATGTCCTCCTCCTTACAGAGGAATTCCTTGTCCCCCAGGTTTAGATCTTGCTGAATCAGGTTTACATGAGCTCACAAATAAACCACTAGAAAAAGTAAAACCTGTAGAAAATAGTGAACCTTTTGAGAGTACAAGTAATACTTCTCTCTCCAAAGAAAAGGTGCTCACTGAAAAGAGCTCAGATGTTACAACTATTGAAGGTTGTACATCTGATGAGAATAGAAAAGAGACTGTTTCTAAGAAAGGAAACAAGGTAGGACCAATCAGTCCTAAAAGTGTAGAAAGTATCACAAAGACTAAAGTTGTTCTAAAAACTGTTGAATGTTGTGCTAAATGTAATAGCAAACCTAGAGGTAGTCAGAGAACTTGGAACAATCTTAAGTCACATCAACTTGGTGATAACTTTGTTTTGTACAATAAGGCATGCTATTACTGTGGTAGTTTTAATCATACTCATGCTTATTGTAACAATTGGGTTTCTGGGAGTACATTAAGGTCTAAAACAAGTAAAACAAACCCCAGAAAAGGTTCTGTGAAATCTAACACACCAAAAGTCAATCATACTGTTAGAACAAATGAGCCTGTTTACCCAAAGTTCACTACTAAGGGTGCAAGTAATACTTTCAAACATACACCAAAAGTTGTGAAAAGTCATATTGAAAGGAATTTTTTGGATAAAACACAAGACTGGAAACCAAAACCAAAAGGTTCTGCTAGACCAAATGGTACTGCCAAATTTGGTACTGTCAGACCAAAAACCACAAAATGTGTCAAAAATGAAAATGCTGTTAAGTCCTCAGCATGTTGGATTTGGAGACCACTCCAACCAAATGGTGCATCAACAGTCCTAAAAAGGTTTGATTACATTGATGCACGAGGCAAACCCAAGTCAGTTATGGCTTGGGTACCCCAAAGAAACTAATATGTGTATACATGTGCAGGAACATTCAAATGATATTGCAGATCAAGGATATGTAGATAGTGGATGTTCAAGGCACATGACAGGCAACATGTCTTACCTCACAGACTTCAAATCATTTGATGGAGGATATGTTACCTTTGGGGGAGGAATCAAAGGAAAGATTACTGGTAAAGGTACAATTAAAACCAGTAAATTAGATTTTGAAAATGTGTATTTTGTGAAAGAACTACAGTTTAATCTCTTAAGTGTCTCACAAATGTGTGACACAAAGAACAAAGTTCTTTTTACTGACACTGAATGCATTGTGCTTTCTCCTGATTTTAAAATCCCTGATGAAAGTCAAATTCTTCTTAAAATCCCTAGAAAGAACAATATGTACATTGTTGATTTAAAGAACATTGTTCCTAAAGAGAGCTTAACCTGTCTAGTAGCAAAAGCCTCATTGGATGAATATATGCTTTGGCATAGAAGACTTGGTCATGTAAACTTTAAAACAATCAATACAATTGCAAAATATGATATGGTTAGAGGTTTACCCAAAAAGATTTTTCAAAATGACCAAACCTGTGTTGATGGTCTAAAAGGCAAACAACATAGAGCTTCTTGTAAGCCCAAGACCCATAACTCAATTTCTCAAGCTTTATACATTCTTCATATGGACCTCTTTGGTCCTACTTCTGTGAATAGCTTAAATGGTAAAAGATATTGTCTTGTAGTTACTGATGATTACAGCAGATTCTCTTGGGTTTTCTTTTTAAGAACTAAGGATGAAACAAGTGAGATCCTTAAGTCCTACATTACAGGGATAGAAAACCAAATTGATAAGAAAGTAAAAGTAATTAGATGTGACAATGGGACAGAATTCAAGAATAGAGTTATGGATGAATTTTGCAAAGAAAAAGGAATAAAAAGAGAATATAGTGTAGCTAGAACCCCACAGCAAAATGGAGTAGCAGAAAGGAAAAATAGAACACTTATTGAGGCTGCTAGAACAATGCTAGTAGATTCTAAGTTGCCTATTTCATTTTGGGCTGAAGCAGTAGGTACTGCTTGTTATGTACAGAATAGGGTTCTTGTGATTAAACCTCATAGAAAGACTCCTTATGAACTTTTGTTTGGTAGAACACCATCTCTAAGTTTTATGAGACCTTTTGGATGTCATGTCACTATTCTCAATACCAAAGATCATCTAGGAAAGTTTGAAGGAAAAGCTGATGAAGGCTACATGATAGGGTATTCTTTGCAAAGTAAGGCCTATAGGGTGTATAATAAATGCACTAGGCTAGTGGAAGAAAACCTGCACATAGAGTTCCAAGAGAAACTACCAAATGTTGCAGGCACTAGACCAGATTGGTGTTTTGACATTGATAAACTTTCAGAATCTATGAATTATGTGCCTGTCACAGGTACAAATACTAATGATAATGCAGGTTTTGAAGACAATGATGAAGCATCTGAGGATCAAGATTACATCTTGATGCCAATTTGGACAGGATTGGATTCATCTTCAAGTCATGGAGGGCCTTCAAATACTACAAATGAAGGTGTTGAAGATGATCATGGAACTCAAGATCAAGGGAATCAAGAAAATTCTGAAAATGGAAATGGTACTGTCAATTCACAAGATGGTACTGCCAGTTCAACAGATGGTACTGCCAGTTCACAAATTGGTCCTGCTGAACCATTAAATGTTCTATCAGATGATTCCTTACCATAAGATATAGGGATTGGAAACCTTCCAATTTCCTATGATGTTCATACAACACACAACCCAAGAATTCTCAAAGATCACTCCATTAAAAATGTGATTGGCAGCATTGATTCTGGTGTTAAAACAAGAACTCAAGTCTTATCTTCAGACAATGATGGGTTTGTCCTAGCTGTGTATGAAGAAAAGAACCATGAAGTTGCCCACATATGCATGTTTTCATGCTTTCTCTCTCAAGTAGAACCCAAAAACATTACAAAAGCCTTAGATGATTCAAGCTGGGTTGAAGCAATGCAAGAAGAGCTACTTCAATTCAAACTGTAGAAGGTTTGGGTACTGGTTGATTTGCCCAAAGGTTACAGGGCAATTGGAACCAACTGGGTCTTCAGAAATAAGAAAGATGAAAGGGGAATAGTGATAAAAAAAACAAAGCCAGATTGGTGGCCCAAGAGTATACTCAAGAAGAAGGAGTGGATTATGAAGAAGTTTTTGCTCCAGTTGCAAGAATTGAAGCAATTAGGCTATTCTTGGCCTATGCTTCTTTCATAGGATTCACTGTTTACCAAATGGATGTCAAAAGTGCCTTTTTATATGGTACTATTGAAGAAGAGGTGTATGTTTCTCAACCTCCAGGCTTCATTGATGCAGAATATCTAGACAAGGTGTACAAGGTTACCAAAGCTCTTTATGGTCTACACCAAGCTCCTAGAGCATGGTATGAAACATTGGCTTTCTATTTATTGGAAAATGGATTTCAAAGAGGCAAGATTGATCCAACTTTGTTCATCAAAAGAACCAAGAAAGACATCTTGCTGGTGCAGATTTATGTTGATGACATTATCTTTGGATCTACAAATCAGGAATTATGTGTAGAGTTTGAAAAACTTATGCATAGTAAGTTTGAAATGAGTTCTATGGGGGAACTTACTTTCTTTTTGGGTCTCCAAGTGAAACAATCTAATGAAGGCATATTTATCAGCCAAGATAAGTATGTAGCAGAGATCCTAAGGAAATTTGGGTTTGTAGATTCAAAGGTTGCAAGTACACCAATGGATCCAGAAAAGGGGTTACACAAAGATGCTGAGGGTGAAGATGTTGATGTGCACAACTACAGATCAATGATTGGGTCCCTAATGTACCTTACTTCATCTAGACCAGATATCATGTTCTCAGTATGTGTATGTGCAAGGTTTCAAGTCAATCCAAAAGTTTCTCATCTCACAGCAGTCAAAAGAATCTTCAGATACCTCAAGGGCCAGCCTAAGTTGGGTCTATGGTATCCAAGGGAATCATCTTTTGATTTGGTAGCTTACTCAGATAGTGACTATGCTGGTGCAACCCTAGACAGAAAATCCACAACTGGTGGTTGTCAATTTCTTGGCTGCAGACTCATATCATGGCAATGCAAGAAGCAAACAATGGTGGCCAACTCTACAACTGAAGCAGAATATGTTGCAAGTGCAAGTTGTTGTGGCCAAGTTCTTTGGATCCAGAATCAATTGCTTGACTATGGGTACAATTTTCTTAACACCATTATTTACATTGACAATAGCAGTACTATATGTATCATCAAAAATCCAGTTCAACATTCAAAAACAAAACACATTGAAATCAGACACCATTTCATAAGATATTGCAATGAGAAAAGGTTAATTCAAGTTGTCAAAATTGATTCTGAAAATAATTTTGCAGACCTTCTCACCAATGCTTTTGATTTAGGTAGGTTTAAATACCTGGTAGCAGGTATTGGTATGATAAATCTTTGAAAAACATGTGTTTTGTATATAAATAAACAAGTTCTGGACTCTAAACATGGTACTGCTAGTTAGTCATAAGGTACTGTCAGTACAAAATTGGTACTGTTAGTTCAAAGTTTGCTCTGTCTTTGCTCATCTTGATGTTTAAATGTTAACAATGCTATAAAACAAGTGCTTTGCACTCTGTTCTTTTGGTTTACAACTAACCATTTCAGGTTACTCAAAGCTTGCTAACACAATCAGGATATGGAAATGGTAATCAGTTCACCAAGTTGTTCAAAACTTTAAGAGCTGACTAGTCCAAAGCAAACGGCTCTTGGTAAAGACTTATCAAATCCGTTGATAGCTGGTAGTTTGCTAAAAACTATAAGGGATATTTTCTAAAATTTCAAAAAGACTGCCAAGTTTTATTTCAAAACAATGTACTGGTAGTTCAAATTTTAGTACTGGTAGAGTAAAATGGTACTGCTACATAGCCGTTGAGTCTGTCAGGCTAAATTATAGCCGTTGTTTTTAAAAGGGTATTTTTGTGAATTATTCATGTTTTCCTCGAATTAAGGATATAGTTATTATAATACCAGATCTTTTTGACCGCCTCTTCAATTACTTATCCATAACTTTTATAGTCGGTCAAAAGTCATTTCTCTCATAATTAATCCTTATCATAATTCACACTCACCTTTCATCTTCTACCAGTACAACAATATAATCCCACCATCGAAATCAAAATTTTCATCAAACCTTTCACCATGGCTAGTCTAAGTTTTGTCAAACGTCACAACCAATTAGCATTTTTGGAAAAGTCTGATGACAATGAAACTTTTCATCAAGCAGTGGATTTTCTAAACAATTCTTATGTCAGGTTTGCTTTATTCGTGAATCCCACTATTTTTGAATCTCAAATCTCACAATTTTGGCAAACTGCTAAACTTAATACTCTTGAGGATGGGATTCAAGAGTTAATGGTCAAAGTGGATGGTAGAACCTTGACTTTTACCGAGTCATCCATTAGAAGACATCTTCGTTTGGATGATTCAGATGGCATTAGTCAACTACCTGAAACTAAAATCTTTGAAAATTTGACAAAAATGGGGTATAATGTAACTTCTACAAAGCTTACATTTCTTAAAAAACATTTTACCCCTCAATGGAGATTTTTGATTCATACCATCCTTCATTGTTTAAGCCAAAAGAAAACCTCATGGGAGCAATTTAGTGGTAACATGGCTGCAGCTCTCATTTGCCTGGCAACAAACAAGAAATTCAACTTTTCAAAATATATTTTTGAAGGAATGGTTAAAAATGTGGACAGTGAAACAAAGTTTTTAATGTACCCAAGGTTCATTCAGTGCCTCATAAACAAATCCAAACATTTGTTACTTCCCCCAAACAAACCTTTTAAGACTCCCAAACTTACACACAAGGTGTTTTCAAACATGAAAATTGGTTTTCAAGGAGAAGAAGTACCACTTTTTGAGGAAATGTTACCACAACATTCTGAAGAACCTGATCATTCATCACCATATCCATCATCAGTACCATCACCCACACCAACAGTACCATCAGTCACACCACCATCATCAGTGCCATTACTATCTCATCAACAAACACAAACACCATCTGCAACATCACCATCATTCTCACATCATACCTCACCACCTCAATCTCCTCCACAACAAAGTGTAGATGCTCAGACTATCAGGGAATTAAAGGAGCAAGTGCAGTACTTACAAACTTCTCTTGAAAGTCAAAACAAGCATTTTACAGAGATCAACACCAAGTTAGTTAAGAGGGTTGTGAAATTAGAGTTGAAAGTGAAGTTGCTGAAGGGTAAAAAGTCTACTCAGTTGGTTGTTTCTAGTTCCTCAAGTTCAGATGCAGAGGGTTTGGGTCTCTCTTCCAAAAAGGGGAGGATGGGTAGTTCTGAAAATAAAGAAGAGATTCAATTTCAGTTTCATGAAGGAACTCCAGTGATTGATGAAGAGTCTGCTACTCAAGAACAAGAGCCTGTTAGCTTGAAAGATACTGCTGCTACAGATACTGCTGAAGCAAAGCAAGATACTGCTGAAGCAGAGCAAGAGCCTACTGGGATTCAGAGGCTATTAGCTATGAATTTAAAAGGATCTGATCAAGTGTCTTACAAAAGAAAGAGAGGATCACAGCCTCAGGGGAGGTTTCTTGTATCTGATGAACAATCTGCTGCTCCAAGTCCAGTATCATCACCAAAAAACAAGGGCAAGAAAATAGTGGTTGAAGATGAACCAAAGCCTAAAAAGATGAAGCAGAAAGAACAAGTACAATTGGCTGTAGATGAAGAGTTGTCCAAAAAGCTTCATGAAGAAGAAGTATTGAGGGCTGAAGAAGAATCAAGAATGCTGCAAGAAAAGTTTGATGCTCAGTTGCAATACATCATCTCCATTGACCCAATTGTAAGAGGTGAAGCTTATACCCTGATTTGTGATGAATCTCTTAGCTCAGATGAAATGACAATCAAGCTCAATAATTCCATCACCAAGAAATACAATCAAGAGGCATTGGATGATGTCTATCAGCAAATCCAGAAGAATCAGAAGAAAGGATTCAAAATGCCACATTCTGAAGCAGATCAGAAGAAATTCTTCATGATATATCTGAAAAGAGAAGTGAATATGAAAGATCATCAACTCAAAGGTAAATCTTTTGATGAATTGAAGCTTCTATACTTAGAGGCTTACAGAAGAAACAAAACCAGTTTTGTCATGGATACACAAGAAAGACCTTCCAAAGGAAGAAAAGATGATCAGAAGGAACAAGCAGAGAAAGCAGAATTGCCTTCTGTTCAGACAAAAGAAATGGTTGTCCATGTTCCACAAATTATTTTTGCTGAACCTTTACATGCAAGGCATCCAGTCATAGATTGGGAAATCTACAATGATAAGTTTGGAAAAGCATGGAAGATAACAAGAGTTGGAAACAAGGTTGAGATTTTTAAGAACTTTGAAAATCTTCTTAGAGCATGTAACAGAATGGATTTAGATGAATTATGGGTATTAGTTCAAGAGAAGCTGAAAACCAAGTATAAGCCAGATGCAAAGGAGCAAGAGCTATGGGTTGAGTTCAGCAGACTATATGATCCAAATCCTTCTGATACTCATTGGAAATTTCCTTACTATGATTTATCTGTTACATGGGAATACTTCAGCATGAGTCATGTTCATCATCTTTCCACTCAGAGTGGAATAGAGCTCTTTATGCTAGGAGAGAAAGAGTATCCTTTAAGCTATGAAGTATTATCAGTCTTGATCTCCAATAAGCTTTTTTGTGAAGAAGAGACTGATGCAGTCAAAAGATTGAAGGAGAGCATACTTGATCAGTATGAAAGCCTTAGAAGAAAAAGATAAGGTTTTTGGAAGAGTTCCCTCAAATCCTCAAGGTATGAATTTTATTCACAAAGAAACTTGGTTATTTTATATGGGAATAACAAGTTTAGGGGAGGATTGTTGGGAATAAAATGCACAAAGTAAAGAGTTTGCCAGAAGAGCCTGCTAGTGATAGTTAAGCCTGCCTCTTCAGTTCTGCTGATGATGAAGATATACTAACAGTACCTTCTGGGTAAGAAGGTACTGCTAGTTAAAGAAGGTCCTGCCAGTTTTCACGACAAGTTGCTATATTTTAATTAGAGATATTTACTTGTATTATTAGTCTTTGTACAAAGTTATACGTTAAGTAGAAGTAGTACAGAAGTCTCATAGATATAATGGAGTGTTTTACCTTGAAAGGTGTAATATTAGGATAAGATAAACCTCTAGTATATTATATTAAGCAACTTGACCACTTGTAATAAGGGCTCCTTATACTATAAAAGGAACCTTTAAGACACCTTCTTAGATAACAACTTGCATATCTTTTCATACAGCTTTCATAGCTTTCCCATGCATAACTTCTATCTTTAACCTTTTCACGTATCAAAGATTCAAGGTTACACTTGTAATCCTGGTGATAGTTTAGATCACCCGTATTATTTCATCAATAATATTGAATTGTTTCGTTTTATTCGTGTTGTGCTCATTCTATTTTACTTATTCACCACCTTTGTTCCTTTAGTGTGTTTTAGTAAATTCCGCGTGCTAACTCACATTCATTCATAAATATCCTAAACACATTACTGAGATTAACATCTCAAGTGTTTGCACAATTCATACAAAATCCTTCCACAGAAGATATGAAGCTAAAGTATTTGAATCGGATAGTGCTATCTAAATATACTTGGTCTCAAGATTATACTAGATGATGACAAGAGGAATTAACTCGAGTTTCTTATGTATACTCTTCAAGAGTCATTGTTGCTCGGGGTACATGAGGTTGGCTTTGAGATTGCATTTTAACATATGTTGTTAAGATGTTGATTTAAGGTTTACTGAAACATATACACAAGTTAAAAGTATTACCAATACTTTGATAACTTGTGAAAGTGGTACTACTTAAACCTAGTTAGTTAACTGAATGTGAGCTTCATGCTCATTTGATGGTAAAGGTTCTAATCCTATAGTTGGTAAGGTATGGTTGAGTGTTCGGACAAAGGGCCTCTTTTTTTTTAGCAATGCACTCAATGAATTCAAACGATGGTAACAATGGTGGATTGGTTGATCTAGGTGGTAGGTCTTCTAATGTGTCTTAATAAAGATGTGGTAATGTAGAGGTTTGTTGTGTTATGGAAGTACTTAAGTTTCATAGATGTTGAAAGTAAAACGGATGGATACTAAGTCTTGTGGTCCATAACTCGTGAGTGAAGTTCTTGAGGTTTTGGTTATGTTAAGCTTAGGGGCTGAGATATATCATAGAGGTGAATGAGATGATGGTGATCGAACAAGTGAACTTGAGTACTCAATGTTCAATGATGAAGACCTATTGTCATTTGTTTTATCCCTATTGATTGAGAGAGTGTTAGGATAAGTGTTTTAACATATGTTGTTAAAATACTTGGGTGTAGATTCTTTCGGATGTGACTTTTTATTGACTACAATCGTAGGTCATATTTACTTGAATATTTCAGATGAATACTTAAGTTGTCAATCCTACTTTGTTGAGATTAGAGAGTACTAAAGGATAGCAAGACTTGATAATACATCTATAACTTAAGTGTAAGTTATGACTTGATGTAAATCCTTATCGTCTTGAAGGATGACACATTACTTTCATGTTAACCAAGAGAGGTAACATATATAGATACAAGACAATATCTATAGTCATAAGTTAGACTTGTGATTTTGATATTTTATGTAATCTACGTAAGTAACAAGTCCGAATTAGTTAGGAAGTTGTCAAGTCACCAAATAAGTGAAGCTAATGGATGAAGGATGAGTTAAGGATGGAAGAATGTAGTTACCATTGGTAAGGACTACAAAACATTTGTGGTTAGGGACCCACGGATAGCAAGGAACCAAATAAAGGATTCCTTCCTTTATGCATAAGGGTTCCTTGGGTGAGTTTTGTTTAAATTGAGTTTTTGGCGGGAAGTGGTTTCCTGTTGGTTATAATAAGTAAAAATGGTCCTAACATGCTTAATGAATACTGAGGAAAATGTTTCTCACTAAAGTGAATGATTTGGTGAAGGAGTGGTGATTGCGTTGGCATTGCAAGATTTTGGAGATGGTATTGGAGTAGCAAGGTTGAGGACGTTTGTATCTTTGATGGGTGAGGAAATGTTGAGTGATGAATCACTTGATGATGATGAGCTTAGTTGAATGATTTTGTTAAAGCAACATGGTTTTACACTAATCCTAGCGGTTTTCCTAATAGGTCTAGATGATTCAGATGAGGTGTTGGATTAAGTCATTTTAAGACTTTGGTTAGCTAGAATTATAAGAATACGAGAAGTGATGGTGATGGTGTGAATTGGAAGTATGAATGTTTTTCAATTTATAGGAAGAACATGTTAGGAAAAGTAGTGTTTGGATTAGATGTTGTTTCATACACATTTGTAGGTTCCTAATCATTTGGAAGAGTTCAAATCATTTGAAGTCAATCCAACGGAGTTGGGTGAAGTGAAAGACTAAGTGGAGAAGTAAATGCTATGTGATCATGAAGGATACATGTTGTCAGGTTGTTCCACGGATTTGGAGGAACCAAAGGAAGGGTTCCTTCCTTGTATCAGAAAGGTTCCTTGGGTTAGTTTACGCAAATTTGTAATTCTGGCGGGAATGATGATCCTATTGTTTAAAGTGTGCTAATAAAGCTCTAGAATTATTGATAAATACTAACTAGCATGTAGGAAGCAAGTTTGGAACCTAAGGATTACTAGAAAAATTCAAAAAATTCAAAGATGAAAATTTGCTCAAGGACTGGAGGAACCAAACAACAACACGGGCGGAACCAAGTTTTGGGTTCCCCTATATCCGCTGGAAAAACTTGGCGGAACCAAGTTTCTAGACGGACGGAACCAAAGAATGGGTTCCGCCGTTTCCGTGGAGGCTCAGAATCGAGACAGAGTACTTTTTTCGAGGGCAAGACGTTTTCCAATTTTCCAAATTTTTCTTAAAACTTAAGTAATCAATTATTTGTAGTTAGAAGATACAAAAATTGAAGGTAAAAACATGCTTACCGATAGAGTTTACAAGAGCGATCCTAGCATTCATATTAATAGCCGAAAATGGAAAATGGCAAAGTACTTAAAAGTTATCCCCTGCAAATATTGTTAGTATACATATAATCCACATACATGGTATCATCCTACAACATCTTAAAAACATAAAATAACATTGTTTCAACGACCAAATAGTTCAAATGCACCCTTGTGCCAAACACTCCTTACAAGGGACAATTATCAACTCTCGAAACCTGTTCAAATATCCTAATTATACTTGGAACATATACACCTAATTTGATGTGATAGATTAAACCCAAAAACACATATTCTAACACATGTTAGCATATAGATCAAGCCGAGGATTATGAACTTACCATAAATGGAAATTAAGCCACACACTGAAAATTGATAACACCAAAGTGTTATTGTCCAAACATGACATGGTTAGTTTACATGATCAATCAAAGATGAGTTTCTATCTTATTGCACGATACTTATAAATCACAAATAAACAAATGCAACTACAACTTACAACAAGCAAACAACATGTATGCAAAACAACCAAAACAAGTAGTCATATAACATGGCATAAAACAAAGATACTTATTGTCACTTTGTGTTTAAACATGACGATATATACCAAGCTTGATTAGTTTCCTTTACATATATAAATATCACCAAATTTTTTAGTTTCAAAAGAAATCATATTAATGTTCGAAGGATACTAACTAAAATTGCCTAACTCAAAAGTTTGAGTTTCTACATCAAAACGAAACTTAATATTTTGGAAACACTATAGTATTTGGTTTATTATTTTGACATCAGATTAGATTTAGGCCATAACATCATTTTTATTAGAAAGTAGACTCAATTACCTTTAAAATTATAGGTGGCGTGACTCCTACGGACTTACGGTTAATTAGTTATGAATTTTTGAAGTTGGACAAAAACTAATTCCTGTACCGACGGATTTCAAGGAACCAAATAAAGGGTTCCGCCCTTTATATCGTTTGGTTCCTTGGCATCTGTGACAGATTTACCAAAACTCGTATTTTGACATAAAGAAAACATGTAGGACTTACTAGATTTGAAAATAAACATATAATACACTTATTTTACCTCATTTCTACTGATGTAACTTATCTAATCATTTACGAAGGTGATTATTCAACTAAAATTTTAGTTATCCCAAACGCTCTTTTTAAAAACGTATTTTTCGTAAATTAGCTCTAAACACATAATTAGACACCTACAAATTGTTTTAAGAAATCTACTCTTTTATTTTTCAAAGAAACCTACAAGCTTGTATACAAAGTAATATTTAACCACAAAATTTCTAAGTATACTTAGTGAAACATTTTTCATATTATATTCCGCTTCAATGGTAATTTGATACATGGATCGTGCTATATTTTAAAAACCATTTGTTTTGAAAATAGGAGCTTACAAAGCTCTTATGCCAATTGTGAAATCGTAGAGGGGGGGGGGTGAATACGTTTCCGTTTAAAAATCTTTAAACTTGTTGTATCAAATATAGTATAAACCATTGAGTCAAGTTTCGCCATTATTAGTCCGGTTTATATTTCTTTTCTAAAAACATCCTTAATACAAATTACCACTCAAGCTTGTTGTAATATGAATAATACCAATTATAGTCTTATGACTAATATAAAGCATATGGCATACTAAGTTGTCACACAAGCATAAACTTCAAATCATAACACAAACAATAATATAGTGCAAGTGTAAAAGTAAAGAAAGTGCAAACCGAACACGAGGATTTATAGTGGTTCGGTCACGGATCTCCTCTCTGCCCTACTCCACTCTCCGAGTACCCAACTCGAGAGTTACTTCACTAAATCAACAAGCTCCCTTCTTGGCGGAGAAAACCTTACAATCATCGCTTACACTTTTTTCGGTACAAAGCTACATACCGAGTTCTTTTACAAGGTACAACCACTCCTATCGTCGCCTATACAATATTTCCGACACTAAGCTAGATGTCGAGTTATTTTCCAAGGGTACAACCACTCCCGCTAGTTCTTTTACAAGGGTACAACAACTCCCGCTATGTTTTGTAGCCCAACATAGAAACCTTGTATTTTATGGCACAAACATATAAACCATCTAACCTATACTAAAGAGTACAATGATGATCAAAGACATAAATGTCTAATAGATATGAATGACTAATCTAAAAGAACTTCCATTGATAGAAATCCTTCAATGAATGAGGATCACAAGTTCTCTAATCTTGTTGTGATGGATCTTTATATATGTATGCATGTGGTGGATGATGATGGCAAGATCTCCAAGCTTCTTTGGTGGATCAAGATGTATGATATGCTTACAACAAAGATGAATGTTAGAAGCATTATGATCATGATAATGAGGGTGATTAATTGTGTTTTCTACATGGTTTTCTATTGATCTAAGATCTATGCAAAGTGTAGAGAGAATGTGTGTTTTTCATCTTTTTCATGTTTAATCAAGTGGTTTAAAAAACCATGAGCTTACTATTTATAGGAGACAAGTGAAGAGGTTTTTCCAAACCATGTTCCAAAAACAAACAAAGATCTTACATGATCTTTCTATATATTGTGTAAATCTATCTAAGATATCTTCCAAATCTTCTAAAGTCAACTTATGAGATTCTCATTCTAGAAGAAACTATTCATGAGGTAATAAAAGAGTGTTTTCCATATTATGAAAAATACATTTAGACAAATGCATATACTAACTTAAAAGGTAAGTTACTTGTATATGGAAAATATATTAGCTAGCTATATAATATTTAGCAAGTTACTAAAAATATTTTATGTACTTATCTTAACTACTTATAATGTATTTTTGGTCAAAGTGAAAATGTGGAAAACTTAATTTTCAGTCAATCCCCATTTTACCCTTGTGAAAATGTGTAAATAGTTGCCTGCTCAATTAATGTAAACCGAAACTGCTGGCCAATTAATGTAAAAACTGAAACTGCAAATTAAATCAATAAATGGAAACTTCAGGTAAGTTTGACTTCCTACTTTATTACAATGTTGAATGATACTCTATTACACGGCTGGAATTATTTTTTAGTTGGAAAGTATTGAATCAATTAAATGCAATAGCTACCTTCTTTGGAATTAATGTGTATTTGAAAAGTTGAAACTTATGAAAAAAACCCAACCCTTTTATATATTACACAATCACTCATTAATTTTACCAAAACAAAAACACACACAAGTAAAACATCACAGCTCTCTCTCCCACCTCTTCGCAGGCCAACAAATAAACACACTCGCCCCAGCCTCTTTGATGTCGTCGGTCCCTTCGCTGCCGCCATCTATGGCGCGTGACGATGGTGATGGGTGTGTGACGATTGTGAGCTAAGGTGGGTGGTGTGGCTGATTTTTTTTTTTTTTTTTTTTTTTTTTTTTTTTTTTTTTTTTTTTTTGCGACTTTGAATTTGTTGTGGGTGTTAAAGGCTAACGATGTTTGCATCTGTTTTATATGTTTGGTTCTCCCAAACGACACAACCATTTTACATTTATGTAAGATCTAAATGTGTGTAGATAAATTTGGTTAGATTTAAAGGTTTGTTGCTCGAAGCATTTCATGTTTTCATTGTTTTAGAGTTTATAAGCTATGGTCTGTTTGGTTGATGATGATCTTTTGATTCACTGTATATGTAAAGTTTTTTGAGTATTTTTTGGTGAGTGAAAAAGATGAATAGTGCATTTTTTATTGGGTTGAGTTTGTAATTTTTGTTTTGGGAGTATTGTGAATGGACCACTGATGTATACCAACATCACGTGGGATATGTTTGACCAAGCATTTGGTTTTTGTTTAATTGTCAATTTATTTTATATTATCTTTTAAAAAGAATTGTTAGCAAGTTTTATAGGTTTTACATTTTTACTTTTACCCAACCAAGTATTATTAGTTTATTACAAGACTCAAGGCAATTAAGTTTTATTTATTTTTACCAAGCTTCTTCCAATTTCTTAAGCATACATAAAGTTACTGCTTTCATTTATTAATCACAAAAAACGCATTAGCTGTGTTCTTTCTTGTTATTGCTTTGTGAGTACATTTTCTTTCGAGGATATAACATATACATTTTGTGGTTTTATGTTTTACTTGGATAGTTTTTTTGTCTTTAAATTGGTTGTGGTGAAAACTCGAATAAAACAATGTGTTGCATGTTTATAACATATATTAGGGGCATGTTTCGACCATCTAGCCCCGACATCAAAAAAGTTAAGACCGGCCCTGATTACCTTAAAAAAAACATATTGTTTATTAGACCTAATCACGTATGATCAATTACGTTTAGTTAAACTAATAATCGGATTAGATAAACCAAAACAATTTTTATAATAGCTTTAGGAAATTTTTTTAAATATTTGTTTGAAAATTTTCAAAAACTATCAAAGCTTTATGTAAAATTATTAAATGTTTTGAAAAGTCTTACATTTTTTGAATTTTGAAATTTAAATTTTTCTTAAAATCTTTGAAAGAAAGTTTGCATTTTTGAGATCGGGACCATCATTAATTTTTAAATACAAAATGTAAAGTCTTTTGTTTTTTTGAAATATGAGACAAGATTTTAAAAATATATTAGAGCAAAAATTGAATCATATAACTTGTACATATAGCTGGATTATTTATCGGTCGACTTTTTATCGAAACTAGACACCGGGTTTTAAGTTCAACGAAGTCAGCTGTGCCCGACGCGTTGCGGCGGAGATGTTCCGTGTGGGGATGTAATGTTTTATTTTTTAATCTCACTAAATATTTTTATATGTTGTTTGATACATGCTAAGAATTTTTGCTACAGTTAAATTATCAATTTTGCTAGAGTTGAATTATCACATGTTACAACCGTCTGTAATTACATTTTGATCTTTCCATTTTCTATTTTGAACGTTATGCGAAACACTTACCACAATATCGCATATCGTTAATTGCCTGCCGCTAGGAACCTCCGATGCTATGCACTGGTACTCGTCTAGTGTTGTTATAAGACACATTTTATAGATTGTAAACTTACTAATATTATCTAGACACCTAATGTGGCACTTATTCTATTTTATACCTAAAGTGCACTTTGACACCTAAAATACTTAAAGACTCTAAAAGTATTTTAAACATTCTAAATGGTTGGTCAATGACTTTGATCATAATGCCACATAACAAACATGTACGAACCTGTGTTGTAGCATACGAGGACTCGAGACATTGAGAGGTGTTGAATGTATGTTGAGACAAAATAAGATTACAAGTAACTTGTACATTCTACGTTATGTATCAAGTTATATGTTTGTCATCAATCAAAACAAACGAGACTGTGTAGATTAAATATCATAATATTTGCACTAACAGTTATGTTCACGAGGTAGAACCATTGACCCATCCTTCCTAGCCGGTACCAACCTCCATACGGAACTTGCCACCATCAACTTTGATTGTCTCTTGGAAATCAACGAACCTATTTGTCCTAGGTTCATTCTAGAATTCTATGCATCCGTCACTCTTTCCACCGATGACTATGGTCGCATGTCTATCAACTTCATGGTTAGTAGTCACCAATACTCCTTCACTCTCAATGAATTTGCTCAAATCCTAGGTGTTCCAAACCGTGGTACTTGCATCTACACCGACAAACATACCCTCTCAACTCTTGATACCCTTTATGACCGCATTCATCTATATGATACTCCTCTTGTATCCAAGGATGTACTTCGTGATCACCTTTTCATTAGGACCTCCGACACTAGGAGAACTCGTTCCGAAAATGAGGTCAACAAGGATCCTTATGGTATGGAACTCAATGAGCTTAAGCCTCAATTCAAGAAATGGGAAGAACTCCTTAGAGCCAATGTCATTAGCACCATAGGAAACCGGGATCATATCAATGTTTGCCTTTGCTACATGCTCTACTCTTTGTCCGTTAGGGAACCCTTCAACTTGGCCTACTACATGGCCAAAAGAATGGCCGACATTCTCGTGCAAGGCACAATGGCTATGCCATATGGAATGCTCTTGACCCGTCTCTATAGGCACCTTGCTCCTATTCCTCCAACTCCTAGAGGTCTTCGCCTAGACTACTCTCTCATCCCACACACATTTGTCCCACTAAGTAATAGGAGAGTCTACAAAACCCAAGGGAAACGTCCTCATCCTCCTACTTCCTCATCGTCATCTTCAGTGAGTGAAGATGATACGTTACCCAACTCTAGGCTCCCACCTCTTGAATAGCTTTCACAACTTCCAAATATTCCGAGTGAGTCGAAGGAATTCAAGCAAACTAAGGGGATGTTTAAATGTCTCGGGAGGTTCCTTGGAAAGCTCAAGAAGAAGGTCGATTGACAACGAGAGCATGTGTGAAGTAGTGTTTGGCACTACGTGTCATTTGAACAATTTGGATGTTTAATACTTTGTTTCCTGGATTGATGTATTTGTAGGGATATTTGGTCATGTATAGAACATGTTTGTACTAACAATTATGTAGGATGACAACATTTGGCATCTTGTCAAATTTTCAAGTCTATGAAAAACTTCACTAAGTATAGTGAAATTCACTAGCCCACGGTCAAAGTCCAATGGTAAAAGGGTTTCTATATCTAATTTTTGCATTTCCTAATCAGATTTAAATTTAAGTTTATGTTTTAGGAATTTTTAGAAAAATTGGAAATCGTCTCGACTACGAAAAACCCGTTCTGTCTAGTTTTTGGGGTCTGGCGGAACCAAAAACAGGGTTCCGCTAGTGTAATTTCTGGGTTACCCAGTTTTGGCCTAACGGATCAGACGAAACCCAAAATAGGGTTCCGCCTTTGATGTCGTAGGGTTCCACCAGGCAACCTGCAAATTTTTCTAACTTTTTAAAATTCAATATTTCCCACAACTCCTAATCAGAATTTTTAGTTAGGAAATCCTTTCTCATTCTTGATAAGTACATTAGGATCAATCTCAGCCTCTAGAACCACTAGAAACCCCTTTCCCGCCAAAAATTAAATTTAAGCATAACCAACCCAAGGAACCCTCTTAAAGGTTCCTTGGTATTCATGGGACATCTGATCCAAAACACTATGACAAGACCACTAAGCATTTAGTGCAAATCTTTGTCTTCTTACTCCACCATTTTCATTGGATTGACTTCCAATGATTTGACAACCTTCATAACTCTTCCAAATCATTAGAAACCTCAACTTTTGTATGGTAGAACATCAAATCCAAACACTCCTTTCTACAATTCAACTCTATAAATTTGACCATCTTAGAACACTTCCAAATCACACCATCACCATCTTAATCTCTGAATCTAATCCTCTACACCACCATTTTGACAATGAAAAAGTCAACAATCACCTCTCCAACATCCCGACCTATTAGGAGAACCGCACGAATAAGTGTAAACCATTTTGTTGCAACACCACCATCAACCTTAGCTCCTCATCTTCGGATGAATCACCACTATATCATTTCCTCACCTAGCAAAGACGAAAACTTTCTTAATCTTGCAACTCCCACACCATCACCAAAATTCAATCAAGTTATCACCACTCCACCACCAACAAAGACACCCATTGATCCAAGTCCACCACACTGCTCCAACTCAACCATCCAAGTCTCCATCACCACCTAAATCACCAAAACTTGAACCAATGGAACTCTTTGGAACTCCACTAACATCACCACATCCTTTTCTAGACAATCTTGAGGATATTCCACCTAGATCACAAAATCCACCACCCTTGCCTTCGTTTGCTTCTATCGAACGAATGGCAAATGAACACACACGGGCATTCTTTGAGCCCAATGTCCCGTTTGAACAAGAACCACCACCACAAGAAGAACCTTCACAACCTAAACCCTTGTTGTTTCACCCCATCTACAAAGACATCCATGGACCTCTCTATGAAGAACCTCACTTAGAACAACACCAACCACCACAACCTCAAGTATCACAACCACAATCCAATTCCCACCACTTTGAGTCCCTCTTTCCCTCATATGAGGAAATTGAGGCGTCATTATGGAACAAGCCTCCAAACTCCCACGAGGAAATCAACGACCGCCTTGATAACCTCTATGCCTTCAAAAGCATGGTGGATAATGTTGGGAATTATACTAACAGTTACCACTGATCAGCTTGGAGATAACCACTGTTGAACAATGCACTAGCAGTGGAAACTCATTACCACTGCTAGTACATATTATTACCACTGCTGCAGGATAATTGTTAGGAAACGTGTATTTAGATAAGCATAGAAAAGATCTTGTGTATATTCTATTATTCTCTGCTTATACTTATCTTGTAAAGGACTCCTTGTGTCCTATAAAAGGAGATCCTAGGTTTAGGTTCACATACGTATCAATTTAGAGAGCTTCAAGGGGTAACCCTAGTGATAAGCTAGATCACTCGTATTATTATTCTTAATAATATTAGAGCTAAACGTTTGATTAATATTCTGTGTTCATACAATTGTGTTCATTCATATACAACTTATAATCAAACATACATACAAACCTTCTAAGTATTAATAAGTATATTCCGCATACTTGTTAGTATCATTATAACACAAGTTGTGTGATTAGATCCATCAGATAATCATCTCCATCAAGCCATGGAGTTTCAAACCACCTTGCTTGTATCCGTTGTAAACCCTTCCTCCTCCAAATAAACCGCCACCATTCCACCACCTCAACCATCATCCCATGATCAAATCCTACCCAATCCCCACCATGGTTGCTCATATTGTGAGTGGGCGGCTAAAATAAGTGAGAGCACAAAAATCATGCTTCACCAAGTCCAAGATGAAACCCGATTTGCTCTACAACACATTCTTGAACGTTTGGATGCTCTCTCACACCCAAACGACTCTTAGAGCGTACTATGGAGGCTTTGCCCCATTTAGGAAAATGTTGGGAGACATCCACTTATAGAAGTAGGATTTTATTTATTTGTTATATTTCCTTTATGTTTTTTTTTTTAATTTCTAAAAGTAGGAAGATATTTTTCATTTCTTGTCTTTGACTTTTAAAAAGTCAAATTTTACTTAGAATGACATCTTTTCTACTATCATGATTGCATTGTTGGTTGACCTTATATGAGTTGTGATTGTGATTGTGATTGCTTCTATTCTCATATTATATTGTGACTACACGATTTGTCGTGTGTAATTATCACCAACTAACTCTTTTGTTGTAGGTTCAAAATCCATGTTTCCTAACTTGGCACTCCATTTAGGGGGAGTATTGTCCAAGGGGGAGCAATTGCATTTTTCTGCTTCGCGACTCTTCTTTTTGTTTCGACAAAAAGGGGAGAAAATATATTTAAACTTATATTCTTAAATGGTTTCATCAAATAAGTAAAACAAGTTTAAATACAACACTTTTAAAGACTTAACACTATAATTAGTGATTTATTTAAAAATAAAGTTTATGTTTTGTCATCAACAAAAAGGGGAAGATTGTTAATACAAATATCGCCTAAAAACGTTATTTATATTTTACGATCTTTCCTAAGTTTTGTTAACGACAAAGTATAAACTTTAGTTTTTAGTAAAACATGATTTTAGTTCTAGTCTTGCATAACTAGACTTTACTTGCTACATTTACATTTCACATTTAACATAACATTTTCATATTTCTAAATATAGAAAATGTAACATGTGCATTTATGGAAAGATTTAGTGTTTGACTTTCCATAAAACTTCTTACACATTGTTCTTACACATTATAGATGGTCTCTTACTCTATCTATTGTGTGTTGTCTTGAAGAAGCTTGATTTGACATTGCTAGATATGGAAAGATTTCTTGAAAGCTTTGACTGTCATACATTGGCGGAACCCTGGGGTTACAAGGGCGGAACCCTTGTTTGGGTTCTGCCGGATCCGCCAGTGGTCTGGTTTGTTTGGCTATAAATACCAAGTCACTTGCAAGAAATCTTTCATCACTTCTCATATATACTTTGCACATACATATTCATATCATTTATCTAACTCATTAACATTTCATTTGTGTGAAGTTCTCTTGTAGCAAAGAAGTTCACAAGTTCATATCAAAGTTACAAGTATTCAACACAACGTTGCAAGACTTGTTAGCTTAGCATTGTATAGACTTCGTGTAGTCTATACTTCATTTTATTGTGTATATTCAGTAGTGATCGGTTAGTATTTTAGGCCTTAAAATACATAGAGTGACAGTAGTGGTTGTACCCTTGTAAAAGAACTCGACATCTAGCTTTGTGTTGGTAATCTTGTGTAAGCGACGTGTAAGGTTTTCTCTGCCGGTGAAAGAAGCTTTTTGACTAGTGAAAGAAACTCTCGAGTTGGATACTCGAGGCATGGAGTAGGGCAAGGAAAAAGAGTCTTTGTAGCCGAACCACGATAAACTATCGTGTTGTGGTTTGATTGTTTCTTTCGTTACTCTTACATATTATATATTGTCTTGTAGTTTAGATCTTTGATTAAACGTAAAGTTTCACAAGATAATTAACATAAAAACGCGTAAACTATTCAACCCCCCTTCTAGTTTTCCACAGTTACTTTTACATTCTTTTTATTGAACATTGGGGACAATGTTTAGCCTAAGTGTTGGAGGGGGGAGGGGGCTAAATGATGATACCTTAGAGAATGCAATTGCACTTGATGTTTGTTTGTTCAATAGTAGTTGTGTAATAAAACTAAGAGAAACACTTATTAGGGTAATTTTAGCGCCAAATTTAATTTTTTTTACAACATATAGGAGTGAAGCTTTAGCCTTAATGAGCGTCTCATGGATAGGAGTTGTATGACTAGCATGAAAAACCGTACCACTCAAAATTTTCCACCCAAAATATGTGAGGTTCGCTTCTAGATTTGTTAGGAAAAGATGCTTATAAGTGTACCGGTAGTACTTAGATTCCAGAACTTGTGATAGTGATGCATCCCGAGACCGCTAGTGAGACTACATTCGTGTAGTTAGGATTTACTACATGATAAGAGGCATTAGGATCACCCTTGTGTTAAACCTGTATCATAATTACTTGACCAATGAAGTCATAATTACTTGACTAGTAAAGTCAATTAACCGACCCATGGCACGATACCCCTAGTACACCCCTCCGAGCCTATCTCTTTCGTTTCTAACTTTAAGCATTTTACTTAAAGGAAGAATTTTTTTACAATCCACCCCAAATGTACACCCAAATCGCCTTAGCCTTCCTTGTATGCACTCATCTTTAGTGCATTATTGTTACATGTTTAAACCCTTAGTTAATTGTCTAATTGATTACATGGTTGCTAAGTCGAGTCATATCTTGTACATATTGTTTTGAGACGATTGGGACTCATGGGTAAAGTACTATTGTTATGGAGTATTGGGGAAGACGTCAATTATTACCCCCATATGTGCGTTAATATTTAAAAAGTACTCCAAGTGTTTTGATTATCTTAATTCGAGTCATTAGAATAGTTGATTGTAAAGTATGTAAAAACTCAAGTGTAAGGGGAATGCGAATTCCCTGCGATGTATTATTTTGGATGGTAGGGCAAGAGTGTATGAAAAAAAAATCAAAAAAATCAAGAAAAAGAAAAAAAAAATATATAGAAAAAGAAAGAGAAAAAAATACGGACTACCATCCCGTTTCCTTTTATGTTTTTGTAGTTTTCATTAGCTTAAGTCGAGTCGAGTCTTGGCTTAGCAACGCCACATAGTACATGTAATTGGCCAAGATGATTAATTTGCCACCAGTAAAGATTGCCTTTATCCAACAAAACCATGTTTATCATATCCCTACACCTCACGTTATAACCCTTTAAAAGACCTTTTTGATAGTTTATCCTAGGTGCTTACGCCAAGTGGTGGAGGTTTGATCATTTCCCAAGCCTATGGTAATCTATGTGCTATGACAGGTAGTGAGATATATTTTCCATTTTCATATTGTGATATATACTTTTATTACACCCGAGAGATGTGAGTATCTAAACACTATTTGTGAGGTGCTAGTGTATAATTTTCGTGCTTGTTTTGGTTGAAATGGAACGATTATTTGTTGTAATTACTTTTATATTAGTGTTAAATGACCCCTAGCTTGTATTTTGATTAGAATAAAAGCGCATTTGCTTGAGGACAAGCAAATCTCAAGTGTAAGGGTATTTGATGAGACGAAAAATGTTACGCTTTTAGGGGGTCATTTAAGCCCTAAGTCATGATTATTTGATCAAATATTGCCTCAAATTGTTCCTTTTGTCATTTTAGGTACTTTGGAGAAGAAATCTGGAAAATGAAGCATTTTGGACGTTTTTGGAGCGAAAAGTGAAGAAAACGGCAAAGTCTCCAAAATCAACCTGGGAATAGTACCTAACGGCGTCATGCTTTCGAGGTGACGGCGTCACGTATTGGAAAAGAGGTGGATAAAAAGTTACACGAGACGCGCCAAAATGTTTTTGGGACTTGACAAGTGACGGTGTCATGCTTTGGGATACCAAGGCCGTCAAGAGCAAATTACACGTGACGGCCAAAAGAAGAATTACACATGACGGCGTCAAATCTGGATCTAAGCAATCCGAGAAGAGTATTGGCGGCTAGTTGACGGCGTCAGGATTACAACGTGACGCCGTTAGAAGTGTATTCTCTATATATAGTTTTCTAATTTTCATTCATTAAAAAGTGAACTTTTGGAGGAACTTTACAACAAACCCTAGGTCGAATTTTCATCTTATTGTAGGGGTTTCAAACCCTTCTTTCATCCATGTTTCAATAAAGATAAGTCTTCCAATAATCATTCAATATGTCTATGTGTTGTTTGATTCTATCTTATGCTTGTCTTTACTTTAACATGCCAGGCTAGGTTTGTTTGTGTTTGCTTAGATGTAATGAAACTTAGCTATTGATTGTTGGTTGATTATTTGTTATTAATTGTATTGGATGAATGATATAGATGTTAGGCTTAAGAAAACTGGCAGATCTCCAATTGGTAACTTGCTTGAACGTCTTAAGAAACATGAATCGGATGTGTATTGCGATTTTAATGGTTGTATTTAATGCATGAGTGACTACTAAGGAGGCCATGTTAGGAGCTAGTTGTCGGCTCGACATAGGAAGAGGTAGAAGCTTATAGAGTTGGGAAAGATCGTACACGGCCTCACTATTGGTATTAAGGAATATAACCCGTTATCTAAGCAACTGTAACAAACTAGTCAATTAATGAAAGATAGTTAGGGAGTAGTAAAATCTAAGTAAACACGTTTATCTTATTATTGTTTTTCTCAATATTTTATTTTCTTGTTATTTTATTTTCATTACATTTGTAATTATTTGGGTTAGTTGACTAGCAACTAATTTCGCCCACTCTTCCAATACCCGTAATTTTTACTTGCTTTTCAATAAAATATAAAAATACAAAAAGAATCATCCCTCACCTCTAGACCTAGTTTAATTAAGTTTTGATCCTAACGACACTATTCCCCGGGAGAACAATCAATCCCCCGGTACTTGCCACTGCACTATACTACATTGGTTAGGTACACTGCTTGATGGGGATTGCAAGCCTCTTGAGATCCCTTGAGAGGTAAAACCTTTTGCGAGGGCGCAATCCCACGTATCAGGACGATTTGAACCGCACTCATGATGATAAAAATCCTATCACTAAGGACGACCCTGAATCACAGGAAATAAAGTTCGCTACAACGAAGTTGTAAAAAGTCCTTCTAGTAGACTAAAGGATGATTCAAGAAGAGCAAATTAAAGACAACATTGGTGTGAGAAGATTAGGATTGGAGGCACCAATGAAGACGTATTTGGGCTTCTTGTGACCCGTATGATGAAGACTGTGATGGGGGAAGTAGCAAGGTAAGGGTTGGAGAAGATGAGTATTTGTGGACCTCCACAAATGATAAAGAAAGAAGTGAACTACCATGGGTAGATAAGTTAGGCTTCAATGATTGGATTAAAATCAAGTACGGAAAATTAGATGCTTCAACTAAAGAGAAGATTTGGAGCGGGTGCATGAATGAAGATGCTCTAAACAATGACGTGAATCCAAATGAAGATATGGAAGAGAATATGAAGGAATACAAGACAAAGTGTTGTAAACGTGAGCTTATCGAGGATAAGTGATAAGGATTATTTGATACCTTTTTAAAGGGTCATTTAAGCCCAAAATCGTATTTATATGATCAAATATTGCCTCAAATTGTTGTTTTCTTCACATCTTCATCCAAACACATCTAAAAAGCGCTAAATTCCAAAATTCTTGTCCCAAGTATCTAAAATGCAAAAATAATCGATTTAGGGCAATATTTGATCATATAAACACGATTTTAGGCTTAAATGACCCCTTAAAAAGGTATCAAATAAATCTTTATCAAATATCCCTACACTTGGGATTTGCTTGTCCTCAAGCAAATGAGCTTTTATTCTAATCAATTTATAAGTTAGGGGTCATTTAACATAAATATAAAAGTAATTACAACATACAATTGTTCCACATTAGTCGAAATAAGCATGAAAATTATATACTAGCACATCACAATAAGTGTTTGAATTCTCACATCTCTCGGGTGTATAAACTTATATGACACATATGGAAAAGGAAAAATTTAACACTCTTTACTTGTCATAGCACATATATTACTATAGGCTTAGGAACGGATTAAACCTCCACCACTTTGGCGTAAGCACCTAGGATAAACTATCAAAGAGGTCTTTTAAATTGTTGTAATATTAGGTGTAAGGGTATGAAAAACACGGTTTGTTGGATAAAGGGAATTTTACTGTTGGCAAGTCAATTATCTTGGTCAATTAAATGTACAATGAGGCGTTGCTAAGTCAAGACTTGACTCAACTTGCTAACTTATAACTCTTTTGGGTATTTTTCAAGACATTATTTTGACTTAAACATACATAAAAGAAATGAGATGATAGTCCGTATGTTTTTCTCTTTTCTTTATATATATATATATATATATATATATATATATATATATATATATATATATATATATATATATATATATATATATATATATATTTTCGTACACTCTTGCCTTACCATTCAAATAACACATCAAATGGATATTGCAACCTTCCTACACTTGAACTTTTACATACTTTACACATAACTAAATAATGACCCGAATTAAGAAAATTAAAATACTTGGAGTACTTTAAACATTAACGCACATATCAATATCCTTGCAAAATTTGATATTACGTAAATATCCTTCCAAATCTTAATAATGCTCAAGTATATTCAAATATTTAATTAACCATAGAAAAATCGTTTTAATTCTTAACAGTTCTATATTTATGTGAAACAAGGAGACCTTCATAAAATTAACGCTGTAATATTGATTGGTACTTATTTGATGTTTGAAAATAAATTTGAGTTGTTCTGCATCTTTAAGAGTTTATGGTACTAAATGATCCAGTGTGCCAAATTCGGGGTACTAATATATGTTTTGACCAATTATTTATTACAAAATACTTTACTAAAATTGATTTTGTTAAAATCTTAAAGATAAAAAAATAACTAATTGTTGAGTTACTTAGTTAAGGGTAGTAGAAATTTCATTTTGTCAAGTTCAGGGTATCATTCAGCACTCTTAAAAGTTTAGGGTACTAGATGATTCAGCTTGCCAAGTTCGAGGTACTAATATGTATTTTGACCAATTTAATATGCTAATTGGTTTTCGTTCATCAAAATGATGATGTCTGGTGCAATTTGTAATTAAATTTTCTTCTAATCTAAAAACATCTGAACAACTGTGATTATCACTTTTGTTGTGTTTGTCTATGGTGTAGTGTGTATTTACATGTTTTGCTTATTGAACCGCAGTATGATCGTTAGATTCAAGAAAAGATGAGGGTTGAAAGGGTAACATTACTTATTTCTAGGAACTAGAATAATTTAGTTATTACAATTAAATTAAATATTTGGAAATACTTGAGCATTATTAAGATTTTGAAAGGATATTCACGTAATATCAAAATTTGCAAGGATATTTATGTAAGAGGAATGATATAGCCACAAAGAAAATTTTCACAAAACATCCACAAAGTGATGTGTCAAAAGATCATTTGTGTATGTTGTGATAGTTTCTCTCTCCTCTTTATGATTAAACCAATCATTCTTTGACACATCACTTTGTGGATGTTTTGTATAAATTTTCTTTGTGGCTCTAGTATTCCTCTTTATATAATATCAAATATTTGAAAAGATATATATGAAATTTTTCCTTAAAATATTATTCTTAACATCATGTTTTACGACTTTTTCAGATTAATTTGTTTTCTTGACGAAATATCTTTTGCTTTACGTGCATCAAACACATGTTAATTCGACATATATAACTTAATCCTAAAAGTTTATGCACATAGAAATCGAATAATTTGAAGTTATTGTTTTCAAGTATCTTAAAATCGGGTAGAGAAAAACACATGGTGTAAGGTAGATACGGGAATGATCCCCTGTCCCATATCGGACCTCACCATGTCGATATCGGTCCCACACCACACATGCAGCCCTATTATGCACATTAACTGAATAAGCTCCAAACAAATTTTGATTCGAACCACTATACTTTGTCACGCCAAAAAGGCAATGCAAAAAATAATGAACAAACGCGGTGCATGCAAACAAACAAATTAAACAAGTTGTTCATTAATATTGGAGCTCACAAAGGCCAAAAATTAGTAAGAGTCCAAATTATCAAATCACAAATAGAATAGGCCCCTCTATTGTCTGGCTATAACCAGATAAAAGATGCTTCGGCTGCGCTTTAAACGGGGTCCAAACAGACTGGAAAGTTCGATTTACGTGTCCGCTTAGAATCAGTTTACTGAGAACCATTTATGGCAGAGGATTAACTCTATGAAAAATTTGAGCGTAGTGCAATTTGGTGTAATGACATAAGTTATGAGCACATGATTGGCGATAAAGAAGCCAAATACAGTTGGATTCGGTGCCTAGTGTACTTAAGATTCTGCTGTTATGAGAAAACAGTTCAGTGACTTGGTGAGTTAAGTCGGTAAAAAGATTAAGACGAGTTAGACCTGATTTATGAAAACTGCCAACAAGCGCACAAAAGATAAAAGAAAACGCCTAATACAGTTGGTTCAGTGCCAAGTCCACCACGAGATGATTTTATTGGGAAAGTTTTCTTTTTTGCATGCAAATAGAATGGATGTAGCTGGACAAGATTAAAATTAACATAAAAGTAGTATATGAAGACGACAAGAGGATCACCAATATAGAATGCCATCTAAGGTTGTCTGAGCAGCCAATTCTACCAATTAAGTATCCAGTTATGTATATATATGATAAGACTTTCAGTGGAACTACACAGTGGCTCAGTGAGTCGACTCGGTAAGAAAATGACACACACATGCTTTTACGCCGACCAACAAGAATAAGCAACCCAACTTCAATTAACTATATTGTTATAGGTAATTTTCCAATTTTCTGTGCATGAGCAAAAGCTAGCTTGGGTGCAATTTACTACTCGTGAGTTAACTCATTATGATAAGATCATAAACAACCTTTATAAATTATTTGTAGAGTAGTGACATACTTGTAGGGTACAAAGTATAACTATTGAGTATTCACATCTAGGCCGAGTTGATCTGTATACAATACCAAATGCTAACACTACTTATACTGTCTAATGAGGATGATGAAAAAGCATTTGATGTGAAACCAACCAGAGTATCCAACTTTAAGTTAGGTGATTATCAATGGAAAAAAAATGCCATTTTGCCATCTGGGAATCTAGTCAACATGAGCAAAATGAATGCAATGACTCAGTGAGTCCAGTTAGCATGGAAAATGACATAAAACATGCTTATGAGGACAGACAAGCGAAAACTAAAGATACAATGAAGATAAACTTAAATTGACAGCAATATAAATCTTCCTAATCTAACTAGATGATTAATTATAATTGGCGAAACACATGTGCATCATGACTCAGTGAGTCGACTCAACTTGATAAATGACATAAACATGCTTTATGAGGACAGACAAGCAGAGGATTGATGATAAAAAAGCCAAATACAGTTGGGTTTACTGCATTATGAAAAAAGTGTGACCTTTATTCATGTCAAGACAGAAGTACAAGGTGTCCATTAGAAATGAGTAATTGATAAATGGATCAGCATGTGTATTAATGACCATATGCCTTACCTCTTGAATGGGCTCCATTGCATTTCCATGTTCTAAAGCTCGCCTTTCACTAATCTGGAAAGTAAGCGAAAAATAAGACTCGGGTGTTTACAATAAACAAATCAAGAATGGTCTCATCTGTCATGTTTACAACATAGTCGCTACCTTTACCCCAGTACTTGGACTAATAAATGCTGATGAATTTAATTATTATCAATGGTGCTAGAGAGAGACCTCTCTATTAGCTATGCCCGTGTTTTAAGAATCTTCACTTAGGACCATTTGGCCTACTACCAAATCAATAACATCCATCCGCCAGTTGGTAAATATTTATATCAAAATGATATGATTCACATGTACATGTATAAACAATCTAACAAAGTTTATGTTTCTTATAATAGAATGACAGCTTAATGCATACACTACTTTTGCATAAGGTTATAAAATCACCTACCTCCACACATTTTTTTCAAACAGACAAGTGCCTCACTGGCGACGCTTAATAGACAACCATTTATTCCAACTAATGCTAGTTTAGATATTATCATGTGCATACTTAATCCTAGCCCCCACGAAAACCAAAGACATAAGCCTACTTTATGAATAAAGAGACAGCAGATAGAAAACAGTGGAAGCAATATTTGGGCTTAATACAATAACGCCAAAATACAGTTGGATAGCCTGTACAATCTCACATGAAAAGAAGCCTTGTTGATGACATTACAAAAGAAAATTTAAATAATGCAGGAGGGATCCTCTTCTATTTTAGCCATTTATGATCATGTGACTTGGTACTTTTTTCTCAAATGCAGAGTGGGGTTCATTCCCCACTTGCCACTCACTCATATCTAAACCTCAATTTATGATGCTAATTATAAGTTCTTGTATATTTCATTCTTGTTATTTCATATCTCAACAGCCTAAAGTTCTTTGCACTAAAAAATAGTCTCTCACCTACTCAAATGGAGCACTCCAAATACCTTGGAGCTGCGGAAGAGTGTAGCAGCAGCGAGTCGGGATGGACCATGTACATTGTTTCTCCCATGCATGAAAGCAGTTACAATAATTGTCATGGTTATGATCATGGTCATGGTTATGATCATAGTCATGGTTATGATCATATACATGGTCATGGTCATGGCCAAGGTCATGGTCATGTTACTGATGGTATTAATGAAAGTTATGGTGATTATAGTATTTACCAAAATGAAGATAGTGATGATTCAATGGTGTCCGATGCTTCTTCTCGTCCTAGTCGTCAGGCAATCTTGCGTGGAAGTTCCAAAAAGCGAAGTGGATCACGTCGTGAGTCCAAGCATGCAGTGAGTCAAAAGCAAGCGGAGAAGAAGTTATATGAAAGAAGGCAAAGAGCAGTTAAAGAAGAAGAACATAAGACACGGATTGATGTCAAGGCAAGAAAGACTAATTAACTGGTTTGCGTAAAGTTTGAAATATTCTGTTTTTTTCATCTGTTTTTAGCAAAATATGGAGCTTGATATCAGGGTGCAATCCAATATCCATGCACATATATTTCTTGTTTCTGTATGAAATTAAGATGGCTAAGAAGGGGAGATAATGCATGTATAACATTATGATCTATAACATTATGATCCACTATAAAAGTGTGTTTTTGTCATTGTAGATATTCTTAATTTATGATTTCACATAAAGATGCATTCGGTTACAAAGTGAATAAACATAAGATGTGTTCACCAGAATTCAACTGTACGGATTGAGTGAATAATCGTTGCAGATAAGCCATAATACTAGAGTTAACTTATTTGCATGTGTAAGGCCACAATATAGCTTAGTCCCCACAGATGACTAGCCAACTTTGTCAGGTTTTGCTTCCAAAATTCGTATGTCATAACTTACTATAGACAAGAACTTCAACTACAACATTTGATCTCTTATGTTTGCACACTACCATACATATAACTAATTAAACTGAAATTACATTATGTCTAAACTACAATGTCTTTGATCTGAAAATAAGTCATTACTATCGAGTTTGACTTACTTTAAAGAGCAGGGGACCCTTTCCTCTAAAACTAATCAAGTCTCAACACCAAGTCAAACACAAGATTCATATCACACAGATGCTAATTATTTATATAGACAATATATAACATGATTCTTTGAAATAAAAAGATGTATGTGATCCGAAGTAGCTATAGTTTAGATAAATCAACAACTAGCTAGCTATCTAATGCAGTGATGGTTATTGATATGTTTGATGAGAGAATGCATCTTGAAGTAAATGTTCTTCATTTCTGAACAACTAACATGCCTTTAAAAGTACAAATAATTGAAATAAAAAAAAAAAAAAAAAACATAGCTGGCAGAAAATACTCAACGAAAATATACTCATGTAGGTCTAATAACTAAAGTAACAACCATAGAAAGCTAATAGTATCAGTTATCTCCTAACTCTAGGTTAGGCTATATTCATGCACAATTACTAAATTGAAATTGAATTGATTTGTTAAAGAACAAAAGAGATTATAATAGAATGATCGGATAAACTCATACCTGTAACAACAAAACCCCAATGCATTTCACAGGAACATAAATGCTCAATCACCGGGCATATTAGAGCACTAGTTCTGATAAGGGAATTGATGAAAGATTATGAAATTGCTAGCTAGTACTTCCATTTAGACATGGGTTACCAATTTCAGTCGATAATTAATTTCAATCTATTTTAAAAGAGAAATCAATATAAGACTTGGCAAAGCGCGAAATTGTTTTGGAGAGGAATTTGTATTAGATATCAGATAGAGTAATTTCCATATTGAAGCCAAAAAAGTTTACTGATTCTTTGTTTTGCTTAACAAAATTAAAATTTTCAAGTTTTATTCGACATCTAAGATTTCTTTTTGTTGGTTAAAAAGTGACCAGACGACATGATCATTGTTCAACTCTATAATGGAAATCAAAAGCAATCAGATTGGAAGTCAAGCCACGTTCGAAGAAGATTTATTTCAAAGATTCCATGCACGTTATAACATAAAATAGCAAAAAAAAAAAAAAACGCAGAAATGAGGCTAATATTGTGGATCATAAAGGGAATGAGAATCCAATTCTAAGGGAAACATGATTGGTAAGGTTCACAAGAAAAGCAAGGTTTGCATTGTTCTAATTCAAGTAAGCTTGTGCTTCAATCAAGTTTAAAGTGTATTCTGCTCTGCAGAATATGAATCAGTTCACATCCTTAAAGGGGATCTAAAGGGAATTAACATGGTGGATCCAAGTTTCTTTGATACATGTTTGTGCCCAAAGTATAACATGATTGACTTGCAATGCACCTCTGCAACTAATAAGAATATCATCAATAGCAGGAGTGGGCAATATATGAGTTCATGACAAAGCTACAGGCGTTGACTGCAACAAACACTTAAGCTCTAAAGAAGGGCCTGCAGAATTCATACTCTAAATTGATTTAACTAGTAATACCAAGATGCCGGTTTGGCTAGTGATACCAAAGAGTTGCTCTAGTTTAAAAGTTTATAGTTATGTAACATGTCAAGTGGCATTGTTTTTGGAGCATTTTACTCACATCACTATCAAGTTAAGGATCTTTACTCAAGTGTGTTTGTAGTTATTGCTTCAACTTTGTTGCAAATCTCTATCCGTACGTGTCAATTTTCCTAACAAGAGATATCTAGTAAAGTTTGTAATTACCTGTCAAAGACTTAGATATCCGACAACAAGTGGCATATGAACATGTTATCTATTTTAGATATTGTCTAGCTTTGATTCCACTTGTTGGGTCACTATTCTAGCACATATATACTACTCCAATCTCAACACATAAGCTTAAATGTAGCTGCATTCCAAATCCAATTAGCAATGTAATCTACCAAGTTACGTTAAAACTAAAGCTCCATATATATTAGCAGATTAAACTTAGCTTTGCACTAATACATAGAAGAAGTAACAGATCAGTGCAACATCGATCAAGTGGTCCTTAAAGAATGCCAACACAGAGGGGATAAGTTTGCAAGAACCAACGAACAAGGATGGAACCGTACATGTATATCATACGGACCACAATGATACAGGGCCATTTGTTACATACTTCTTAAAGACATTTCTTTGTCAATCCACTTGCATTTCGCAGCTAATATCTTCTTTTTCTCTCACTTATCTCATATGGATAGAATCAAGAATGCACATCCCAATTTTCAAGAAATGATCGACATTTCATGTTCCTCTAACGAACTCTTTATTAAAGTGTTTATAATTTGTTGAACTACTTCTTGTTATAACTGTAAAAGTTACATCTGTTGTGAAAATGGTGTCGTTTGTTCCATCATGAACTAGCATATTCAGTTATTCATTTTAGTTTTGTTAACAACGGTATTAGCATGGACGCCAACAAGCTCAAAGAGCAATGGGATGATTTACACATATACAGTATTGAGTTAATGTGTACTAATAAGGTACTCTGTTAAGTTGTAGTCTTATAGTAATATCATATTAGATTCATAATTGTTAAGCTGCTATGATCAATAAAACTAGATGCTACATATTACATAATTTCATCAACAACATGATAAAATCATAAGCAACATACAAAAGGAAGATTTATTAACACTTTACACATCTTCCATCTCGGCTGATAATAGTTACTAGGGCAAAAAGACACTTGCTAACACCATACATAGATCCCCTTCTAGCCCTTCGTTATTGATTTTTCTTTCCTGTGCGTAAATACCAAATGTTTGTAAAAGGTCAGGAAAACAAACGATGCAGTAAAACTTCTGAAATGCAACTTATACAGTAAAAAACAACATACCTATGTAGACTTTAATCGACAAAATCTTGATAAACTTTACAAAAGCTATACAATTTTGCCATGGTTAGATTTTTTGGTCTAAATCATCCTACATAGGTGACACTTCAGTGCCAATTAAAAACAACTTGAACGCCTGTTTAGGCAAACTTTTGAGCTAGTAATATAAGCCTGAATATGTAACAGTGTTTATTTTATTTTATTTTTTATTTTTTATTTTTATTCCTTATTAACATGAGTATATAGCTCAGCTAAGATGATAAACTAAAGTTGATTAGCTCCCACATTTTCAAAAGTGAATTTACTAATATTTCCAAATTTCACCAGAACATAAGGAAATGCTAATCCGATAACCACCAGCAACATTGCCTTGTGGTCAGGGACCCTAATGTCACCACAAGATGTCTGAGATTCAAACCTCATTGAATACAAATCTTGGAGGTGGACAGAGAAAGTTAAAGGGCCGAAACAGGGGCGCACCGAGACTTAAAGTTACCGGGTGCAATATTAAAAAATATACACCTGAGTTACAAATTTACCAAGAGAGATGGCAAAACGGGCGGCCCGTGGGCTAAAAGGGCTACCGGCTAAACGGGCACGGGCCAAACGGACACATATTATATGAATCACTTTAGAAAAGACCCAAAACAACGAAATAAATTTCTCAAACGTAACACCTCATTTATGTTTAAAAAATTAAATATATTACATCTATAAGTTTTTTTTTTTAAAAAACAACTGTAATGTTCTCTAATTGAGAGAAAATATGTGCCCATTTGTACTCATTTAACTGGACGCATCACTGACTTATACTGTGTGTATCGTGGGTTGTACGGTTTGACCAAAGCCCCTGATGTGATAATATAGAGAGGGTTTGTGTAGTGTAAAGTTAAATGCATGGCTTTCAACCACTCAGCCATCACTCCGAATTAAGGGTAAAAACAATTAATGCACATGTGAATGTTTTAAACATAGCCTTTAGGGCCACATGTAGAAAATCACAGCCCCAGGTCCGCGACTGGTAAAAAACGGTCAGGGAATACCCCGGCTAAGCAAGGTACACAGTCAGGGTACAGAGTCAGTCCGAAAAGGGTAAACCGAACAACCTCGTTTTAAACCAAACCGAACACTTAACAATAACATTTCAATTAAAACTCACAACTAGAAATAAAAACCAAACAATGAATCTAATAAAAATATTAAAAAAAAGATAGCATACCATGATAGGTAACAGAAAGTCATGAAGAGTGTGATTTAGCGTTGTGAAAGAAAGCAGCAGAACAAAGTATGGAAGCAACGAAAGCAAATATCCCAAACCCAATCATAGCCGAAATCCCAGCCACTGTTAAATCCATTATTAACTGTATACTCAAACCCATCACCATCCTTTTATTATTCTCCTTTTTTTTTTTTTTTTTTTATTACTAATCAACCTTTATATCCTTCCTTCAGCCAGCCATTTAAAGAAGCATTTTTCTTTTTTATATAATTTCGGTCGGACACGCAGATATATTGATGTTTCTGGATATGTTCTGTTTTTTAGACGGTCCAATAGTGTTGTTTTACGGTTGGAGGTTGACCTTTTCTTGAGTGGTTTAATAACATTTCGGAATCGTACAAGTTTTAATGCGTAGGTTACAATGTAGTGTATTGATGCTCATAAGTGTGTTCGTACAAGTTTTAATGCGTAGGTTACAATGTAGTGTATTGATGCTCATAAGTGTGTTTTTGAATTTTTAGTATACTCGGTAATTTTGATTTGGTTGATTCTGATTTATGTTTCGCGGAGCTTTTTGGGCGATAGAGCGTTTAGCAATTAGCTTTTTAATTTTTATTGTTCATTTGTTAAAAGAATTGTGAGTTTTGCTATCTTTTTAGAAATATTCATTTTTCAATACTTCTTTAAGAAGTTTTGAGCGATAAGCTGTGGTTACTGCTTACAGCAGCTCACTGCTACTTTTATCAAATATATTCTTATTTGTTTTAATCCTGGAAGTTATTTAATTTAGAAGTCTGACTTAATAGTAAAAATTAGAAAGATGTTGACATTGAAATAAAATTAGATTTATTTTTTAAAATAGTACGAGTTTACAATTATATTAAGCGAAAATGTGTCGACGCTTTATATGATTTTTAAAACAAAGAATCTTATGTAGGATCTCGATCTTTCATAAAATTGTAATTTCTCGATCCAATCTGATTTGATCCGATCCTACTTCTCTCATATTTAAACAAAGAAACTATAAACGAATGTATTTTGTTAAAGTCGAATAATAAAACAAGTGTGAGCAACGATAAGTGTCAGGTAAGTGTAAAATGTACATAATTTTTAGACTATAAAATATATCGTCCTACGATTATATGCATTAGTATTCTAAACCAACACGAGTTTCATTTCCATTATGTTATAACTTTTTGAGCTCTTATTTCTTCATAAATTTGTTATATTATCAGTTTAATACGAATTACTAGACATATAAGACATTTATATATTTAAGTAGGATATTTCAATCTCAATCCGATCTTATAATTGTGATCTTGCAAAGATATAAAGCGATCTATAATAAAATCTTGATTTTAACGGCCTTACTTATTTTGATTCAAACATTAAATCAGCATAGAAGAAATAAAAACAAACACCATATATCTACGCAAGCATCATGTAATTTAAATAAAAAATAAAAACAAACACCATATATCTACGCAAACATCATGTAATTTAAATAAAAATTAAAAACAAACAAGCCTAAATTCACTTAATTAAATAAACTTTTTGTGAAAACAAATTTATCCGAATAAGAGTCATTGGGATTTTAGAAAATGAATACCTTACTCGTGTTGACCCTATAAAGTTTCTAGTTGATCAAGTATTCAAGTACGTTTAGTCAGGTTTGAGTTAATCGGATTCAGGTTGACCATTAACTCGCACATCCCATGCACAACACTGGTTTTTCTTGACCAGCCTGGGCTTGTCATGTTAATAGGTCTTACTTTTAGGTCATTGGACATTTGGACCTTACAAAACCAAGCTCATCTTGGTCCCAAATTTAGCAATGTTAGGCCCAATTGTTCATGTTGCATCAATTTCTTTGAACCCCCTTTTCTCTGTTATCTTTAACTTTCTAAACATTTATTCAAACTAGGTTTAAAATTTGGAGATAAACAAGAAAATATTGGAGTTATATGAAGTTTTACTTTGTGATACTACAATAGGATGTAATGATTAAAATGTCTGTGAGAAGGCAATTTATGGAATAAGGTGAGTAGTCGACGTAAACATGGTACAAAAGCACCAGATGCTGGCTATCTCTTCTCCCACTTGTTCCTCTTGAGAAGCATAGTTTCGGAACTTTTTTCCAATTGAAGAAACATTTTGTTCTCATGAGCAAGTATCTAGTCAGTGTTTCACAAATCCGTATAGGTTACATCGTCGTATTATATTTTCCCTTGAAGGGGTTTTTCTGAGAGAGAGAGAGAGGAAAAAAAAAAAAAAAAAGGTTTAGCAAATTAATCAAAAGAAGTTAAGGTTTAAAAATTGGTTAGTCGAGTGGATTAAAATATGGATTAGCGTTCATGTAGTTGAAAGTTGAAAGTTGGCTATAATCTTTATGAATTAGCGTTCATGTACTGATGTAACATGATAATACTAGTTCTATGTAATCATGTTATCTGGTTAAAATGTATAAATTGATGGTAAAAAATACATATTGATTGATACAAAAAAAAGTATACGTATATAATAGACAAATGAATAAAGAAAAATGTGAATATGTATATATAGAAGGGAAACAAAAGGTGTGCTCATAGGTAGGGGTGGTAATTTGGGTCGGGTTCGGGTTGTCAGGTTGGCAGTTCAGAAAACCCCAACCTGAACCTGACCCATTTAAATTATCGAGTCAGCTATGTCAATCCAAACCTGTTTACACGTAACCCGAACCTGACCCATTTAACTCGTATATATACTTAGGTTGACAGGTTAAATAGGTTACATGGGTTGAATATGTTAAACGGGTTTCGAGCTGACCCATTTAATCCGTTATATATATATATATATAAGTTAGCACATTACACGAGTTAAATAGATTAAAAGCGTTAGTGGGTCGACCCGTTTAACCCATTTAACCCGTATAATTAAATATAAATAATTTTTAGTTAAGAAAAAAAACTTAAACGGGTTGACGGGTCGACCCGTTTATTTTATTCTCAACCCGAACCTGACCTGTTTAATAAACAAGTTAGATATGTCGACCCAAACCTGACCCACAATCTATTTAGTTCAACCCGAACCTGTTAATTTTCGTGTCAATTTTAAGTCAGGTTTAGTGTCGTGTCAGAAATTGACACCCCTACTCATACGCACCTCTAGGCTTTTAGAGCATAATATAAAGGTCTATCGTGATATGGAATTGCATGAAGTGTTGTTTTCCTAATAAAATAAAAATACATTATTGTGGGAATAAAACTATCATGAATCACTTCGTGTAAGGTGCGGAAACTGTTGAAATGGCATGGATATAACATTTTACTCAACATTATATTTCTGTCGTTAGTAAATTGAGTCAAACACTTCATGAGTTCTTTATTTAGAAACAAGATGAGTAGCCGTGAATACCAACCGAGTTTTATAACGACATATAATTTTAGTGATAAAAAATAGTTTATAGGTTATAAACGAAAAATAATAATAGTTTGAAGATTTGGGGATTAAATATAATGTTTTGAAACTCGGTTCAACCGGGTGGTTCAACCGGTTGAACTATTTCGATCGAAAAACAGGTCAATTTAAACCGGGTCAACCTGCTCGCTGGGTTTGAAGCGTCCGGGTCAAACCGGTTTTCGATATGTATTAATAGTTTTCTTTTGAAAATATGTTTTAACATTTGTTTTTTTAGTTAAAAAACATTTTCTTTATTGTGGTGTTTTAAGTTTTTTCTTACTAAATACTTCAATATTTCATTTGACTTTTTCACTTTTTCACATTAACCATTTTGCTTTTATATGTCGTATAAATATACTGTACGTGAAAAAAAAACACTTCATGCATTTTGTTTTCCGCAATATATAATATCAACTATAAAATACTAAAACCACGCTAGCCTCCTGAAAAGGGAAGGTTTTACCTGGTTTGGGCCTATGTAGTGATTGATTCAAACCCCGTAAATTAATCGGTCAAAAAGGAAAAAATCATGATTACCTAAAAAAAACTATAAAATACCAGAAGAGAAGAGAGGCAGAAAAAATAATAATAATAATAATAATGAGCATATCCATATCACGATGGGCCTAAAATAGTAAAATGTTACTAGAAAAAAATGCCACATCGCTTTCAGTTAATTTGTTAATTATTTACATTTTAACCCATTATGTTTTTTTTGAAACTCATAGTACAGTAATATACTCTTTCATATGTAAAGCATCAAGTGTTCAAAAAAAATATACTATGTATAAAGCATCAAGTTATTTTCTTGAACGTCTAATATAGAAGTTTGAATGTCATAATGGTCGTCATTAAGAAAACAAAATGAGACAGATTGTCCATACGTACAACACTATCGCGGAAGTCACTATGTTAGCAGTCTTTTTATCTTTATGTAAGCTTCTTGATGTCGATCTACGTACATCTTACTTCACTCATGCACATCCTGTAGTGCGCGACATTACGTATTGTAATTGTTGTTGTATTGCTCATTCAATGTTATCAATGTGACTTAATAGTTTGAAGGGTTATGTCGGCTGACATTTTTATCTCACAAAGAGGCAACAAGCTAGTGAAAGGGCAACGTACACCAACCCACCACAATTTGTCTATTCGATTCGCTAGAGTTCTTTTTTGTCATATATGGGGCACTCACTAGTTTCACAGAGTCATTTGATTACGAATTTGACGAATGCCACCACTAATTTGTGACATGTTTGATTAAAAAGGACTAAAAGTCTTGCTTTTAAAAGGATTATTTTTATAAAGTAATGATTACTTACGTTGTTGGTTCTATGCATATGCTCAATATAATGCTTTTTAAAAAGCTAAAAGAATTAGCAATCGAAGTCCACAACCTTAGACTTTTCTGTTAGTTTTAACGGATAAAAATTAATGAATATGTCCGGACTCGAACTCGAGACTTCGGGATTGCACACTTTACGTATGAGTTTCAATTAATTAATAATTATTGTTTTAGTGACGAATAATTATTAAATTCACAAAATGATCGTTGGAGGAAAGATGAAGGACTGAACTTAAAATAGAGTTCAAGAAAAACATGAAATGGGCTTGTAAAACCCATGTTTGGCCAAACCCAACCCATTAGGGTGTAGGGTTTGTGTCTTGTGCTCCAAGATGTTGATTAGTATATAAACAAACCCTTTTGTTCATTCTAATCATCCCTTGGTTCACTTGCAAACCAAATCCCCTTCTCTTTCTCCTCTTGAGTTAGAAATCGAACTACACCCTTATAGGGTTCCTACTAGATTTCTAAGCTCAAACCATTCTTGTTTAGTTGATCAACTACACCCTTCTAGGGTTCCTACGCGATCTTCTAAACATTATGTTTGGATTGCTTGTGAATTAAGAACCTAGCTTTTCTTATTGAAACGCTACTAATACGTGTGTTCAAGAACGAAGTGTTGGCATACTTTTGCTAACAAGGTGATTTGCCCTATTCGACTAACCCTAGTCGATCCACCATTAAACCCAATTAGGGTTTATAGTTCTTGTTCCATTGGTTTCTTGTTCTTGCTAGAAATCACAAAGAGGTACGCATCCATTTATATTCGGTTAATTTATTATTTGTATTTGATCTATTCCGCTGCGTACTCTTTGATGTTTATATGTTTATTATTATTCATATATTCCAACAGTGGCATCAAGAGCCGTTAATACATTATAATGAATTACCGAAACACATAAAATTGAATCGTTTGATTATAACATGCTTGGTGTTCTTATGTTTTTATATTTTTCATAAACCCTAGATTTTATTTTTTTTAACTTTTCGAAATTTATTTTTTTAATAAATGTCGATTTTTTTTTTTTTTTAAAAAAAAAAAAAAGGAAATTAGGGTTTGATGAATTATGTAATAAAAACTTGTAGAAACCCTAGGTTGCATGTAATTTATGTGTATGGATATTGTTATATGCCGTTTGGTTGCGTTCCTTGATTGACATGATTATTTGTATAATATGTGCAATATGGGCATTCATGACACACTATGCATGTGTTATGGATTATGATTTGTTTGATTTCATGCTTATTTATGCGATTTTATTATAATTGATAAATTGTTTAGTAAATATTATGAATAAAGATTACTAAAATTTGATTAATTATAATATTAGGGAGACCCTATTAATCGTGTATTAAATCAATAGTGTGTTTTAATATTGATTTTAATTTAGCATGACCATTATTGTTGTTGTTTGTTTATTTTATTTTATTACTTTTGTTTTATATGTTTTTAACATGATAGTAACAAAGGGTAATTTCTATAAATAAAATATTAAACGGACTTAATAATAGTGAAATCTTGTTTTGAGCTTACTTAATAAATCTTGGACTTTTGGTTGATTGATCGCGACTGTATTAAGTGGTTGAAAGGTGGAACTAATGATGACAAACTATTAAAGTGGGTATAAGGATGGCTACACATTAAATTGCGGCCTTAGTGAGCCTCCATTCTGGCTTACCGCTCGCCTGTGAGTCATATTTTAGTCTTTACCTAACATCCATGATAACTACGAAGCACTTAAGGCAAAGTTGTAAGTTTCTCAACGCCTCAATCAAAAGTTTGGAGATTTAAGCTCGTAAAGAAACTAATGAGTAAAAGTTTTTTTACATGAAACATATGCTACAAGATGAATGCATGACATCTTTGTACATATATTTTGATTACACACATCAAAAATACTACCCTTAAATTTAAGTTATATGCCATCCAATGAAACGGAAACACCTGAAATTGGATCTACGCCAGGGCGTAACCTGACTAGATTGCAATGGAAGGACAAATTACATGGTTTCATCACTAGCAGATCAACTGGTGTGGTGTCATTATGTAAGTTTGTTGTTTCTTAAATTGGTTAACTTAATTGAGTTGATAGTGGGAACTGATCACTCAAGGCATAAGAAGATGGGGATAAAACATGCTTACATTGCAACTGTGGTTGGCAATTAATGTAAATCCCATCGATTCTAGGAATTGCAATTGAATATTGGCAATTGAGGTTCGTCTCGTACCTTATTGAATAACGTCATCACTAGCAGATCAACTGATGTGATGAACTTATGTCAATTTGGATCCTAGTTTTTCAGTGAAAATTAAATGGTTATATGATTATGAACCATGGGTATTTAATTTTCTTGAAAATTTAATTATCGAAAATACTAAAATTGAATTTTGTAATTCTTTTTAATGTATTAATGCAACATTAAAGCCGTAAACATGGTTTGGTCTTAAATTGGTAAATTGATATAATTCTGCTTTCAAACATAATGTTTGATTGAGAAAAATTTACCGAAATGAAAGAGTCTATTTTCCATGAGAGAAGAATAAGACTCAATCCTATTCCTTTTCATGATTGAGAAAGGTATGATAGGAACGTAAGAATAAGACTCAATCCTAAGTCTATTTTCCATGCAAAAAGAATAAGACTCGATCCTATTCCTTTTCATGATTGAGAAAGGTATGATAGGAACATTAGAATTGTCTACATTCTAATATATAACTCATAGCAATCCTTAATATTTAAGGATATAGCACATCTTATTTTCCATAGAAATTTCATTACTCTAATTTGGTGAATGAATTCTTCTATAACAAACAAGGCATTTGGTTAAATGGAAAATATGAGTTATTAGAAGCTGGACAGATTACCGCAAAATTGGTAAAAGGCAAAGCTAGTATTTTATCTAGTTGTTGTGCTTTAAAGGTGCTACATACCATTATGGGGATGGTAGGCCTATTAAGGAAGAAGCTGCATGCTCAAATTCTTCAAGTTAATATCATTGATGGATAATCCATCATAAACAAAGTAGAATACACATTTTAGAACCTGAGTAATTATTACGTATGGGTTTTTCTAAATGTGTAGGAAAGTAAAAACAAGCAAATTGTTTTCACTGGTTATGAAACACGTACAATGTTGTCAAATCCAGTGGGAGCTTTGTGTTGTTTACTGAATATAGAGTTATTGTTATGTTCTCTAATTCAGTGGGAGCTACAAGAATTAATTTCTGTGTAGTAGCCTAAATTATCTTCAAGATAATTACTTTCAAATTGTAGACACTCATGTTCTTAGGAAAGCCATATGCGTTTCCTGATAAGACAAAGTAGTCCTACATCTACTTATGACACAAATCATATTGAAATCACATAAACAAACTTATGTTGTGTTGTTTATGTACTACATGATATTGTTCAATGCACAAGTGGGAGAATTGTTCATTGTGTGCAAAGGAACAATACATAGAAATATGATGATAGGATTCTCTTAATTGCAAGGTAAGAGATCAATGTTCTAATATGACTTATACATTTAATGTGTAAGATTATCTTATGTAGAACATGTGTCATGATTATAAGACTACTTTTATGTCTTATGATATTCAAATTAAAAGAAACACTTGAATTTACAATTTACGTCAGGGTGTAACCTGCCTAGATTGCAATAGAAAGGTAAACTACATGATTTCATTACTAGCAGATCAACTGATGTAATGGAATTATGTGAGTTTGCAGTTTCTTAAATTGGATAATTCATAAAATGACATAAGCAAATGAAGTAGTAAATTAACTTGAAATTACTATTGAAACCAAGTGATGGTGTTCACAAATACTTTAGTTATTTATGTTTATATCTTCTTATAAACATGAAGTCTTTTAACTATTACAAGACTTATAATAAAGTAAGACGTTAAACTTGTTATGTTTCAAACAAGAAATCATTGAGTTGATCAATGATGTACAACGTAAAGTGGGAATATAACAGTTTATGTCTTCTTAAGACATGAACATGAAGTAACTTGTTCAAAGGGTACTTATGTTATATAGCATGCAATTGACTTGGAAATTCTATTGTACCATTAAGTTGACTTAGTTGGTAAATAGGTAAGCCAAAGGGAATAAGTTTATCTTACATATTTTTAGTTTGTCTCACAATATTAATTCTAATGAAACATCACAAGTTGGTGGTGTGTTCAGTTAGGAAAAATCAAACTCTTGTTATATTGTTTGATTAAAAGATAAATATGACTTCTTTTCTTCCAAAAGTTGTCAAGGTTAGAAAATTGAGTATAGATTGAATATACTCAATAAGACTCCAACCTAGAAGATTAAATAAGACATTATGGAATGTGATGAATCACATTAAAGTCTTAAAATGAAGTTCTGATTTTGTTAATAAGTAGTTTTAACAAACAAGAGTCAGGAACTGTAAAATATTTTTGTAATATCCCAAATGAGAACGATTTAGTGTTGCTCATCTTGCTAAAGTATTTATAAAATACAAAAAGCAAGTGGGAGTTTTGTTTAGATCTTGAAAGATCAAAATTACAAAATATATAATCTTCTAAAACCACACTAGTGAAAATCATGATGAGGTTTGAAATGTAAAGGTTAAATCTCAACATGATGAAACTCTCATTCATAGATCCGTAGGGATGTCTCAGATATTTAATTAATATGCTGAGAATTATAAATTACAGGATCAAAGTAAGCCTGTTAATCATAATGACGCATTTACTAATTATGGTAAATTGCTCATACTATGAATGTTAAGATGCTGTCCATAAAGATAAGTCAACTTTGAAAACTTGGTTTATCTTAATGAAGATGAGTTTCTGCAAGAGAAGAAAAACCCTAGAGGTTTAAATCTTTGCATAAAGAATCATATGGACAAAATTGTATACATATTTTAATGTATGTCTTATGACAAGATTATTAATCATACTTAAGTAATTAACTATGATTGAATACTCTTTCCTAAGCACATTAAAATACAAAGATGGTAATTGTCATGCTCATTTTTATGAATATGAAATTTGACAATGGATTATAAAACCTCTTTCTTATATAATTACTTAAGCGAGGACGATGAGTAATTAAGAGTTTTATGAATTCATTTAATCTTTGAAAGTATACAAAATGCAAGAATCCAAGTATGGATAGATGCATGCATCAAGGAGGTAAATCTTATGTTTAAACATTAAATCTATGTTTTGATTTATAATTTAAAATAAGATAACTCCTAAGTAATTCTGAAAGCTAGTGGGAGTATTATGTTTACTTATTTAAATCATATATGTTGTATAACATATAGGAAGTAACATTCCATATAAGTTAAATGGTAAGTCATAACTTGGAATGAAACTTTACTTAAAAGATTTAATAAGTAAAACATACAACCTTGAATATATGTTTATTGATGTAAACATGTGCGGTAAATGAGTCTAATAGAACATGATATACCATTTAGAAAGTTTAAATGGATATTTAGTACATGAATGAAATTAAGTTGGACACGAGAATTTTTCATGTACATCATGTTGTTGTTATATCATGCTTTGATAAAAGATGATTTGACAACATTGGTATCTAATGAAAGATATTAGATAAGTTGTGTAATGAATATTCTAAAGGAATATATTTGGATATAGAATCACATCCTCAGCCTGGAACAATTTCTAGATTCTATTAATGAACAATTTGTAAAATTGTCATAGCCAACAAACTTGAAAGTTTGGATGGAATAAAAATTACACATTGAAGTTTACGGAAAAGAGCATATTGTTGTTTGCATACAATGATGCTAATATAAATTGAGATGACACTCAATACTAGTCATGGAAGGATTTCATCCTTGTTAATAGCCATGTGTACTAGTTATGCTTAACGAAAAGCATAGTTGCATTATACGTTAAAGAATAAGAATACTTTAAACTTTAAAGGTTTGGAAGTTTAATCATCATAAATTGTATGTTGAGGATGTCATACACATTTTATGATGTATTATGTGGTTATATCAAATTATTTGAATGCACATATACAAGAATTTCATTATTGAAATAAGTATTCTCAAAATTCCGATAGATCAAAGTTAGTTGAATAATGCCTTGTCAACAAGTATGATTACTTGAGGCATAATTGTCAACAAGTATAATTGGTATTACTTGAGACAAAATTCATTAACGAGAATTTTCATGCATTGATCTATTTAGTATTTGGATAAAGGATTGTAAACAATAATTATTCGAATGAAATGAAGTATTGTGTTATGTTTATTTCTATTCATAAATATTGTATCCTATATTTGCATGTTTAATCCATGAATAACTTAAGTTATTCTAAATTGTCCGTTGTCAATTAATGATATGGGAGTATCATTGAACTAAGACAAATGTGAGATTTGGTATAATATATATATATATTATATTGGTGCGTAGACAAGCCAAATTCACATGATATTCAATACTGGATAAATTGGATATAGGACAAAATCCCAATTACATGATTGTACTTATGGATGTTGTCATTAGAGTAAATCATGAATATTTATCCTCAGACTTGAGATACCAGGTAACTACTGTGGATGTAGCTCATTTTCTGTGAGATAATCTAACGCTATCCGTAACTGGTAGTTATAAGGATTATTTTCAGAGGTGATGCGAAGTTCATAGGTTATGCTTGTAGTCAATACAGGATTTGGTTCCTTCAAATTTGTTTTGAAGTTTAATACTGTTTGGCCACTCGTAGGATTAACAAGATGTTTGCATGGCCATGCCCAAGGTCTATCTGGAATGTGTTCAGATGAATTGGTAATCTTGCTTGATCATAAATAACGAGAAACACTAGTTAATTATGGAATGACTTCGATCCATATCCATATTAACATAGTATTAGAATCAAAAGGATAAGTATGATGATGAATCATCAAAGGTGGTTTTTTCCAGGAAACCATACTCGTGATCGTTCTGGGGACATTGGCGTGTTATGCTAGACTAACCATTGTCATTATTACATTAATGTATATCCGAGTGGGAGCTGTTAGTTTTAACGGATAAAAATTAATGAATATGTCCGGACTCGAACTCGAGACTTCGGGATTGCACACTTTACGTATGAGTTTCAATTAATTAATAATTATTGTTTTAGTGACGAATAATTATTAAATTCACAAAATGATCGTTGGAGGAAAGATGAAGGACTGAACTTAAAATAGAGTTCAAGAAAAACATGGAATGGGCTTGTAAAACCCATGTTTGGCCAAACCCAACCCATTAGGGTGTAGGGTTTGTGTCTTGTGCTCCAAGATGTTGATTAGTATATAAACAAACCCTTTTGTTCATTCTAATCATCCCTTGGTTCACTTGCAAACCAAATCCCCTTCTCTTTCTCCTCTTGAGTTAGAAATCGAACTACACCCTTATAGGGTTCCTACTAGATTTCTAAGCTCAAACCATTCTTGTTTAGTTGATCAACTACACCCTTCTAGGGTTCCTACGCGATCTTCTAAACATTATGTTTGGATTGCTTGTGAATTAAGAACCTAGCTTTTCTTATTGAAACGCTACTAATACGTGTGTTCAAGAACGAAGTGTTGGCATACTTTTGCTAACAAGGTGATTTGCCCTATTCGACTAACCCTAGTCGATCCACCATTAAACCCAATTAGGGTTTATAGTTCTTGTTCCATTGGTTTCTTGTTCTTGCTAGAAATCACAAAGAGGTACGCATCCATTTATATTCGGTTAATTTATTATTTGTATTTGATCTATTCCGCTGCGTACTCTTTGATGTTTATATGTTTATTATTATTCATATATTCCAACATTTTCATTTCCTAATAAACATCTGTTTCATGCAAATTTTAGATGTACATGATAATTTTAAATTTTATAGCACGGACCAGACAAATATGACATGCTACCAATATCAATCATCGATCTTCTAGAGAGAGAGAGACAAAAAAAAAAAAAAAAAAAAAAAAAAAAAAAAAAAAAAAAAAGCCATAGAGTGCTTTGCATTCTTAATTGTTTCTCTTAGAAACCTGAATTTTGATGTAATAACAACTTAACCGTAACTATTTTACAAGAAATCGTTTGTAAATCACATTATGCATAATGACAAGCGCTTTAATTTGGCAAGTCTCTTCCGGATCGAGTGAAAGTGGAATGCAACAAGTCTTCCGGATTTGGAGTCTTCCTCGAGCAGTGAATCATTGGCTACGTTTAGAGCCCAGAATCATAGTCGAGAGAACGAAGCTAAGATTTATGCTCGCATACGAAGTCTCCAAAAGCCGTGATTACTACAACCTTCCTCCCAAGAATAATCCTAGGGAGTTTGAGTGGCTTGTTCACGATCACTTGAATCAAGCTCTCAATATTCCTCATTATAGGAACATCCTGGATACGAAATATTTTGAACACACAATATTAGAAAGAAAGGGCCTATTGCAAGATAGGCTCTTCAATCTTATACTTGGTGAACGAAATCTTTCTCGTATCATGGAACTTTCTCCCTATATGAATATCCGGAGGGAGCCATATGACTTCTTTGAGGATAAGGTGGAGCCGGTGGGCTCTTTACTGCATTCCTTACAGCGGGATATCATAGATGGTAGTCTGAATTTCTTTACTCAATATAAAGCAAAACGGTAGAAATTTTACAAATCTACCGTGAATTCTACTCCCACTTTTACCGATGAGGGATTTCGCCTCAATTCCCTGTTGAAATCAACTACTGCTCGTCCATCGGCTAATTAAGTTCCAACTCTATGTTGATAAGAAAAAAAAAATCCCCTAAGAAGAGGACTTTCAACTATTCTAAAAGAAATGGGTAAATTCAAATTCTATCATCTCTTTTTCCATTTAAATTTAAGTATTTACATTCGTTTTCATTAAAGGATAACAAGATGACTAGAAATTCTTTAATTTTTTCAACCTAATCGCTCTTTTGATTTAGGGAATTTTTTTATCAATATAATTTTTCTTATACACATACGTTTTCATTATGAAATGGAGAATGATAATACTTTGGATTCATTAAAAAATTAAGAATATATTCATGGGAGAAATCCTTGTATTGGAAGAATTGCCACATATGAAATTGAGCACAATTTTACAAAGAGATGACCCACTTGTTTCCCACCAGGCAGGTGGCCAAGGGTTATAACGCACTCTTCGCACAACAAAATCACTTTAAAGTTGACTTATTCGTTCGGCCAACCATCGTCATGGTTTACCCTGTTTTTAGTCTATCAGGTGCTTATTGGCGAGTGTTCCCTTAGCTCTCCCTTAACAACTAAAAGCCTTACCCTCCGTTAGTTGACTTATGTGCCATAAGGGGCAGACAACTTGCTAGTTAGTAGGTTTTTCTGCAGGGCGATAACTAGTTAACTTCCTCTCGTGCCTTCTTCATTAAAGCGAGCTTTTTCCTTCCTCACCTGTTGAGACAGATAGATGACTTACACTCCCTATTTAATAGGGGCTTAGCGAGTGTTTGAAGCCACTAGGTCAATACAACAGAGAGCCTATCAATCGCGTTTAGCATATTAATTCTTATTAATAACCATCTCTCACTTACTACCACTCGTACTCCCTATCTAGGAAGCCACTCGACCTAGAGAGTAGAGAATAGAATAGGCCATGATGCAGGGAGAGAGATTTTTGATCTTGAGAGATCCTTTGAATACGACCGGGGATAGAAGCCCACGGAGCAGTAGGCTAAGCCAGAAATAGGAAGAGATGTGATTAGATTAGCACAAGGAGGGGAAGAATCTTGGTCGTGTAGGAAAGTCAAATGTAAGCTAGAACTGAAGAAGAGAATATACTTTCGGTTTAGTCCTATTGCCTGGAAGTAGAGGGAGTTCACTCACACTCGGGGCTGCTTTATTCCCCTAAGCCTCATAATAGAAACCTTGCTGAAGCCCTAGGAGGGGAAGGAGTTAGTCTTCTAGTTTATCAAAGACTTATTATTGGAAATGGAAAATCAGGGGAATGCTACCAACTCCCATTACTCCCACATTGGAAAGCATATGAACTTGACTGAACTAAATGACCAGCCCCGGGCCAGGGTAAAAGAAAAAGGGGTAAGATAAGACAGTAGCACCCACCACTCTGTCAGTAGGAGGTTATCCGGTCGATCTTCGTAAGTAAGTAAGTAACACTTTCATAGATGATTCCTCTAATCCTCTAAAGGCTTAAAAGGGAGCTAAACCATTTATATCTATGAAATTCTTTGGTAGAGGAGTGGCCTCACTTCGCTCGCCTCCCTTCCTGTCGCCTCATCTTCTTAATCCAATCTTGAACGTTCAGTTAGGCATTCAAAAATTCACTTCTCTTTTAAGTTGCAATAATATTTTTATGCTCGTGGTGACTTCAATTCTCATTTCCCCTTCTAAATGGTTATAGGACTAGGGCCCTACTATCCTCATCGCCCGATGTTTGCCATCTCGTGATTTTGTGTTTATTGATCGAAGGGAAATAACTCAAGTCCTTCCTCAGTGCAATATGCTATCTTTCCCTCAAGCGAGTTCCACACTGAACTTAAAAGAGGAACGAGTCTTTGCGAATTCTGTAGCTATGTTATGTAATACATACTTGACTTCTACCTTCGTGTGTCAATGAATCTTTTATATACTCCCTATTTATGATGTTTCCGTGTTAGTCTTACTAATAGACCTAGGGAGAAGTAATTTGACTCATTCACATCTAGATCATGAATGTTTGGAATACACGTTATTCAAGGAGACATTGCTTTTGCTAATTCAAATTGAAGGGTGATATAAAGTTGGTCTTCATCTTCAGGTCCATAGTTAGCGAATTCATGCTAGTTAGTAGTTCCAACTCCATATCAAGGATATCGTCACTAGTATCAATATCGTCAATATCATCAATATCGATATCATCAAAATCTTGAGACTTGTTATCCAGGAATGAAAGGAAGATATGAGTTTTTCACCGGGTATTTGACTAAATAAGAGCGTCCAGTTCCTATAGAACCTATCACTTAAATACCCCTAGAGAGGGATAAGGCTAAACGGAGCGAAAAAGGTTTTCCGTGAGATGTGAAATGAAAACTATTAGCCCCACACACAGTTTGTGAATATGTGTTTTGTCTGATAATGAGCAAGGAATACTCGTCTCTCTGCTAAAGAGGATGTATTTTACTCTTAATTCATTAGATATTTTTTAAGCTAACATTGGTGTTGTTTTAGGGTTAGTTATTTATTTTGAAGTGTTGGATGTTGGTGTGTTTTTTAGGTTACGCAGGTGTGGTCGTATTTTGGCGTATTATTGTGTTTTGTGATATTATGATTTGTTAGGTGTTTGTATTATCTAGCATCTTCCTAGTTTTATTTTGATAAATTTGTCGTTCAAATGAAAAGAAAAAAACATATAACTAGCTCCATAAGACTCAAGGTAATGGTAACACATAACACCATCTTATACCATTTTTCACACGCCACCCCATTATTTAGGGCTAGCTTACGCATGAGGGAGGGCAAAAAAGAAGGTGAAAGGTGAGTTGCATCACCTTTCTGCATTTGTGCAAAGTCTTTATATTTTATTATTTTTTATTTAGCTTGTGAATGTGCGTATGATATTTTGTGAGGTATTTTTATATAAAATGAGTATTTTAGTAAAATGAAAGGAGTAAAGACTATTAGGTTTGAAAGATGAGAATGAGTGACAAGAGGTAAATGATGATGTAACACACAAGTGACGTGACCATTATCCGGAGTTAAATATTACATAGAACACTTAAATAAAAAATTTAGAACATTTTTCATATTTAGAAAGCAAATTATCTCATTGTGGGTTAGGCAACCCCACCAAATAGTTAAATAAAGCAAAGTTGTACTTAGGACATGACATATACTACAAGGTTAGTTGTTTGCTAGTGTAATTTATTCCCACCTAATTCTCTTTTGCCAATATCCTTTACGTAAAAGATGATGTTGCTATCGTCCTTGTAAGTGTTTCGTGATGCATGACTATAATCAATCAATAAATATTCTAAAATTGATTAGCTTTTTGAAGTATGAACTTTAATTGCCAAAAAATGTATGAGAACCACAAAACAAGTCATGGTACATAGAAAATGTGGCCTAAAAGTTATTGCTATTGTTTTTAGAAGTGGGTTATATATAAGTGAGTATTTAGAGTAAACTGCAAAATACATCCCTGTGGTTTGCCTAATTTGACATCATACATCCCTCTCGAAAAAGTTAGGACAATTACATCCCTCCGTTAGTAAAAGTCAAACAATATACATCCAAAAGGACGAACGATGCAAATGTTGTGTCGTTAACTTGGACACGTGGCAGTTAAGTAAGAGTTAGTAAGGGTATATCAGTCATTTTACGTTTCCCTCTCATTCTTTATATAAAAACACACACACTCACACCTCAATAACACTCTCTCTTTCTCTCTCTCTTGAATAACCAGCCACCCCACTCGCCGGAACACCAGCAGAAACCGGCGCCGGCCACCGGAAAATTTTCCGGCAACCCTTTTTCTTTTCCCAATCGATAGATCGACATCTCCACAACCTATCTGGAGCTTTTGAGCTCTCAACACGCCCCCTAACTCACGGCCAACGGGCCTTGTGGGTTTCTTGGAGTCGTTCGAGACACAACACACCCAAAATGATACCAACTAAATTTTAAATCGGTTTTTATGAAATAAAATGTTATCCCACTTGTTTCTAGCCCGAAATATCTAACAACTTCACGAGTTGACTCGGTGGTGAGTCAACCCACGCGTAAAAACGCGTTTCTTACCTTGTGGACATTCGATCTATAAGTTTTTAAGGATATTGGTGGTGTTGGAGGTGGATGTACGCGGTGGTGGTAATAAAACGAGGTGATGGGTTTGTTTTTGGAGCACGTGTGGTACCGTAGGTGGTAGGGGGATTGATGAGGGTTACGTGGGTGGTGGTGGTGTTGAGTGGTGAGAACAGGTGGTGGTGGTGTTGGGTCTTGGCAGCCGGCGGTTAGAGAGAGGAGAGAAAGAGAGATGTGGTGTGGTGATGATAATGATGAAGATAGGGGTAGGGGTTTGGTGATGAGTGGATAGAGTTTTTTGTTAGAGATGGGTTGGGTTACGGTGGTGGTGGGTTGTGGTGATGGTTTGACGTCGGTAGTGGTGAGGTTTGGTTTGGTGGTGGCGATTTATGGTGATGGTGTGTGTAGATAATAAGATGAAAGTGTTGGTGTTTGATTGTGTTTGTGTTTTTGATTTTTGTTTGTGTTTTTCATTTAGGTTTATGTTTGTGTTTTTGATTTTTGTTTGGGTTTGACTGAAATTGGTAGAAAAATAGTTATGAAATAGATAGGGAAACATAAATGATAGATATACCCTTACCTAACTGCCACGTGTCCAAGTTAACGATACAAAATTTGCATCGTTCGTCCTCGTGGATGTATATTGGTTCACTTTTACTAACGGAGTGATGTATTTGTTGCAACTTTTTCGAGAGGGATGTATGGTGCGAAATTTGGTAAACCACAGGGATGTATTTTGGAGTTTACTCGAGTATTTATTTGAAAAGATGAAGATGACGAGATTTTTAATGGTGATGGTCATGGTGGTGATGGGTAGGGACGGAGCCCAAGCCAAATATGACCGGGTGCACAAAATCTTTTGAACTGCAATACTGGAAACATATTTTGAAGGATCGGGTACATTTAAGATGCATTTAGAAAAAAACGGTGTATTTTTTCAAAAATTAACCCTATATCAAAAAATCCATAGGGTTCCCGGGCACCCGCGGGAACCCCCTATCTCCGTCCTCGGTGATGGGTATCGTAGTGAGGGGTTGGAGGTTGAAAAGGAGTAGTGATGCAGAAGAATGAGTGTTTGGCTTACTCTTTAGATGTGGATTTGAAAAGATTTGTGTTTTTAGTTGGATATAAATGGTAATCGTGGTGGTGAATGAGAAGTTGAAGAAAAGGAGTGTTTGGATTAGTTGTGTGTGTGTGTGTGTTTTAACTTTGTTAACACGAAATGACAGTTACTATTGGTATTTGGATAAGAACGAGATTTTTGATGAGCGTTAGGGTATTGTATCAACAACGAAGCTAAACAAAGATGTTGGGGACTACCAGCGTAATTTCGTTGATCTTAGGACTAAACCCAAGAATTTAAAATAGCTGAGAGACTAACGGTGCAATTTAGTCTCTTTGTTTTCGAACAATGGTAATTCTTCCGATCAAAAGTCCTCTAGTGCTAATGGATCGGAAGAATAGCTAGTGATGCCAAAAGAGTTGATGTCATCTCAATTACATTGGACAACTCCATGATTGAATCCTTAATGAGTCTTCTCATATTACATGAAATATTTAATGTGAAGCTAGATATATAAGAAGAAGAAGAAAAAAAGACAATGTTTATCGATTGAACCATCAATTTGATGTTGTTGCCCATCCATTTTTAGTTAAAATTAAATATTAGACACTAAGTTGCGGACCCGTCTCTCTAAGTTAAGTGCCCTTCTAGTCACCAACATTATTACTTAATTAATACATATATAATTAAACCTCAATTGAGTCAATTTATTAGTTAAAGCTTCTATCATATCTATTTCTTAAATTGAAAGGCCAATTTAGATAAGTTCTGCCGTTCCGAGTACTTTTCATAGTTGTAGAAATAGAATGAAGACAACACTAACTTGTTAACAAAACAAACATAACAGGATTTAAGTCATTTACGAAATTAACCGGCAGTAATTTTTTTTTTGAATGGCGGCTTTGTATTAAACTAGCAAAAGCTAGAAAGAATTACAAGGAATTAATAGTTACTAGAGGATTTTTCAACCAACCTACCCAACTAAACTTAAGCTTAGGATTTCTAGAAGAAAACAATAAGCACGATTGTGAAACTATATTATCCCAAAGCACCCTTTTCATAGGCGGCGAATTAAAAAAAACCAAACGATTGCGAAAACTCCATATGAACCACATAAGAGTTCCTCCCACGCCATCAAGGATCAACCGAGCTTTTACTAGAGATCAACGAAGAATCTAACCACGTGCACCATTCCAAGATGTTTTCACAAAAAGGAATGTCGAGCTCCCACCACCTAGCTAAGAAAGCCCACAAATCTTTAGCTAGCTCACAGTTAAAGAAGATATGAGTTACCGTTTCGACGTCTTCATGACAAAGAGGGCAAAGAAGAGAATCAAGATCAATACCTTTCCTATCCAAGTTCATCCTAGAAGAAAGCATGTTTAGCGTTAACCTCCACAAAAACATTGACCTTTATAGGAACATTTTTATTTCATCGAGTAGCTAAAGAACCTACATCAAGGGTATTGGAATCAATCAAGGAACGCACCGACACAACGGAGAACCCTTTGGAAACGTCAAGCGACCATTGCCAAGTGTCTAACTGCTCGGATAAAACAATGGATCCAACTAAGAGCTTCAATTCAGAAAACTGAGATAGTTCAATACTTCCTCTCGGAAACCTTCTAAAAGTAGAAACACAATCCTGAAGCGCTAACCGGCACTAACTTTGGTTATAGATTTATAATTACATAAAATTTTTGTGTATATGGGGACTATTTGAGGTTAATCATAAGAGAGTTTTAGATCGATCTCCTAGTTAGTTTCATCCATGAGTTGACCGTCAAATAACCAATCCTGCCATTTTTTTCCCTAAAATTCTATAGAGATACAACAATAACAACAACAACAATACCCAATTTTGTATGCACGAGGTATAGAGGAGGTGTAGTGTAGATAGATCATACCCTTACTTTTGGGTAAACCCGAGAGTACGGAGACTGCTTCGAAGAATACCTCCGACAAGTGTAAATGAGTGGGAGAAAGAGTTCAAGAAAGAGACCATGTAGTGAAGCAAGAAAAAGAGAACAATTAAAGAATGTAAATACTAGCATAGCAAAGCAAATAATCATACGCGACATGGAAAACATAGAAAATAATATAAATAGCACCCATAAAGCAAAGCATAGAAGCAAATAAATATGCAACACAAGGAAAGCAAAACATATAATATAAAGAACACGAATAGGAGAAAAGGGGGCAATAACATAAGAGCAGAAGCGAATAAAAGCAACGAACATAGCACACATGTATGGGGATAAAAAGCAAAACCGTCATACAAGCAATGGCACCAAGGAAAAAAAAATCTTTGAAGATAAAGCTAAGGGCTTAAAACCTAAAGAGAAAAAAGACAAAAGGAAACAAGAACTTATAGACACCTATAGAAACCTAGACGCCTAACAAGCTCGAAACAGAAACTAAGACCTTAACGCCTATTGTGATTCTAGCTCCCCACGTGTTCCTATCAAAGGTCATGTCTTTGGTTATAAGAAACTCCTTCATGTTATGCTTCAATCCATCCTCCCACCTAAGTTTTGGTTTACCAATTTTTCTTAACCCGTTCACTGCCAAAGCTTCAACCCTCCTAACCAGTGCAAACTTTGGTCTCCTTCTAACATGTGTGAACCATCTCAACCTTCCTTCCCTCATCCTAGAATGGCAATTAGACCAACTTTGTTAAAATTCTATATAGATCAACACCTTAGGGTTTTTTTTTTTTTTTTTTTTTTTTTTTTTTTTTTTTTTTGTCAAAGGACATTATTCGAGCCGTCCAGGTGCCCTCGGAGGCAGCGACTCTTTTATGCTACATGACATGAAAAGTTCTTGAATCCACGTCTAGTTTTACATATAAGAGTAATGTTATAGTACGTGATAGACCAATCGTCAATAAATTCTACTTGTATTAAAGAATTCTTATATGAATTGATGAACTATTTGTGTTAGGTAGTTACGTTGCTAAATTTTGGTATGTATCATAAGCTTGCGTGCTTAAAGAGGAAAGTGGTAAACATAGACATATCAAATGGTGCAATCGACAATACGGGTGCTTTGGCGTTTTAGGAATGATACCATGTTTGTTGTCGAAAAATCTTCAAAGAACTTAATCAGTATAAACGACATCAAACATCTAACTTTCAATCGAACTTCTCATATAATTAAGGGAAGTTTTGTAGTTGGATTGAGTGGTTCTCAAAGTCTCCCGACATTGGCGCAACTGTTTAGGAGCGAGGGGCGCCCGACCTTCCAAATTTTTTTTTGCGATGTAGAGGGTATATAGTTTTCGTGTAAAAAAATTTCAATATATTCGGTTTCGACCCCCCATTTTAATTGTGAATTTTTTTTATACATTAAGCAATAAAATTGATCCATTACATTTTAGATAAGCTCATCTCCCCAAACTAAAATCCATTAGCAAACCAAATCCCAAACTAAAATCAATTACTTAGCCCATTAAAAAAAAAAAAAAAAAAAAAAAAAAAAAAAAAAAAAAAAACGGAACAATCCCTAACAATTAACAAACCAGTTAACCAAATCCCAAACCCTCCCCATTCGACCCTCAGAATCTAGCAAACAGTATGGTGATTTACATAGAAAAAGAAATTGCTAACAAGTTTGATGCGGAGTCCATAATTGAATAATTCAAGGATCTTAAAGGTCGAAAGGCTGAACTCTAATTTTTCAATGAATCGAACCAGGTATCAACCGTTTGTCTCCTTTATAATGTTTAGTTGTCTTGGACAAATGCTTAGGTTTTTAGTGATTGAAACTTTTTTTTTTTTTTTTTATAATAATAGTATTTAATTTTTGACCCGACCAACATATTACCCGAAAATAGCCTTAGGAAAAAAAAAAAAAAAAAAAGATTCCGACCCCTCACTGAAAATTTTGTAGCTTCGCAACTGTCTCCCGATGCTCTTATTTATTTTATATTTTTATTCGGTTCTGAACGGCCATCATTACAAGAAACTAAGCTTTTAGTGACAAAGGTTTTAATGACATAAAAAATTTTCGTTAAATATAGCATTTTAGTGACAATTTTAAAATGTGTGACTGAAGCTATAAATTTTGAGATTTGATGACACATTTATAAACAAAATGTGTCACAAAAGGCAAAGAATTTATCCTCGCACTTTTTTGTGTCACTATTTACCTACAGTAATTCTACCTACACTCTTTAAGTGCAGGAAAAACACATAAAAGTTTTATGACACTTTTCTTTTAACAGTTTTAGTGACACTTTTTTGACTTTTTAGTGACACTTTTTATGAAGAACGGGCAAGAAGGTAGGAAAAAGGTACAATTCTTAAGGTTGATCATCGTCATGTCTTTTTTAGATATGTTTTGGGAATTTGCATTTTTAAAGAAATGAACAATTCTTAAAAGGTTTTTATGAGGATGATAAATTTCTCCATTCTAACCCACAACAGTTGGTCTAAATGAGCATTCAGTTTGATGATGATAAATATCTACAGTTATTTTGGTCTAATTGAAAATAAAGAGGCAGTAAGCAAAAATGTAAAACATACGACTTAAACATAGACAAGACAAAGCTAAAGGATTGTGTGAGAATTATGTAGCATGTAAATGAGTAAGTACGCATGACTCATTATAACTTATAAACATATCATTTCCACACTGTGTTCTCAAGATCTGAAAGAGGAAGAAAGGAAAAGATCCGGAAAGAAACTGAAAAAAATTCGTTTTATCAAGATCTAAAAAGGGAAGAAAGGAAAAGATCCGGAAAGAAGAGGAAGGAAGTAGAAGTGTTATTTTTTGTTATAATTGGTTCTGCCCAGTTTTGGGAAGAAGAAGGTGAAAGAGAAGTGATTCTCTTCCTCTTCACTTCTCTTCTATTCTCTTCTTTTACGAGGGTAACTAAAGAACACAACGTAAATCTATAGTTGTTGCACCTTTATTCATTTATTTGAATATGCTAATAATCTATTTTTTGTGTGTAGCTACTTGTTCGATCTTAGTTTTGGCTTATGGGATGGATTAGGAGTGTTTGGATAGAAACCATAATTAAGAAAATTTGGCCTTTTATATTCCGGTACCGGAACCGGGACTTCCTGTTTTTTCCCATACCGATTTTGAGCAGTACCGAATTTTTTAGGCTAGTTTCGTAGTACCGGTGTTGTACCGTGTATTGTAAACTGGTACCGATATGGGTTGGTACCGGTATGGTACCGGTACTGTATCTTTTTTCCGGTACCCATACTCATCATTGTGAGATAAAACTATAACTTCTTCTTCAAGCGCGTTTTTTTTTATGCTTCGGATCGAAACAAACTTTTTCCGATGCCTCCAATGATCCACATGTTTTTTGAATCACATCGAAGCATGTCTGTTTTGGGGAACATTGAAATATCTCTCCACATTATAGCAAACCGCATAAATTAAAGTAGCTTTCAAGGCAACGACAACATACATGCACACAAATACAGAATCACAAATAATTACATATTGCGATTAAATATACCAGAGTTCGATTAATTAAATATTGAATCGTGGTTTATTTTGTCATCCTGTTGAGTCAATAATACATTTTCGTGAAAGTAGAAATTAAAGTAAGTACACAACTTGCATAAAAAACAGTAGATACATGCACACAGCTATTCTCATTTATTTATTTTACAATTTTCCCATTTCATTCATCAAATATATGCCTACATACATGTTTTATTCGCTAACTTTTTTTAAGAAATTACTCAACGAATCAACAAAGTTGCAAGATACCTAACAACATGCATAAACTTCACGCTTCACATCCATTATATTACATCATTCATACAAATTTACAAAGTCTTTATGTTATGTACTCTCGTCACTAACCATTGCTTCAGTTTTATCACTTTATTATCGCAAATGTTCAATTGACCCGGTCAAACAAGATTTTAAAGAAGTAGGTAATAATTTCAATCTAAACTCCTAATGAAAAGTCGATGATCAATCAACTAGGCTAACTCAGTTGACCACCAAGATTTCTTAGGGGCTTGGGGAGAGGATGTTTGACTAGGGGAGGTCTCAAATTCGAGTCTCACCCGAGACTTTTACCCATTTAGGCGGAATAAAAGGAAGTACATGCAGAGTTTAGAGTCAACATACTACCTAATTGAGTGTTACTGCCAATTTAACCACTAACAACTAACAAGCGGTTAAAAGAAATAAAAATAAATAAATAAAAAAAAAAAATCCTTGTAAAAAAGTCACTTTGCATCTAAAAGATGCACGAAGCGAGAATTTTCCCGCATATCTAAACCCCCAAGAGAAAGTCTCCCCTCCTATATAACTCCATTTCTCACCCATTGTCTCCCAACCACACAAACAACATCATCCTCATACAAGAATACGAGATGGCAGCAAACTACACTGAATATGAACATCTCTCCACCTTTATTTCATTCCCCAACAACATCCCATCTTCTCTAGACTCTTTAACAAACATTCCATATTACCATCAACATCATTCTTATCAAATACCCGTTCTTGATTTTTCTCAACAATCATCTGCTCTAAGTTGCAACACCTCGAGTACTTCAGATGATGCTGAAGAGAACCACATGAGCGTCGTCAACGAAAGGAAGCGAAGGAGGATGGTATCTAATAGGGAATCGGCTCGGAGGTCTAGGATGAGGAAACAAAGACAACTTGACGAGCTATGCACACAAGTACTTAGGCTCAGGAACGAGAACCAGGGACTTATGAACAAGCTTAACGAGTTTTCTGAAAGCCATCATCAAGTGGTTCAAGAAAACGATAGGCTCAAGAAAGAAACCATGGAGCTAAAACACTTGCTTAATGAAGCACAACTCGCAACCACTTACATCAACCTTAAAGATCTTCAAGAAGATGATCATGCAAAAAAATAAACCTGTCCCACCAAGTAGTTTTATGTTTAACTATTACTATTAATATTGAGAAAATAACGTGTCAGTTTTATTTGCTAGGTTGGTTTTTTTAAACCTAGTATTGACAGATTTGAGCCAACTAATCAATGGGTTAATTATACAAAACCCCGAGACATCATGTAACATCAGAAACTTGTTTTGTATCTTTTATATAGATTTTTTGGTGCGTTACGTTGTAAGTTCAAATTATCGGACGTAAGTAAGATTTTTTCACATCGAAGTCACAAAAGGGCATTTGATCAAAGCCTTTTTTTTAATGGCGATTTATGGTATAAAACTAGCAAGTTGCTAGGACAAAGTTACAACGAATACAATTGCAATTAAATGGAACAAGTCTTTTTAGGGGTTAATTGTGATTCATTTAAGCCAATTTAAACGAATGTTTTTGCTACTGTACGTGGGTGATCCAAAGATATGTAAGAGTCTTGATTTCTTCTATGAGAGTATCTTTCCGAGGTGTTAAATATGATCTAGCATTATCAAGGCATATCTATTTAGGTGTTCCTAGCTTCATCGTAACTAACATGTTCTTAAAAGAACTCCGATAGAGTAATAGCTTAAAAAATGGAATTGAAAACAAACACATGCATCCTATATACCACGGACTCCATCAAGAGTTAAACCACAATCCATTTTTTGATGTATGACACCTATGATATGTATCTGCACTTAAAAAAATTGTCATATAGTGACACTTAAAAAATGGCACTTGAGTTAAAAAAGTGTAACTAAAAGTAAAAAAATGTCAAAAAATATAAAAAGTGTATGTAGAAATCCAATACGTAAAAGTCTATTTATAGTGACACAAAGAATTGTGGAGTTATATTTTTTTTGCCTTTTAAGACACGTTTTGTTCATAATCAAATCTCAAAATTTTAAGCTTTTACCCACACTTTTTTAAAAAGTGTCGCTAAAATATTAGATTTAGTGACACTTTTTATGTCACTAAAACCTCTATCACCATAGGTTTATTAACTTGTAGCGATGATTTTATTAAATATGCTTGTGTCATATACAGTATCGATATATCATATCTCTTAGATATATGAATTTGAATGGGATATATAAATTCGCAATATATTCAATATTGATAACTTTTTGCTGATATCGTATTGATACGTGATGCCATCACATTTCTCCATCAATCATTCGAGTGTGCCTATTAACGATGCTCAAAACCCGGTAACACTGAACAAAATACTAAGGAGAATCATGAGAATCATCTAAAGGTATTCGTTACTTTGTTCTACAAGTGATGCTCATGTTAGATACTATATATATATTGTCATTTGTCAAGAGGGGGTCCCTATTAGGAAACAGGAAAGGAGATCGACAATAATATGAGGGGGAATATAGATAAATAAAGAATAAATATATACACGTATATATAGTTTGAGACTACATCTTAACCCATTTATCAACCTATTATTCTAATGCAATCCACTTTTTAAACTAATGTTAACTTATCATCGTACATGCTGCATGCACATACATACAAAGACGGACCTACATATATGTATCGGTGTGCCACGAGCCACACTTGATTTTAAATCATGAAATGTAATATTTTAAAAAATGGTTGTTTTTTATATATGCAACCTCTGATATTCGTGCTATTTTTTTTATCATGCAATTTTACTTTAACTCAAGAATACTTTATAGTGTGAATTTTAGCACCTATAGTGTGAATTTTAATAAAGAGAAGTCTCCCGTGCTTGACAAAGACGTGAAACTTTCATTTGTTAGGTCTAATACTTCGGTTCAGTCTTTGTTTTGATATTGTACACTCGAACTTGTGGACTTCCCCAATTTCGAGTCTTTCTGGATTTAAATACTACGGAGTATGTTTTATTTTTAGATCATTATTCGCAATATGTTTGGGTTTATCCGCTAGTTAATAAATCTGATGATTTGCCAAATTTGTGTTGTTTTGTACCTTTGTTCGCACTCAATATAAGTATGAACTAAAGTAATTTCAGTGTGATCATGGTGGTGAGTTTGACAACCACACCTTTCATAAGTTATTTACTGCTAATGGGATTTAATTTCATGTTTCTTGTCTATGTACTTCACAACAAAACGGTAAATCTGAAAGGATGATCCGAACCATCAACAACCTTATTCGCATATTATTATTTCAGGCTCATCTAACCCCCTAATTATAGTATTGAAGCTCTTAATATGACCACTTATTTATTGAATATTTTACCCTCTCATGCCATAGGCAATCCCATTCAACCAACTTTTTGGTACCACCCCCGACTATAGTATTTAACGTGCTTTTAGTTGTCTTTGTTACCCTCACCTCGATACCAATCACAAACTTTAACCCCGGGCCATACCTTCCATTTTTTATGTCATGTCACCAATCAACGTGGCTATCGTTGCCTTGAACTTAACACAAATAAAATTATCATTTCCCGACATGTTACGTTTGATGAGACAGTTTTTCCATTTGGCTCAATGACACCGACCGTGAGTTCCTCATATGATTTTTTAGATGACTCGTCTAATGTCATTTCTAATATTATCAGATTGTCACCCACAACACCACTCCACCAGATGTTCAACATGATACCCAAACTGTCACAACAAAAATCACTCCAACTGTTACCCCAAATGAGCCCATTCACATTAAGCCTCCCACTCCTCTCGGCCTACCTTCACCAACCCCCGTTCCAACTTCAACATAGCCCGATCCCATTTCCATTTCTCAAAATCAAACCACTCAACCTGTAAACTCCAAACCCGGTTTCGACTCATCCCATGGTCACACATTTTCGTATCAGGACTAATCGTCCCACTCAACATTTTACTCTTCATGTGTCTTCTATTTCTCCTTTACCTAAGTCGAATAGCAATGCGTTTAATGATCCTAATTGGCAAAATGCTATGTGTGATGAGTATAATGCACTTATTAGAAATAACACTTGGACTCTTGTGCCTCGACCCAATGATGCCAATATTGTTTGTTGTATGTGGTTATTTCGCCACAAGTTTTTAGCATATGGTACTCTTAGTCGCTACAAGGCTTGCCTTGTGGCGAATGGCAGTACTCAGATAATGGGTGTTGATGTTGATGAGACTTTTAGCCCAATTGTTAAACATGGTACTATTCGGACAATTCTTAGTTTGGTTGTTTCTCGACATTGGCCGGTTCATCAGCTGGATGTCAAGAATGCCTTTCTACATGATGATTTAGCTGAGACAGTTTATATGCATCAGCCGCCTGGGTTTCGGGATTTTGCACATCCTGATTATGTTTGTTTATTGTAGTGGTCTCTTTATGGTCTTAAGCATGCCTCTCGGGCTTGGTTTCAGCGCATTGCCATGTATATTATCTAGGGTGCGTTTAGCCATAGTTGTTGTGACTCATCGTTATTTATCGACAGACAGGGAAAAGACACTACTTATTTGTTACTCTATGTTGATGATATTGTTCTCACTGCTTCATCTGAGATTCTGTTACAGCGGATTATTGCTTCTTTACATCAGGAGTTTTCTATGACGGATTTGAGTTCTCTTAATTACTTTTTGGGTATCTCTGTTACACGTGATTCTTCAGGGATGTTTTTATCTCAACGTAAGTATGCTACTGAGATTCTTGAGTGAGCTCATATTTTGGTTGTAACTCTAGTCGGACTCCTGTTGATACTGAGTCTAAACTGGGCGATGTTGGTGATCCAGCTTCTGACATTATATCGGAGTCTTGCGGGTTCTCTTCAGTAACTCACTTATACTCACCCTAATATTTTTGATGTTGTGCAGTAGGTTTGTCTTTACATGCATGATCCGCGGGAGCCTCATTTCTTGGCTCTTAAGCGGATTTTGAGGTATGTTCATGGTACTTTAGATTATGGGTTACAGTTGTTTTCATCTTCTACTTCGTCACTGGTTGCTTATTCGGATGTTGATTTGGCTAGTTGCCCTACGACTTGAAGATCAACTTCTTACTATTTTGTATTTATTGGCAACAACTTACTCTCGTGGTACTGTAAGCGTCAACCAACACTTTCTTGTTCTAGTGCAGAAGCAGAGTATTGTGGTAGTACCAATGTTGTTGCTGAGACCTGTTGGTTAAGGAACCTTCTACGTGAGCTGCATACACCTTTGTCTTCTGCTACACTTGTCGAATTCTGATAATGTGAGTGTTGTATATTTATCTTCTAACCTGGTTCAACATCGACGTACGAAGCATATAGAGAAATTGATATTCATTTTGTTTGGGATTTGGTTACTGCTGGTCAAGTTCGAGTTCTTCATGTTCCCTCACGTTATCATTATGCGGATGTTTTCACAAAAGGCTTACCTTCAGCTTTGTTTGAGGAGTTTCATACCAGTTTGAGTGTCCGGTATCTTCCAGGTCAAACAGCGGGGGAGTGTTAGTCGTATATTTGCATAGCCCATTCTAGTTTGTATGGGTTAAGGCCCGAGTATTACTTGTTATGGTTTGGATTCTATATATGTATTATTCCGGTTTTATTAATGAGATCGAAAACACTTTTGATGCTATCGACTTACACGTCCCTGCACACATGCTACTAATATTCAAATTAGTTAATCAATATGTTGATGTATAACCTATTGCTCAATTAAGTTATTATATATTGACATTTTTTTCAATGTGTTAAAGTCATTTTTAACTCATTATAAACCCTTTCTCAACCTTAAATCTTAATTACCATTAGTAATGCTCTTAACATAAAATATCTGCAGCTTCAACTCTTCAAGTCAAATACGATATATGTGTAATACGGGCAGTGATGTTAATAAAAAGACACGCACGAGTTGTTTACGATCAAAAGCACATAATACTAGTTAAATTGTTAACTAAAATCATAATACAAAAGGGAAGGAACTGAGGCAACAACGAGGCTGCAAGAATTCTTATTGATGCTACATGCTAATAAGATAAGATCACATGGTGTGATTGCTATAGATATAATAATAATGATAACTGATAAACATCATAGTACAGCTATAATATAATAATTTGATATCTCAACTTAAAGAAAAAGACATATCTTTGAATTATTTTTCATTTTCTTGATATAGAAAAGTGAGAATCAAACATAAAATATAACCAAATGTATTCAGTTTTTGGAATATACCAAGGCATTACATATTGGCACATAAAAATTCTTTATAATTAATCAACTTTATTAAGTTGATTCCCACGCGATACATGCATTAAGCTAAGGAATTTACATCTGTGAGTGGAAACGTACCGAAGTCGAACACAAATTACACAATATTCTGAATAAACCTGAATTCTTATCTATGCTGAAAAGATGTATATAAAGCAGATTAATCTAATCGTCTCAGAACCAAACGAAAGAATAAGTTTGATTTCGGGCCTGTTTGGCAGCGGCTTTTTGGAGGAGCTATTAGCTTTTTGTTACAAAAATAATCTATTCTAAAATAATAGTTCCGTTTGGATATATTAACTTCGAGCTTTTATTTCAAACAAATAACTCCTAAATGAAAAGCTGATCCATGAAGCTTTTTAAACATATCGGAGCTGTTAAAACTTTAAATTACTGATATACCCTCCAAACATTTATTTATAATAATATATATGTCCTTTTATGTCATTTTACATCTTCTAATTACTTTTAACAGCTAACTTACCAAACACTTTTATTTAAAAAATGATTCAGCTTGTAGCTCATGTTAATAGTTTTGCAGTTTACAGCTTACAGCTTACAGTTTACAGCTTACAACATACAGCTTACAGTTAATTTTGCCAAACATACCCTTAGCTAAACACAGTAATGAGGGTCAATCCTTTTTATTTTATCTGCCACGCCATTTTTCTCTCTCCGGCGACCTTCAGGCGATTAGTTGTCACATTAAAAGCAAGCGACCTTTATTATTATTATTATTATTATTATTATTATTATTATTATTATTATTATTATTATTTAAAAAAAAAACCATATCTTTTTATATTTTCAAAACAAACCATATTCAATTTCAAACTAAAAGTTACAGTATGAGCGGGATAACCAAAATTCAATTTCAAACTAAAAGTTACAATCTGGATAACCAAAATTCAAATTCAAATTAAAGATTACAGTATGAGCGGAAGGATTTAAAATTCAAATTCAAATTCACTTTTAAATTCAAATATGTCCCTATATATACCCACAATTTGCTTTGTTTCTCACACACACACATACACACACAACTTCTTATCACAAATTCTGAACAATGTCTCAAGAAAACTTCTCCCAACAATTTTCAAAAAAAAAAAAAAACAAAAAGAAAAAAAGAAAAAAAAACTTCCCCAACAATTTCCCGAAAACACAACTTCTCCCAACAAATTCTCAGCGAACACAACTTCTCCCAACAATTTCCCGAAAACATGGTGAACACTCCACCAACAAATATCTTTCCAGTATTCCCAACGGAAGAGGAACCGGTTGTGGAACACGAAGCCAATCTACGACTACTTGAGCAGGATGAAGAAGTATTGAGAGAAATAGAAGAAAACGAAGCACGAGAGGAAGCTGCTCGTAAGGAGCAGGAAGCAAGGGAAGCAGAATAGCGCAAGAACAACTTGTTTGACATTCTGGAAAGAGAGTATGAAGAGGGTAGGTTTGCGAATGCAGATTCTCCTTACAACAAGGGTTATAACATAGACTTTTCATTGTAGTTTGTATTTTCATTTTCATTTCCATATCATAGTTTATATTAATATGTAATTTTTATTTTCAATTCTAAGTTTTAATGTATTTTCACTTTAGTATCAAATATGATTTAAATATTTTAACATTACAATACCAAATTTATAAAACAAAACACAAAACACAAAACAAAACACAAGTATTGAAAAAAAATGGAAGTAACAAAATAAAAAAAACCTTTGGACGAAATGAATAAAACACAAAACATGGGACGAGTTAGATAGTTAGAACGACCCAAATCCTGAGGCGATCAATCGAGTGGTAAATCGTGCCACAGTAGAGACGATCGAGTGCGATTGGTTGATTGATTGATCTTCATGTTACTACTATGTGTAGCCTAATGTGCTAGAGATTGGACCACACTTACGGCGAATGATACTAAAAAGAAGAAAACTTTTGGAAATATATTATTGTACCCATGTAAACTTGAAAAAACAGGGTTGGAACTAGGAGGTTTAAACGAGACGAGATAGTTCGCGAGCTATTCGAGATTAACTCATAAACTACTCAAAATCTACTCGACGTAACGAGTCAAGCTCGAGCTCAAGCTACTCGAGTACACTTTCAAGTCGAGTTCGAGCTTAAAAATACTTGGCTCGTGAGGCTCGCGAGCCCTTATCAAGCTTCAATGATATTATACTTTTACCCTTTTATAACTACTAATTGTCATAAAATCGAGTCGAGTCAAGCTTGATACGCCGAATTTTCATCGAGTTCGAGCTATCAATGTACAATAATCGAGCACGAGATGAGTTTCGAGCTCGAGTTTAGTAATCGAGCGAGTTTGAACTTGGCAGTAGTCGGTGATGTGCTGGATTGTAGTCTACACAAAAGTTTTACTTCTCAAGGGATTTTGAGAAGCTTACAATCCCCACCAGGCAGTGTACCTGACCGATGTAGTATAGTGAAGTGGCAAGTACCGGGGGATTGATCATTCTCCACAGGGAATAGTGTTCGCTAGGATTGATATTAATCTAACTAGGTCTAGAGGTGAGGGATGATTCTTTTTGTATTTTTATATTTTATGGAAAGCAAGTAAAAATCTCTGTTTTTGGAAGAGTGGGCGAAATTAGTTGCTATTCAACTAACCCAAATAACTACTAATGCAATAAAAATAAAATAAACAAGAAAATAAAATGTGAAAGAACTTTATATGGAGAAAACGTGTTTACTTAGAGTTCATTACTCCCTAGTTATCTTTTATTGATTGATAAGCTTGTTACAATTGCGTGGGTGACGGGTTGCATTCCTTAATACCATTTGTGGGGCCGTGTACGATCTTCCGCAACTCTATAAGCTTCTATATCTTCCTATGGCGACACGTTAAGTATCCTAACCATGGCCTCCTTAATAATCACTTATGCATTAAATACAACCATTAAAATCGTAGTACACATCCGATTCATGTTTCTTAAGACGTTTAAGAAAGTTACCGTATAGGTAGGGCTGTAAACGAACAGGACAAACGCGAACGGAGCCATGTTCATGTTCGTTCATTTAATTTTAACCGGAAAAATAAGCAAACACAAACGCTTAAACGGATGAATTTTCTTGTTCATGTTCGTTTGTTAAGAAAATGAGTTGTTCATGTTCGTTTATGTTCGTTCATTAAGACACTAAACGAACGCTAAACGAACATAAACGATCGAACATAAATGAAAATAGACAAACAAACATAAACTTGATTGAATTCTTCACAATATATTGTTCTAAAGTGTTGTTTTGTTTAAAAAAATTAATTTTTAAAATTATAAAATTAAAAGATAGGATATACGAACATAAATAGATAAATAAACATAACTGAACTTTAAAGAACGCATAATCGGACGTTCACGAACATAAATGAACGGACGAGACTTTTGTTCATGTTCGTTCATTTAACTAAACGAACGTAAACTATTATTCATGTTCGTTCATTTAATAAACGAATGAACATAAACGAACTTTTTACCGAACGGTTCATGAAATGTTCACTGAACGTTCAGTTCGTTTACAGCCCTACGTATAGGAGATTAGCCAGTTTTCTTAAGCCTAACATCGATTATCAATCACCCAACTACAACTAATAACAAACTATCAATCAATAATCAATAACTAGGTTTCATTACATCTAACCAAACACAAAAAACCTAGCCTAGCATGTTAAAAGAAAGACAACCGTAAGATATAATCAAACAACACATAGACATATTGAATGATTGATGGATTACTTATCTTTAATTGAACATGGAAGAAACAAGGGTATGAAACCCTTAAAAAGTTCTGAAATTCGTACTAGGGTTTGTGTGTGTGTTCCACCAAAAAGTTCCTCCTCTAATGAATGAAAAATCAAAAACTATATATAGATTTACATGGGTGACGGCGTCACCTTTTGATGATTGACATCATCATCTCGCCGAGGCTAAGGTTTCTTGTCGCCCAATACAACTTCTTGACGCCGTCACTCTTTATTACTTCTGGGCCGTCACGCTTTAGTGTTACACGTGATGGCCTACCCTTGGTAGAACGTGACGCCGTCACGTGTAAAACCTCAAATTGTCTTCTGGCGCATCAAGTATAAATGTAATATCCACTTCTAGTCACAAAGGTTGACACCGTCCCCTTGATCTTCCTGACGCCGTCAAGTGTAAATTCCAGCATGGATTCTTAACCTTGTCGTTTTCTTCACTTTTTGCTCCAAAAACGTCCAAAATGCTTCCTTTTCCAAAATTCTCTTCAAAAGTACCTAAAATGCCAAAAGGAACGATTTAAAGTAATAATTGATCATATTATCACGACTTAGGGCTTAAATGACTCCTTAAAAGCGTAACAAATTTCGGCTCATCAAATACATTTACACTTGGGTTTTGCTTGTCCTCAAGCAAATGAGCTTTTATTCTAATCAAAATACAAGCTAGGGGTCATTTAACATTAATATAAAAGTAATTACAACACATGATCGTTCCACCTTAATCAAAACATGCACGGAGTTTATATACTAGCACCTCACAAATAGTGTTTGGATACTCTCATCTCTCGGGTGTTATAAACTGATATCACAAATAGTGTTTGGATACTCTAATCTCTCGGGTATATATATATATATATATATATATATATATATATATATATATATATATATATATATATATATATATATATATAGGGGATATGTTAGCTGCACCTTGATGTAGGCAATTAGCTACACATCCCCTTTGTAAAAAAATTTAAAAATGTACAGTTCAGCCCCTGCAGTAAGTCGCAGAGGCTGAACTGTACATTTTTAAAAGATTTTACAAAGAGATGTATAGCTAATTGCCTACACTTGGATGTAGGTAAGATTTCCCCATATATATTTTTTTTGGGTAAAAGGTCAACGACCCGGTAAATATATTACTCCAAAAAACATTTAAGTACAACGGATATGAGTGAATCCCATATCTCAGCCCGTTACATAGGCGAAAAGCTTACATAACAAGATACTTCCTATTATCTAGACAAGAAAACAAAACCACTACCACATAATATTGAAAAACTCGGACAAACATATAAACTACTTCCTACGACCTTGGAGATTAAAGCCATAAATGGCGTTAAGAGCATCCAATTCCCCTGGAAGATCGTAAATTTGCTTCGAGTAATCATCATAGTCCTCAAGCTCATCTTCACGTTCATGACCTCCACCAAAAAGATTTGCTGATTCGTCGAACGTGTTAAGAACCTCCTCCTCCTCACTATCAGAAACCACAAGCTCACCCACCTTGGAAAATGGGTTAGCCCTCTTATTGACAGAGGCGGACGGAATAGGATGACCTTCATCATCCACAAGAGTAGCTTTCCCATCGATAAGTAGCTTTTCAAGCTTACTAATCTTATCAACTATAGGAGTAGAACCAACTTCCTTAGTTCCCATTGAATCACTCACAAGCGGTTCTTGTGATGTATTACCAGTCTTAACCGACTCATCCTCATTAACTTCCATTGAACGGCCAGCATCCACATCCTTGTTGGTGTCATAAGTAGGAATACCAAACGTATCCGTATCATCCATATTAAGAGCATCAAATTGGTTAGATGTAGAAATATTAGTACCACTTGAACTAGCCACATCAGAAGTCATCTTCTTAGTGCCACCAGCTTTCTTAGGTTCAGGAGGAGTCTTTTTGGGTTGATACTGAAACTGCTTACCCACAACAGGTTTAGTAAACCCCCTTGACCCAGAATTGTAGAACCTCCTTGCTTTCCCTTCTTCTTTTGATTGACATTCTTGAAACTATCATTAACAGGCTTAGTAGGCTGAACAGGAGGTTTAACAACTATAGGACAATTAGTCAGAGTATGACCAAATATCTTACACTTGTCACAACGGGGTAGTTGCCACTCGTATTCAACCCGTATCTTCTCAATAGTCAAACCCGTACCATCAAGTAATGGTATCTCCACAGTGAGGCTGTCCCGAAGCACCTCATCCGATCTCACTTCTATCATGCATCTTGCAAAACTACTACGGCCCCATGATTCCTTACACATTTGGCTTGTAAAAGCATCTAACCTTTTGGGCGTTCCAATCAGTGTGGCAAGAAGACTGAGGCCATCATCAGAAAACATTGCAAGGGGAACATCATGGAATTTAACCCACACCGGGATGTTAGTCAAATCCTCTTTAAGTAGATTAGTGTTCAAAGTCCATGGTTTAAGAATAATAGGAACATTTCTGATCAACCAAGGACCATTTTCAAGCACATCATCAACACCTTTCTTCGAATTGAATTTAAAGAAGAAGAATCCCTTTGCATTCATCATAACCTTTTGCACACCAAACTTAGCCCATGCATTGCGTACATAGTAATCAATAACAGGAAAAGCAAGGCGTTGGCCAAGGAAATAACCGTAGAGAGTATTCTCAAACCTCGTGTTTACCTCTTCTACTACTTTCAATGGAACTGAAAGGTCAACATCATCCTTCTTTTTGCTACATTCCAACTTCCGAAAATTAGATACATGTTTCTGAGGTTCATTAGAAGTAGCAACCACGTACGAAACCGACTTCACTCCACTAGTAGTATCATCCTTAGAAGCATTAGGACCAGAAACTTTCGAATCAGAATTATGCCCAGTACCACTTGACGAGGAGGCCTTATTAGCAACAATCTCCCGTTGAATATTAGTCATGGCTTCATCAAAATTCTTATGCGCTTTAGATAGCAAGTGCTTCACATCAGCACTTGTAACTGACTCCAAGTCACCATGTGATGTATCATTCGTAAGTGGAATCGGCTCCACTTTCTC